>CM034310.1:34784628-35118969 GCA_019925795.1 Dendrobium chrysotoxum
CCTAACTCTCATTCTGTATCTTGTCCTTCTTATTCAATACAGTTATATCTTTACGTAACATAGGCTTCATTGTTTATAATTTTCTCCTGCATAACTTCTTAAAAGCAATTTTAATTGAGAAAAGGGACTAAATGGTCCTTAACTCTTTGGGAGGGACCACAATGATATCTCAACTATTTTGAGAGACCAGTTTGATCTCTCAACTCTTAAAATGAGATCATTTTGGTCCTAACATCCAAACTAAAGGAAGTTGGACTTAATGGTGTTAAAAATAAGGATATTTAGTAGTTTTTAATTAAACTATTTATTATATATATTTTTCTAGTAATTATAATTTTTCAAACAAAAATTATTAATCATTTGTTTAATAAGAGAAGTTAATAATATTTTTAGTTATAATTTTAAAAATTTATCATATATTAATTATCTAACTTAACTAATAATATCTTAAGAATATTAAATAGCTTAATAATTTAATTATTATTATAAATATTAATAACTTAAATAATTATAGTAACTACAATTATTATTTTGAATGATTATCTAATTATATTTTAAATATTAATTACCTAGTTAATTATTTAATTCTTATTAATGTTCATAATTATTTAATTATTTTTAAAATTTCTTAATTTATATTGATTAAATTACATAATTATTTCATGATTAATTACAGACGACTTACTCCTCTTTCTTCTCTTTCGTGTTCCTTGTTGGACTTTGCGTGCTTCGCATGAGGTAGGGTTTTGAATGAGTTGCTAAAGCCTTCTTCGCCTCCTTGGACGACGTTCCTTCCTGTCAAATTGGAATTCGCGAAAGTTCGTCGTTGTTGGATCGGACGTAGCGATGGGAGGGTTTTGAATGAGCCGCTAAAGCTTTCTTCGCCTCCTTTGATGACATTCCTGTCGAATCGAAATTCGCAAAAGTTCAACGTTCTTCCTATTAGATCGGACATAGCGACGATAGGGTTTTGAACGAGTCGCTAAAGCCTTCTTCGTTTTCTTCGACAACATTCCTTCTTGTCGGATCAGAAGTCGCGAAAGTTTGTCGTTCTTCCTTTTGGATCGAACGTAGCGATAGGAGCTCTCTTGCTGTGATGGTAACTATTGTTATCCCTTTCTTATAATCATTTTTGTGGTTATTCCAATCATACTCCCGCTGCCATTTGAATTTTCCATTATTTTTTAACAACAAGATCAAAATGGACCCATTTTAAAGAGTCGAGGGACCAAATTGGTCCCTCAAAATAGTTGGGGACCATTTTGGTCCCTCGCAAGAAGTTAAGGGATCATTTTGGTCATTTTCTCAATTTTAATTTGTATGAAAAACTATATTATTCACAAAAATTTTACAAAATCAACATTTTGTCTGCACAACATGAGCACATGGACCAACTTATGGTATAGCTCAGCATTTCCTTCATAAAGTATGATAATTTTATTTCATATAGCACAACAAAAGCATAATTGTATGAATCAAAAGTCTAAATGCAATTTGTTTTGTGCTTGATGAAATGGAAAATTTTACTTTTATTCATAAAGATATAATTTAGCATATTTTCAAGAGGTCAAACACATGAAAATCAACCTCAAAAAGAAATAAAGAAGGTTATACTTGTAGAGAAATCAATTAGCATCTCATAAAGCACTGATAAAAACAGGTTGACACCGCTTTAAAATTTACAGACACAAAAAAACAACCTAACTGTAAAAAGTACATGACACGCCATGGACTCAATGTCATATTTTATTAATTATTAAAATAAAATATACATTTTTTATTATTTTACACTAAAGACATTATTAGGTAAAGTATAATATTATATACATATACATTACAAAAGAACAAAAAACCATGTTAATATTAAAAAGAAATATTTTATCATATGTGATAATTGTTATTTGTTAACGACAATCCAAATTAGCATTTATTAATCCTTCTCATTGTCACATCTTTTGCCTAAATCAGTATTGGTTACAAAATGTTAAAAAAACCTCCAAAAAAGTAAATATCAATGCTCTCTTCAAAAGAATCAAACAAATATGACTATATGAGCAAAACTAATTGTAGTTGACACGCTCAAAGCTACGATCATCAATAGCACTAGCACCTGTGCTCTCTTCAATGACACATTCACCTTCATCTAAACCAATAACAGTTTTCAAAAGATGGCTCATAAAGAGAGATTAGCAACTTCAAGTATTACAATGTCAACCAATATAATTCATGTTGTCCTACCAATATCACATAATTTAATCTCTCCTGTGGGCTCCTCTTAGACAAAAGATGAAGATTAGAATGTGCAAACACTAAATCTTCAACCCCTTTGGCAATGTTCTTGTTTCTCTTCCGTGAATTGATAAAAAAGTAAATACTCTTTGGCAACAAGAAAAGAAATATGATTGAGCTAATAATTTAATAGCCAACTTTATAGTCATGGGGAACTAGCATTCTAAATCATCCACCAAACATTTCCATCCATAGTGCTTCTGAAAGTTAGAGAGTCATTATCAACAAAAGCACTACTAAATTCCAAGCAGTTAGCAAACCCCAAAAAAAATATTGATCAATATTCAATATCTGAACAAACCCTCTTCAAACATTTATTCCTCTCATTTAATCTCTACACTCTTTATATATTGCAACACTGTTTGGAGCTTGACTAAACAAAAATTGGTTATAAAAACGAAAGACTCTAATAAGAGAGATTAATAATTATCTAATTTCATGATATACATCAACAAAAGTTTGGTATCATCCTCTATGGAATTATTACCAATTGCATTAGTGCCCATTTCAAAAGCCATATGCCTATTATACAAAAAAACTAATGATTAATAGCTCAGCAACAAAAAGTATTATAAAATTGAAATTAATCATTACAAATAAAATAAAAAGTAATATAGAGTATGGAAGAGTCCATAAAAATTTGCAAAATAGCTACAACTTACAAGTTCAACCATCCATGTGTATGTATAAACTTAACATCATCTCTATAAATAGACCAAAACACATTATAAGGTAAGGAACAACCCATGATAATTTGCAAATGATTTACAAGGCATGTATTAATCAATTAAAGAAAATTATAAAGTATGAATCCCACAATAAATGCAATTAGAAAATATATTTGGTTTTAAAAAGGCCATGAAATAACAACTTATTAAAAAATAGGTAAAACATAACCATCCTAATTGGTACTTAAAATAATTAGAACAAAGAAAAAACAAACACATGTCAAAATCAAGGCATCCAAACTTATTAGAACAAAACAATGAAAACAAATAGCTAAAGTCATTCTTTAAATTTGTAACCATGCTAAAAAATGCGCTATAATGAGTTGCTGCAATTTATATTGTGTCGATTTAACCCTGATTGGCTGGCAAACAAGAGGCGAAGGGCACGATGATGTCAATTCACTCAAAATGTAGAGAAGACACAGACAAGAGAAACAAGAGAAGCGCATGAAGCTTGCGATCTATGATTCTAGATTTCCACCATGAAGCGCATGAAGGGTGGATGAGCAGGTGATGATCTACAACATAGGAAATCAAGGCTTTATCTAGGACCATTGATTCTCCGTCAATGGTGCTCGTTGAAATCGTTGAGTATGGCTTATTAAAGGGGAGAGATGACGTAGAGAGAATGTCTCGGAAAACACTTAGGAGAGACATGAGAGGCTTACGCAAAAGAGACTATTTCACTAAGGCATATGACGTGTGCTTTATTTCTCCATTCCATGAGCGTTGCAGCATGTCCTCATGTGCCGGCCAATGTTCAACCCATTTCAGAACCCAATTTTAGTTTGAAATAACTTCAACACAATTTTGAAAGTGTTGAGCATGTGTCGAGGCATGTCAAAGCTGTGTCCATATCCCACATAGAAATATAAGGCATTTAGAAGTATCAATGCTTCATGGTTAGCATTTGATGCAACCTACAAAGGTAAAATCACTCAAACAAAGGTCGCATCTAAAGCCTTGAAAGATAACCATACAAACAAGTTATCAATCAAGTTGTATTGAAAACTAACAAGTGGGTAGATCTTCATCAAACTTAAGATGCACATAGGGCAAAGCAGACCAAATTAATAGATCTTTAGTTCATCTAATTGTATACTAAATTATCACAATCCAACCCATCTCAAAAACATCGAAAAAGTCACAAGGCCTAATTTGACTAAAACATGTTCACGTATCATAGTGAGTTTTCATGGCCCAAGAATAATAGTTAGTTGATATTGGGCAAGAGAAATCAATCAAATTATGATCATGATACTAAGATATACCACCATGCCTTAACCTCATGCAATACAACCCAACAACACCCAATATCATCAAGCTTACCTATAATTCTACATGATAGTCATGCAATACATATAAAAGCATTCTACAATATCAAAGAGTTAATCCATTAAAGCATAAATTTTTATCATTAAATAATTTGTCATACAATGATTTGGACATAAATGATAATTCATTTTAACATAAATATTTGAGATATTTTATATCATCTAAGCCTCGCGTTCATTTAATATTTAATTAGGAAAATGTTAATGTATTTCATTAGTTTGTTAACAATTAATTAGTTTTGTTAGTAATTGTTAGCAATTTATTATTCATTTTACACAATAAATAGATGTATTCTGAAGTACTCTATTTACTCTTCATCCATTCTAGGATTTTAACCGTTAATCAGATGAGAGATCTAAAAACCTTCTAGAATTGGTAATCTACTTGTTCAAGTACAAGGCTTTCTTATTTGATTATGTTTTTGATCTTTTTCCATCTTTTTTCATTTCCAACCTGTTCACTTCTTTCAAGGTTAATCTGCTTCGAATTAGTATCAAAACCAAAGTTTATTAGTTCATCATGTAGGATGAGTATTTTGATTATAAGTTCTACATCGTGTTAGAGTCATTTTATAATCATTTCTTCAAGTTTCCTAAAAAAATTCTATTCTCTCTTTTCATCCAACTAAAGACCCTTATTTGCCACATTGATTTTTCACTCCTTAGATGTGAAAAAACAAAATCACCATTCAGCATATACAACATTCTTCACAATGAACACAAATCACTATTCATCATCAAGGTTTAAAATTGCACAATCAAATATTGAGGCATTTTCCTCCCATAAGATGAGACATAAGTCTCATATGTTTTGAGGCATAAACCTTAGAATTAAATCATTAAATTAATAAAAATAATAAGAATTAACATACTAATATTAAAGTAAGATGTCAAAGTACAAACACTAAAAGCCAAATATCATAAAAAGTCATAAAAGGCAATAACACTAAATAATAAGACTCTCCTACTTCAAATTTGACATAAACAAGTAGTCCAAAATCATAATTTCTAAGTTCAAACTCTTTCTCAATCTCATCACCTAGTGGAATCTTCATTAAAATCATTATAATTAATTACTTTCTCTCCTTCCTCATCCATAACTGAAAGTTCGATAGGGGTGTTAAGCCCTTATGAACTAGTCCCGAGGCTAACCAAGAAGGGGGGTGAATTGGATATTTAAAAATTTCTTCAAACAAAAAGAAATATCTTTTTATATCTTGCAGCGGAAACGAATCAAATCAATAATAAAAAGATCAATCACAAATTTCACCCAAGCAATTAATCGCAGTAAAATAAAATGCGAAAAATAATAATCAGAAAGAACACACCAGATTTATAGTGGTTCGGTCCAACCTGACCTACTTCCACTCCCCGGAGGCACCCTCCGAGTATTGCACTAATACATTTAGTGACTCTCCTTTAGCCCCCACAACTAGACGGATAAGCCCTTACAAAATCACTTCCACCTTCCTCGATGCGGCGGAGTAGCCGGGTCCTTCGACACCAAAGAGATCTTCTTCTTCCCTCGAGACGACCCTTGAATCCGATGGTACTTAGGTGCAAGCTTGCCGGAGCAACCGTGTGAACCCTCTCACACACCCTCGAAAATCCCCCTTCCAAGGCTCTTCTCCCTCTCAAACTCCACCCTTTCCTCTCTCCCTTTCAAGCTCTCTCTTCAAGTTTTCTTCAAAAGAAATGAAGTCTCAATGGCTGTCAAAGATACCTATCAAGTGCCTTGAGAAAGCTTAAATAAAGAGCTCTAAAAACCCTTCCAAATTAGTTCTGACGGCAAAGATCGTCCAGGACGATCGCAGGATCGTCCAGGACGATGTGCTCCAAAAGACGGCTTCAGAAATCCCTAAAAACTCAATTCTGCCGCCAAAGATCGTCTAGGACGATCGCAGGATCGTCCAAGACGATGTGCAAAATTTGACCTGATAGTCCTTGACGATCCCAGGATAGTCCAGGACGATCAGTACAAATTTTACACAAATCATCCCGTACGATATACAGATTGTCCAAGACGATCAGAATATCAAATTATGCATATTTGATTGAATAATCACAGCATTAATTTAGGCAACATTATCATAGATCGTCCAGGACGATTAGAACAAAATTTGAATCTTAAATCCTTGCCTAAATTATCATGGCGGCTAGGGTTTTGAGATCGTATTGGATCGTCCAGAACGATTAGTTCAATGAACAGATCATCCAGGATGATCCTGTGATCGTCGAGTATGATCTGTTCAAAAGTTGAACTTTTGGTTTTGACTAGATCTCACTCCCCTTGAGTATGTGTGTACATGGTCACAAGAAAACATACACCCTTACAGGACTTGACTCAAGAAAATAAAAAGTACATCAAGAGATATTACAAATATCATCACATCATAACCTATTCTACCCATTCTTAAGTCTTGAAACTTTGTTGGAAGGTGCATGCTATTCTTGAAAATTTAGTATGCACACAAACAAATATACATTGAAAATACTAGGAGATGTGAGCCATAATATTTGTTATCATCAAAACAAGAACTCATGAGCCCAAGTCACAACAATCTCCCCCTTTTTGATGATGGCAAATATTACTGGTTGAATTTGCAAACAAAAAGCATTTTCTCCTAATCTCTCCCTCACTAAGAAAAGACTTTTTAAAATAGGGAGAAATATTATTTTTATTTAAAAAAAACTACACAAATACAACAAATAAAAACAAACTTCATAAATACAACATTACGTTCTCCCCCTTTGACATTATCAAAAAGAAGAGGAGCATGGAAAAACAAAATAGAAAAAACAAACTAAAAGATCGAACACGGTCCCTGATCTGGTTAAAAAAAAATTTTGAAAAAATATTTTGAAATATCAAGAATTTTCTTGTAATGAGAAAGTTACCTCTTGATTTTATTCAAAAGCTTAATAAGGCATGTATTAACCACTCATAACCCGGAAAGGTTAGAGATTCAAAAATTGTTGATCCAAGCTCAGATTTTAAAAAAGGCTAAAAAACTTTTTAAGCCATTATATAAATAAATGAACAAATTAGATAAAGAAATAAAAATCATTTCAAAACTCCTTTCATGAAATATATATAATAGAAGATTAATGCAGAGTAAGGAATCATAAATCATGATTTTCAAACTCAAGTAACGAACTTATCAAAAAGACATATGGGTTTTCTAAATTTTAGAGATTTATAAGAAGGGAAGCTAACTTTTTGTGGGCTCATTTTGTGCCTCTTTTCATTTTGGCGCTCTTTGCACATCTTTTGATTTTTGATACACTTTGTGTATCTTTCCAATTTGGCGACATTGCGCATCTTTTCAGCTTTGGACTCATTTTGTGCCTCTTTTAATTTTTGTAATTTGCCTTCTTTCTAAATCTTTAAAATCAGCAAGCAATATTCTTATGATAAAGACGAACAACATGATTAAGACAATCTTTGAAGTAGGTTCATTAACTTGCAAAATATCCCTATGAGATAGACAAAATATAGGGAGATGAAAAAGATTCAATTTCAAAAACCAATTTATAATATGAAACAGATTTTGAGTCAAAAGTGAAATAGTCTTATATAAAGAAATGAGATAGAGAGACAAAATCATGAGTTTTCTTCTTTTGCCTGATTTTAGAGAAATCAACCATAATTTACATAGAATTTTTAGAAAAATAGGAGGTAAATTTTCCATTTTTAGAAAAAATAATTTTTAAAAATAATTTGATTTTCCAAAGTGTAAATGAAACAAAAGATGATATGTGTGTGCTGATCAGAAAAACTGACAATCATATAGGAAAAATAAAATAAAAAATTGCAAAAATAAAACAAAAAGAATAAAAAGAAAACTTAAAAAATAACAGAAAAAGTAAAAACATTCATACAAATAAAATAAACACAGACACATAAGCAAAACTTTAATTCACATCATCTCGCTCCTAGTATGATGATTCAGAAGCTAGGTCTGCCAAGAAGATTTTTTGCTTTGCATTATTTGCCCTTATTACAATTTGTTTGGCTTTACCCTTTTTCTTTTCAGGAAGATTTTTTAAGTTCAGGCACTGATTTTTCATATGTTCAGGTTTCCTACATCCAAAGCAAATAACATCAGAAGAAATCTTAATATTCTTACCTTTTTTACCTTTGTTCCACTTTTGTTGATGTTGATGCTTGTGCTTTAGTAGACTTTTCAATTTATTTGTTATTGATGCTAGCTTCTTACTTTCATCATCTTCTGAGTCGCTTTCATCCATGTTTTCAGCTTTCAGTACTATAGTTTCACTTGCATCCAAAAGCTTTTGACCCAAACTTTACTCGTAGGCAATGAGTGAGCCAATCAGATTATCAATAGAATATTCGTTCAAATTTTTAGATTCAAAAATTGCAATGTCTTTGGCATCAAATTTATCAAGTAGAGAACGTAGGATTTTATTGACTTTTTTAAAGTTTGAAAGTTCTTTTCCTAATGCATGTAATGATGTCACAATTTGAGTAAACCTAGTATACATATCCAAGATCGTCTCATAAAGTTTCATGTAAAAAAGTTCATAATCATGCATTAAAATATTTAACCTAGATTGCTTGATTTCACAAGTACCTTCATACGTAGTGCATAATTTATCCCAAATTTCCTTGCCAGTAGAGCATGTAGATACTAACATATAATCATCAGAATTCAAAGCACAGAAAAAATAATTCAAACATTTAGCATTCAATTGAGCATTAATTTGTTCTGTTCTACTCCATTCAGAAAAAAGAATATCAGTTTTGATTCCATCTACAATACGTGACAGTACAGAATAACCAGTTTGAATCATGTCACATGCGATAATCTATTGATTTCAAGAAAGTAGACATACAGATTTTTCAAAAATCAAAAGTAATATTTTCAAATAAAGATGGTCGGGTGATTGAATATCCTTCCGCAATATTACGATTTCCAAAATTAGCCATGGATCAAAATTCAAAAGTTTTCCAAAACTTGATTTTATGAATCCCGCTCTGATACCACTTGAAAGTTTGATAGGGGTGTTAAGCCCTTATGAATTAGTCCTGAGGCTAACCAAGAGGGGGGGTGAATTGGATATTTAAAAACTTCTTTAAATAAAAAGAAATATCTTACAGTGAAAACGAATTAAATCAATATTAAAAAAATCAATCACAAATTTCACCCAAGCAATTAATCGCAGTAAAATAAAATGTGGAAAATAATCAAAAAGAACACACCAGATTTATAGTGGTTCGGTCCAACCTAACCTACGTCTACTCCCCAAAAGCACCCTCCGAGTATTGCACTAAACCTTTAGTGACTCTCCTTTAGCCCTCACAACTAGGCGGAGAAGCCCTTACAAAATCACTACCACCTTCCTCAGTACGGCAGAGTAGCCGAGTCCTTCGACACCAAAGAGATCTTCTTCTTCCCAAAACTTCCCTCGAGACGACCCTTGAATCCGATGGTACTTAGGTGCAAGCTTGCAGGAGCAACAGTGTGAACCCCCTCACACTCTCTCGAAAATCCCCCTTCCAAGACTCTTCTCCCTATCAAACTCTCTCCCTTTCCTCTCTCCCTTTCAAGCTCTCTCTTCAAGTTTTCTCTAGAAGAAACGAAGCCTTAATGGCTGCCAAAGACACCTATCAAGTGCCTTGAGAAAGCTTAAATAGAGAGCTTCAAAAACCCTTCTAAATCAGTTTTGGCGGCAAAGATCGTCCAGGATGATCGCAGGATCGTCCAGGATGATCGCAGGATCGTCCAGGACGATGTGCTCCAAAAGACGGCTTCAGAAAACCCTAAAAACTCAATTCTACCGCCAAAGATCGTCCAGGACGATGTGCAGAATTTGACCTAATAGTCCAGGACGATCAGTACAAATTTTGCACAAATCGTCCCGTACGATATACAAATCGTCCAGGACGATCAGAATATCAAATTATGCATATTTGATTGAAAAATCACAGCATTAATTTAGGCAACATTATCATAAATCGTCCAAGATAATTAGAATAAAATTTGAATCTTAAATCCTTGCCTAAATTATCATGGCGGCTAGGGTTTTGAGATCGTATTGGATCATCCAAGACAATTAGTTCAATGAACAGATCATCCAAGACGATCCTGTGATCGTCCGGTACGATTTGTTCAAAAGTTGAACTTCTGGTTTTGACTAGATCTCACTCCCCCTGAGTAAGTGTGTGCATGGTCACAAGCAAGCATACACCCTTACAGGACTTGACTCAAGAAAATAAAAAGTACATCAAGAGATATTACAAATATCATCACATCATAACCTATTCTACTCATTCTTGAGCCTTGAAACTTTGTTGGAAGGTGCATGCTATTCCTGAAAATTTAGTATACACACAAACAAATATACATTGAAAATACTAGGAGATGTGAGCCATAATATTTGTTATCATCAAAACAAGAACTCGTGAGCTCGAGTCACAACAATAACAACCTCCCAATCTTCCTCATTATCTTCAATCTCAATCATCTTCTTCTTCTTAAATCAATAAAAATCAATAAGAATATTAATTAAATTTTCAATAATGATTATTCTAATTTCTTACATAAATTGTATACTATTTTTATTTTTGCCTTGTTGACATGTGTTAACATCATTCTTTCCTCAATCGAAGAAGTCAACATTGAGATCTTCCTTTTATAATTATGATGATATAACTTCATTTTCGTCATCCCTGGAGTATTCAGAATTTGAATGCATATCATTAATAAGGCATCTTCAACATCCTCCAAAACTTGCTTCCTCAAATGTCTATCTTTCAATCTCTTATATACATAATATAAACTAAGAAGTTCACCTTTAAGATAATCAAGAAATTTCTTCCCTTGGTATGAACTTGATTATAAGTACTCCAATTTTGCATGTACTCTGATGACAATCATATAAGACCTAGCGCTCTGATTATAAATCTTTATAATTCAGAGATGTTATCTCCAAATTGAATCCGCTACTCAACTAATTTTTGAAAAACACAATGAGCGTAGTATATTAAAAAAAACAATTAAATGTTAAAGTTAGTGTCTATAAAATCCTTGCAAGGGAAATGTTTTATTATAATATATTTAGCTTATTAGAATCCAAAGAATCATTTCTTGTTTTTTGAAAGCTAAAATTCAGAGATCAACCTTTATCCTCTCTATCGAGTCAACAATCATTTTATCCACACAATGGTACAAACCAAATATGATCTCTAAATTGGTGAATTTGTTCTCATCATATTTATATTGAGGGTTCTACTTAAATTCAGTGATGTGCAAAAACAAAGACAATTGAAGCTCCCATTTCCCATCTATAACTTCACAAATTCCTACGTAGTTGTACGCATCTCCCTCCCTTAAGCCTTTTGCTATTAGCTCTTCTGGCTCGTCACATTATAAATGAAATTCATACGTCTTTTTTCCCTGCATCAACCATTTTTAAAATATGAACTAGTCTTTTTCTCTGCATCAACCATTCTTAAAACATGAACCAAGAATTTCATAGTTATGATAATATAAGTTACACTTAACTGAAATCTATCATTCAAAACAATCTTTCTCATGCTTTTACCTCTAGTTTTCTTAACCAAAGCACAATTTAACTGCTATGTAGAGATTAGCATAGCCTCCAAAGTTTGTCTTACTTCTAAGATGCTTTGTAAAGTTAAGTATGTTATAATAAGTCTAATAGCTACCAGTCTTATAAGTTCTCTCAGGGAAAACATCCTCATCAAGGTTAAAACTCAACTATGATTAAATGAACTTGCTAATCTTCTTGTCTTTAGTCAAAGTTTTCTTATTTTTAAGTAACTCTCTAAGTTTTTAAGGATTAAATCAAAAAGATACATTCTCTTCTCCACTTCTCACTAATCACCATAGATTGAAGAGCACTTTTTATTTGTTTGAATCTTCTCAACATGATTATCACAGAGGCAAAACGAGTTTCAGCAACAGCTAACATTCTCAAATGTAAGAAATCATTAAACATTGAAAGTCTCATTGAGTGGTTCATAATGAAATTTCTAATTAAAACTGCATCATCTGCAACTGTTGTTATCCAATGACATTCAGCATAGATGATTTCATTTGCCTCTGTATTCTTTGCTGCACAAATATTTTTTAGAGAAAGATTTAAAGTGTGCACAACACATGGAGTCCAGAATATATGAGGATAAGTCTGCTCCACCAACAATCCTGCAGCTCTACACACGGTGCATTATCTGTAATAACCTGCACAACATTTGAAGGCCCAATAATGACTATTACCTCTTTAATCAAATTGGCAATAAAATATTTATCCTTGTATTCTCCTTCACAATTCACAGCTTTAATAAACATGGGGCAATTCTCTGTAACGGCCATAAAATTAATGAGTGGTCTTCTTTGAGGATCAGTCCAACCATCACACATCAAAGTGACACCTTTTTCTTTCCACACTCCTTTTGTTGGTTCAAGCAATGTTTCAATATGTGCTCTTTCCCTTTCCAATAATTTTGATCTTATTGCATTGTAGCCAGGTGGAACATAACCTGCAAGGTTGTTATTACATGCAAAAGTAAATGCATTCTTGTAATGAGGATTTCTTGCAAGGTTGAAAGGAAGTCCCGCTGAAAAAAACATCCTTGCAATTTCACCATCCAATTCCTCTCGCTGCTGTATGTTAAAAGCCTTCTCTAAAGCACCACTGGCAACTCCTTTTCTTTTCTTTGAATCATATCCTTCACTTTTATATGATAATGAATGATCAACTCTAACAGATGAGGAAGAAGTGTGGGATGAACCATGGGTAGATGGCAAAGGTATCTCTTTAGGAAGTGCCCTTTTGATCCTAAATTCAGCTTCATCAACTTGTCTGTTCAATTCAATCAACTGCGACGTAGTAATCTTAGGACACATTTTAATTCCATGACCAGAAATCTTAAGTAGATGTGCTTTCACCCTAGAATAAGATCCTTTGTAAGTGCCTCCACAATAATTGCATTTGAATGACACATTACCTCCTCCTTCAGAAGTTTTTCCTAACTTCGTAACATAAATCCATAAGGGCTTATCAATTTCTATAAATGGCTCTTTTGAACCGTCACCTAATCCACTCCCACCAGCAGCAGAGCTCATTTTGCTTTTCAAACACACTGGTGAAATGAAAAAAATAAAGGCTTAATAAATTAGTGCAATATATCAAACCCCTAAACATAATGTTTCACTTATCCTAAAGATGATGAATACAACAATATGCCGGGCAGCCGGGGGTCCAAGGGGGCGCTGCCCCCTGGCGGGGTTCGACCTGATTAAAATTTTATTGTAAGCGCAGCAAAAGCGCAACTAAAGCGCAACTAAAGCGCACCTAAAGCGCACCTAAAGCGCAACTAAAGCGCACCTAAAGCGCAACTAAAGCGCACCTAAAGCGCAACTAAAGTGCACCTAAAGGGAAAAATTTTATTCTTTTTGTTGCACTTTAGTTGCCCTTTTGCTGCGCTTTAGTTGCGCTTTTGCAAAAGGACAGCTTAAGCGTAGCAAAAAGGCATCTAAATGGACAGAAATGATGAATGGAGAAAAAATGGCGAAATCAACTTACAGGTTCAAAAATTTTTATGCAGTTTGGTGTCGCCTTTCCTCGGCTGCGCACAGAAACTAAGAACGAAGGCTTGTTGCTTATGGCCGAAAGGGAAGACTAAGGGTGCGATCTCCAGGCAACCGCTGCTCGTGGGAAAGATCTCCGATTCTCCAGTTGACCGCTGCTCGCCTCAATCGCTCGGGAAGACCACGAATACGAATAGGAATACGGGATTAGGGCGAAGATGAAGACTCGGGCGTGAATCAGCTAATATAAAATAGCAGGACTAGAGTTTTTCTTTTTAAAAAAAAAATTTAATTATCAAATAGCCAGACACGCGTGTCGGACACGCGTGTCCGATTTTTTTTTTTTTTAAATGGGACACACTAATAACGTGTCCGACACGTGTCCCCGCCGTGTCGGACGCGTGTCCGTGTCTGACACGTGTCCGACACTACATACCCTCTTAAAACGGAGTGTCGGTGTATCATAGATGGGATATATTAGGCAAGTAGTAACTCTTAGGTAATTGTGGATCTAGGGTTTGGTTGGCCGGCGGCTATAGGGAGGGGCAAGGCCTTTGTGGCCGGCGATTTGGAGGGGAGGAAGAGGTGGCCGGCCTAACGGGAGGTGGGGGTGTGGTGGTTGGCCGAGAGAGCGGGAGGGGTGATGATGGGGTGATGATGGCCGACGGCTTAAGGGAAAAGGGGAGGACAGGAGACCTTGGCCGGCGACTCTTGGGGAAGGTTGGCCGGCGGTTGGATGAGGAAGGGGAGGAAAGAAAGAAGGAAGAGGGGAAGAAAGAAAGGACGAAGAGTAACCACAAGCCCAGACGCTTCCTGTGGCTCGTGGGTGATCCGATTCCCTCACCTAGGATTCTCTCCCAAGAACTCTCAAGCTCTCACAAAACACACAAGTGCAGAAATTTCTTGTAATAATCTTCATTAGTCTCAAAAGAAGAAGAGGGTGGTTTTAAATAGCCATATACAATGAGAAAAATAAAAGACCAACATGCCCTTAGGGCTTACATAGGACTAATCCCTCAAGTGAGGGCATAAACGAAAACGACACAATAAAACTCATAAATATAATAAACTAATACATCAATAATAAATCTGATACAATGATAATCAAAAGTAAAGCGGTGCGATCGTGGCCGTAGATCGACGGCCCCGTCTCTGGTAGACTCTCCACGGATGGATGTCCTCATCAGATTGTTTATAAGAAAATTGATCAAATTCTTATTTTTAATATCCAACTAACCATCCAACATAATTTCAACTCTAATTTGTAACCATGTTCTCTTGATCCACAAATAATCTTTTTAGTGGCATAAGTTTTTCCGTCAATATCCAAGGACTAAAGTTCATACATGGAAGAAGGTTTAAAGACTCGATGATATGAATCTATTGAATGAATCATATTGAAATAGAATGGTTAAGTTGCAACATTAAATGGAATTGCATTCTCAAAGAAAAATCTGCCAAATTTGTACAATCATGCTTCCAAGCCCCTCTAGCATTTTATGTCATCCTCCACATTTATCATATATTAATCTATAGGTCTCCTAACACCTTAATTAAAGATTTTTGGCCTAGGAAAAGAACAATTTTTTGTCTCTACAGCCACTACCAGGTCTATCATTAAATTGTTATTGTGCTAAATATTTTGACACAATCACTTTATTCAAATAAGCAAAAATCTCTTCTTTTACTTTTAAGTACAATGGTATATGGTGCAATGTTCTTATGAGAACCAAAAAGATGTTCTTTCACTCTTGTTGCACCTCTTTTAAGTACCTTATCATAATAGATGCCTTTTAGATAAATGAAATTCTTCTCATGCCTTGAAATTTGTACTTGAACAACATACTTCCACGCCAGATCTTTTTTATTTTCCACTGAACTCTGTTCATGACCTCTAACCATATAAAAATAACCCTAAACTAAAAGACTAATTAAAATAGAGAACGAGAAATACAAATAATCAAAGAAAACAAAATCAGTTCATAAAGAAAGAAATAAGAGTAGAGAAGACAAGAAAAAATGACGGGCTACCGGCATAAGAGCAGCGACTATTGAGCAACATCAACAATGGAGCAATAGCAGCAGTTGCATAGTAGCATAGTCAAGCAGGATCTTGTAATGTGTGGATATGTGTCTTTGAGGTACAAGGCTCTCAATTTAGTTTTAGGTTTTTTCTTCTAAGGAAATAGGTTTAGGTTTAAAAGAACCTTTGGTCTTATAAATTAATTTGATATTTTAAACATTAAATTAAAACTTTAAAAGAACCAAACATGCCAATTAGAGGCTTACACCTCCTTCAAATAGTACTGAGGAGCACCTCACTCCGACTGAGATATATGCCTTAGCTAGTACAGTTGAGGCATACACCTCATAGCCTTTCTTCTGTGTCTCAGATAGAGGCACAACTCAAATTGTGTAATTTTAAATAATGCTCATCATGAATGGCAAAATTAATGTTTGTCATGGCAAAGCCATTGTCCATCATAAATAACAAAACCATTGTCCTCCAAAAATAATTGTTCCCCTTGAAATAGCAACATCATTGTTCACCATAAATAGCAAAATAGTTGTTCATTGTGAACAAAATCACTAATTATCATTAACTGTTGTTGATCATGAATAGAAAAATCACTATTTATCGTGAACATCAAAATCATTGTTCAGCATTAACAGTAAACCACCTTGTTCATAAACCTTTTTATCTCATACTCTTCCCGCTCTTGCAATCCTCCACAAAACACGTAGCTAGTCTCCACATAATTAGCCCAATACAATTTAAAACTAGAATTCAAAGCCCTAATAAACATTCATCTTATCCTCTAAACCTGTTCCTTGATTTCCTCCAACAAATCAACTGAAAAAACTTCAAAGTTTAAGCCTATCTTAATAATATTCCAACAAATTTTATCTACAATCCCACCCCAAAATTAAATTAATAAAGTGAATCTAATAAACCTAAACCAAATGTAAACTCATTTCAAGCTCAAATTCCACCCATCGTACCACTTTTTTTGGGCATATTATTGTGCAACATAACTTATTATTTATGAATGACTGTTTACTATTTAATGAAAACAATAATGTCTTTTTCACACTTTTTTTATTGTGTATCATGCCTACACCTTGATGCCTATGAATAATAACCAAGGCCATAATGTTTTAAGAAAAAAAATGAATAATAAAAGACAAAAAGAGAAGGCGAAAAGCACACTTCAGGGCTTAGATCTTCCTTGAGGCATCAACATAGTCAAGGTGTTGGTCTTGCACCAATGCTTTAAAATGAGCTCATTAATGCACCTTCAAAATACTTGTCAACATCTAACCATTAAAAATGTCATCTAGTACTTGATGATCTATAATTGATGGAGGTATTACGTTTACTTCAGGTCTATTACAACTAACATTCTCTGAGTTAAGAGTATTTTGCTATCAAAGAATTGATGTGACATAAATTTTATATTTTCATTTTTTTTCACAAATATTTAAGACATTTTATAAAATATAAACCTCAGTCATTTCATTATTTTATTAGGACTAGTTTATGCTAGGTCAATAGTTTATTAGTAGTTTGTCAACAATGTATTATCAATTTAGTATTTCTTTCGCATCAATAAATAAATATAAGTATTGTGAAGTATATAAGAAACTTTTATGTTATAAATAAAATTCTTATTATGGATACAGAAACCTTTATTCATTATCAATTCTATGATTTTGATTATTGATCTTCTGTGAGACCTAAAGCCTTTACTAGAGAGGCAATCACCATATTCAGGCATCACGTTGTTCTTTGTTTGATTTTCTTAATCTTTCCTTTTTTTTTTAAGCTTTATCCATCTTTCATTTATTCCATCTTTAATTCTCTCATAGACATCGTGCAACAAATAATTTCATCAATCTAATAATCTCATTCTCATATATATATAGTGAAAGTATATGATAGATGAAATATTAAAAAATGATTTCAGCGATGTAAAATATATACTGATGTTGTTAACAATTTATGCTTATTTACTGAGAGCGCTGATTTTTTAGAAAGATATTCTATGTTACAGAGTGTAGGCAGCCAACAGTGCATTAGGATGAGAGGGCTTGACTATCAAACCCTGCAGCTAAATTCTTGCTGTTAGACTATTGCAACCATATTGCAGCCTAAGACAAAGAAGCAAGAAAGACATTTCAAATCACAAGAAAAATTTGAGGTGTACCAGCGCATGAAGCTCCTGCTAATGCAAGATAAAATGAGAGCTAGTCTATGCAACCCTACATTCGTAGAGAGATTATTTGCTTCCAACTTAGTACTTTAGAATATACAAGACGCAACATAACCATCCCTCTTAAGAATGGAATTCATAAAACTGCTAGGAAAGGAACTTACAACATGTTGAGAACAAGAAGAATATTAGTCCATGACCTTTTGTTGAAAGGACTTCCAGTGGAAGCCTTAAGCTGAAACTTCTGTTTATCAACATTTCTGTTTCCAGAATCAATCCCACTAAAGACTGAAAAACAAGATGAGCACGATGATGAAAATGTATCATATAATGCTTTGAAAAGAGAATAATGTCTCCAACACAAACTGTCCGTAATTTTGTGAAGCTCAGCTGAATGACAATAGTCCTGTATATCAAAAGAAAGAGAATAAGAATGAAAATATATGCATATAAAGCTCATTGAAGTTTAAAACTTGAGTGAAACAAGATCATCAAGCAAATGGCTGTCAAAGCAAAATAATCCAGCTTTCTTAGTCCAATATGTCTGAAGCACGTGATTTATCCGGCTAATGGATATCATAAAAATGAAACAAAGCAATTGATATGGAAAGCTATGCAAATGAATTTTCTTGATATTTGCACTAACGTCCTCCCTTCTTCCTCTTTCTTAAAACAAAAGATTTTCTGAAAAGCTTAGCATCCTTTAAGCAATAAAGACCACAAACGCTCACTAATATTAACAGGTGCAAGAAATTACTAGAAAACTAAGGATGCAAAGGCAAAGCTAACTCCATGATTCGTGCTAAGTATGCATACAGTAAGGTTTAAATTAAGCAAGGCTGTGCACAAGCTTCAAACCATTATGGTTCGTCTTTACAGGTTTGAATGAATACCAACAACAAATATACGTGTAACCTTCACCATCAAATGCTAGATGCTAAACAATACATGCTTTCTTACATAAGATATTACAAGGTGTAAGGAGAACCACGCTATACAACATTAGATCAAAAAAGCTATTCCTTAAATCTTCAAGCATAAATCAGGATTTACATATCTCGTATAAAGTCAGTCAGTAACTGTTCGTCCTTACTCTATGTTATTTCTTTATTATCCATGATTATCCATATCACACATTTTTTCAGCTGTACATATTTGTTTAAACATCAATAATTAGTCTAATTAAAGGAATTTCCCATAGAAGAAACCAATTACTCTCACCATGTAAATATAAGCTGTTTCTCCCAGAGGGATATCATTCCTTGCTACTTGAATTCAATGTTGCTTTGACTTGTTTTTGCATCATTTTAGCATGCTCTTGAGCCAAATATCGTTACAGCTTGGTTCTCATGTTGATCTCCAGATATCCACAGCTTTTGGTTGAACCAAATTTCTACCACTGCATCCCACTAAGTTTTGCCGTCCAAGCAAGCTTCAGCCTTAAGGTCCTGCTTTTTTCATTGTTAATCTTCCAAACCACGTCTTCCCATGCTTCATAAAAAAACCCATCCACTTATCTTCTTCCCCTTAATCAACCCCATTATTTTACCACTAAAATAAAACAACAAAGAAGACTGGAAGAAAAATAGGAAAAAGAATGGAGTATTCCACTCAGAAATAGAACTTAAAAAAAACAATTATAGAGAAAAGAGGAAATACAAGCACTGGTGATGAGAGATTAGAAGAAGAAAAATTGGAAGAAAAAAAAAAACAAAGGTTTAGATAGAAGAAGACCTCCTTTGCCGCTGTCCTTGTGTTCATTTTGTCGGCTGTAACCACATTGTCGACATCATCGCCAGCTATTATTATGTTGATTGCTTGCCCTGCTGCCCTTAGGGTCACCATTGAAATCGATAATTCACCAACAATCACTTAACAACCGTTACTGCTTGAACCCCAAAACCAGTAAACTTTGCAACATAGCATTAAAGTGAGTAATGATGCATCGCCACTAATATATCACTCTACCATTAGTGATATTGATGTGTCACACAAATTGCCATTTTAAATACACTTCTTAAATGTCCAAAAACACCATTTCATTAACATGCAACTAAAAACACAGAAATCCACTTTTACCACAAGATGCAATGCTTCTTCCGGGACAATCTGCAAAATTGCACAAACTCCATCAATGGTATCTGCTCCTACCCGCCATTTATACTAGTTGTCACGACTCAAATTGCAAGGATCTACCACTGAAGATATAGTGATTGTACCATTTATTAACCATTACTCTCTTATTATAGTCTATCTCCATCACCCCAACCCTCTCATCAGGACGAATTTTCCATTGGTGTCTCTTCTTAGGGATGCATGTCTCCAGCTCAACAATATAGTTCATGCCCTTTGGTTCTTCCACCAGCAACATTTTAACTTCATAAGTGGAGCTCTTTTTAGCCCAGGGAGTAGACATAATACAAGTTATTTCCCTCTAGCTATTAATATTGAGTCCTATTTATATTAGTATTAAAGAAACGCAGAGGAGGAAAACGACAAGAAGAGGATAGGAGTAAATGATGAGGCTAAGCTGTCATGTTTCATCTATTCATTTGCTATCTGTACAAGTGTATTTATAGCTGTATATGTATACACGTATGGCTGAGATTGCTCTGTGTTATTACAGGTGGATGGCTGTGATGCTTTGCGCCTTGTGATCAGTTAGGGCCTGTACGGTGCGGCTGGTTTCGTCTATGCTTTTATCCCCCCGCAAGCTGATTGGTTCTTGTGAACGCGAAGCTTGGCGCGAAGCAGATGGAAACGCGCGGTGGAGAGCGGCTTCGTAAGGATGTCGGCGATCTGTTCACGTGTGCTGATCGGCTGGATGCGTATGACGTCCAAGTGTATCTGATGCCGGATGAAATGATGGTCGATTTCGATATGTTTCGTCCTTGCATGGAAGACTGGATTGTGAGCTAAAGCGATGGTGGAAGTGTTGTCATAGTGAAGGTTCGTCGGTTGAGATCAGTTAGGGCCTGTACGCGCGGTTGGAAGTCTTGTAGGAGCTGTTTGAGCCAGATGATGTCGGTGACTGCTGAAGCTAGGGCTCGGTACTCTGCTTCTGTGGATGATCTTGCGACGGTATGTTGTTTCTTGACGCTCCAAGAAATGGGAGTGGTGCCAAGGAAAGAGCAGTAGCCTGAGGTGGATTTTCTTGTATCTGTGTCGCTGGCCCAGTCTGCGTCTGAGTATGAGTGGAGTTGAAGTTGCGCCATAGAGATGGGAATGCCGTAATCTGTTGTTCCTTTTATGTACCTGAGTAATCGTTTGAGAAGGTATGCATGATAGGGTTGTGGGTTATGCATGTGTTGGCAGAGGAGGTTTACATGATAGGCAATATCGGGTCTGGTGATGGTAAGGTATTGTAATGAGCCGGTGATTTATCGATATGTGTAGGGGTCACTTAGTATGGGGTCGGGAAGGATGTTTGAGGGAGGTTTGGTGCATGATGGGTTTGCTAGGGGTTTGCAGAGTTGAAGGCCTGCAGTGGTGAGTATTGTAGTTGCATATTGGGATTGGGTTAAAAATAGTGATTTTTCGTGGGAGGTAATTTGGATGCCAAGGAAGTTGTTATTTGTGCCAAGATGCTTCATCGAAAATTGAGTATGCAGTTGCGATATGATGTGTGAGATAAGTGAGGGATTGTTACCTGTTAACAAAATGTCGTCGACGTAGGTAAGTAAGTATACTTGAGAATCATCTGTAGAGTGTAGTAGAAGTGATGGGTCTGCTTTGCTAGGTTGGAAGCCAAGGTGTTGAAGAAATGTGGAAAAAGTCGTGAACCATTGCCGAGAGGCTTGCTTGAGTCCGTAAATGGCCTTGTGAAGAAGGCACACATGTCCTGGGTGTTGTTTGTCTTCATATCCTGGAGGTTGTTTCATGTGTATGGTGTCTGTTAATTTTCCATGGAGAAATGCGTTGGCTACATCAAGCTGATGAACTTCCCATTGCCTATTAAATGCAATTGTAAGTAGTATACGAATGGTTGGGAATTTTGCTACTGGACTGAAAGTTTCCAGATAGTTAATTCCATGTTGTTATTTGTTTCCCAAGGCTACCAGTCTGGCTTTGAAGCGTGCTATCGATCCATTTGAATGTTGTTTTGTCTTATATGTCCATTTGCAGCCTAGTATAGGAGTGTTGGATGGTGGTGGAACTAGAGTCCAAGTGGCTTGTTGTTGCAAAGCTGCAAATTCAATATCCATTGCTTTTCTCCAGTGGGGATATTGTGCTGCCTCTTGATAGGTGATGGGATCTGGGAGAGTATCAGCTAGTATCTGGGAATGTTGATGTAGTAGGTTTAGAATGATTTTGGGTTTAAGTGACCCTGTTTTGAGTCGAGTGACCATGTGGTGTGTCGAAGTAGGTGGTATGATAGGGGGTGTTGGGGTGGGTGGTTGTGGAGGTATGCTGTTTAATGGGTTAGTTGGAATAGTTGATGGGAGAGTTCTGACTGTGGTTGTGGTGTGGGATGTATGGTTTAGAGGAATATGGGCTTGACTGTGAGGAGTTCTGTTTGGAGATGGATGTGTGAATTGGGTAGTAGGGGTTAGAAGGAAAGGGTTGTTGGTGGGTTCAGGTGGAGGTGTGGTGGTTGGTGTGGTTTGGGCAAATGGGAAAGTGGTTTCATGAAAGGTTACGTGTCTGGAAGTTATGATTCTGTTTGTGTTTGGGTCAAGGCATTTATAACCTTTGTGGGATGGAGAATAACCGAGAAAGATGCATTGGCTAGCTTTTGGAGCTAGTTTGTGTCTGTTTGATGGGGGAATCCATGGGAAACAAGCACATCCAAATATTTTTATAGTGGAGTAGTCAGGTTGCTTATTGTATAGCAATTGTAATGGGGCTTTGTTGTGGGTTGTATGGGAAGGCATTCTGTTGATGAGATATGATGCTGTGAGTACTGCATCGGGCCAGTAACGGTATGGTATGGATGCTGTGTTGAGTAAGGTTCTTGTTGTTTCAATGAGATGTCTGTGTTTCCTTTCCGCAATACCATTCTGTTCAGGGGTGTATGGGCAGGAAATTTGGTGGATGATGCCATGGTGTTGTAAGTGAGATTGTAATCTCTGGTTTACAAATTCTATTCCTCCATCTGATCTAAACTGTTTTATTTTATAATGGGTTTGTTTTTCTATCATAGTATGGAACTTTATAAATGTGGAAGGTACATCAGATTTGCATAACAATGGAAACACCCAAATGAAACGAGAGTAATCATCTATGAATATAACATAGTATCTTAATCCTTGAATAGATGTGATTGGGGCCGGGCCCCATACATCAGAGTGAATTAGTTCAAGAGGTAGTTTAGATCTAGAAATGGAGGTAGGAAATTGTAACTTGTGGCCTTTAGCGACCTTACATGAATGACATAAAGCAGAGAAACTAGGTATATGAAGGTGTTTGTTGTTGGAGGAGATGATGGCCATAGTTCTGGAATGAGGATGCCCGAGTATGTTGTGCCACAGTGTTGCGGTTTGGGAATTGTGAGTTGCTGAGAAGGCGTGATGTTCAGGAGTGGTTGAGTGATTTGAAATGGGATAAAGCCCATTACGGCTTGGACCCTGAAGCAACGTTTTGTTTTTCTTGAGATCCTTAACATGAAAACCATAGGCATTAAATGAAATGGTAAGGTTATTGTCTTTTGTAAGCTGATAGATAGAAAGGAGGTTGTGAGAGAGAGTGGGTATATGAAGAATTTTGGGTAAGTGTAGCTTACTGTTGGGGGTTGGTAGGATCCCAGCTCCGGTGTGAGCTATAGACATTGTACTTCCATCTCCAATGATAATGTTGTCTGTTCCATGGTATGGCATCGGTTCACCTAGTGTGAGATTGTTGATGTCGTTGGTGAGATGAGAGGTTGCGCCAGAGTCTAAGTACCAGTCTGGATTTTGCTTCTCAGTTGTAGCATTGAAAGCAGTGTTGAATTTTGGTTGAGGGGTGTAGTTGATGTTGAATCTGTGCCAACAGGTGGCGGCTGAGTGACCCTTTTTGTTGCAAATCTGACATAGGAGTGTGGGTTGATTGTTACTGGTTTTGTTGTTGGGTCTAGCAGATTGTTGTGTAAATCTGCCCCGTCCTCTTCTTCCTCTTCCTCTTGTAGAGTAAAGGGCTGTATTCTGATCTGAGTTGGTATAATGCCGGGCTGCTTCTATGTTGAGATTGATCTCTTCACTGATTAAAAAGGCATATAAATCATCAAGGCTTAGAGGCTGTACCATTGTGCGAATGGTGCTTTTGAATGACTGGTAAGCTGGTGGTAGCCCATTAAGTGTGTAAAGAATTATATCTTCTTTATCTATTGTTGCTCCTGCTGCTGCTATTTTGTCTACTAGTGTTTTGACTTCATTTAGGTACTCTGCCATGGTGTTTTGTTTCATTGAAACATTGTGTAATTCATTCTTAAGTTGAATGACTCTTGATCTGTTAGAAGACTGCAATATTCTCTCAATGGTGACCCAAATGGCTGCTGTTGAATCAAGATGCAGTACATACGATAGAATGGCTGGGGTTATAGTTGAACAAAGTGCAGCTGCTAAGTTCTGATCAATCAGAACCCATTCTGTGTATTTGGGATTTGTGATGGTTTGATCGGCTGAGGTTTGCTGGAGACGGTGAGGTGGGGGAATGTTGGGATCTATGAAATTAGCAAATCCATTTGCTGTGAGCAGTTTAGTGACTTGGGATTTCCAAATGAGGTAATTATCATTTGATAATTGGGTGGGTACAATGGTTTTAATGTTTGAAATGACAAATTTCAATGAAGCAGGTATTATGCAGGGGTCAATGTTTTGATCTGTAGATGGATTTCCTATTTGGGAAGAGGAAGATTGAGCTATAGATGATGTTCTGCGATTCTTACCTTTACTGGTAGTCTTCGGTCCTTGCTGAATGAGTCTCTGATACCATAAAGAAACGCAGAGGAGGAAAACGACAAGAAGCGGATAGGAGTAAATGATGAGGCTAAGCTGTCATTTTTCATCTATTCATTTGCTGTCTGTACAAGTGTATTTATAGCTGTATATGTATACACGTATGGCTGAGATTGCTTTGTGTTATTATAGGTGGATGGTTGTGATGCTTTGCGCCATGTGATCAGTTAGGGCCTGTACGATGCGGCTGGTTTCGTCTATGCTTTTAAGTATCATGTTTATTTCTTAGTTAGGACTAGTCTGGTACTTTTTATCTAGGTAGGGGTAATTTTTTATTTTTCAATCAGGTATATTTTATAATTAGGTTTCAATTTTAGTAATATAGTTAGTTGAAATTGATAATGAAATAGCAATGTCTTTTGCATAATGACTTATAAAGCTTCTGGATATTTTTTCATAGTTGTGAAAATGTTCTTGAGATCTACAAATAGTATTTTTTCAATATTGTTGTTGATGATGATGATATTCTTTCCCTATCTCTTCTTCCTTCGGATGGATCTCACCTTCATCACCTCTTCTTCAAGATAGTTCTCTCATTGGTCTCCATTCCTTAGGATGGATGTCTTTATCTTTGCAATGTAGTTGACGCACTTTAGTTATTCCACCAACATTTCAATTCACCTAAGTGGAGTCCTTTGCAGCGCAGCAAAACTGATATAGTGCAAAATATTTCTCTCTAATAATCAATATTGAGTCTTATTTGTATCCATATCAAGTTTGTTATCATTTAGGATGAGTTTGGCAATTTTTATTTGTTTAGATCTAGCTTTATCCTGTTTTAATAAGACCAATTCTATAAATAGGATCCACATATGTAATTTAGATCATTATAGCAATGGCCTTTTTTTCTAGCTTTCTTCCTTTTGGTTGGCCCTCCACCTTTCTCCCTACTTTAGAGGCTAACCTTAGGGTTTCTCCCTGTTGTCTTCCTCTCTACTTCATGCCTCTTTTCCTCTAAGGTGCATATTCGACTAATTTCTAAATCTTCTTATTCTCTATCTACACCAGATTATTCACTTCATAGGTATCAAAACAAAAATCATCCACAATCCTTGTCATTTCCCTTGTCTTGCTATGTATCAAAGTCCTAGGAAAGCATCTCTAGCATAATTACAAATAAGTCACAGGCAAGCTAATTCATTGGCTTACCAAGCTCTTTCAATCATGTGTTAGTAGCAAAAATCATTGATGAATTCATCCATGGGCTTCAAAACTTGATTTGAGAATAAGCTGAGATCATTTTCTCACCATCGATTATAAGATGTCATTATAAGTGAATTAAGTTTATAGAAGAATATCTAAGAGGAATTAAATAAATAACACATAAATCTTAACTATTTACAAAACTAATACCCATATAATTTTTTTGTTAACTACCGAATCTGTGTATTTACCCCACATTGTGAGGTTATTGTTGCTACTGTACAAAATTTGTGTATTTGCTAGTGTCACGATCAAATTGTTAGAAATTTGACAAAAGTGAAAAAAATATGGTTTGAGATTTATTGAGAATTTTGATATTTGAGTTAGAATTTGAATAATTGAATATAAGAGGATGCTAGCTTTATAATTAACCAAGATTTGGATTTCATGTATATAATTTCCCTAAATAGCTATTACAAAAAATGATAAAACAACACCAACCAAAACAACAAAAGTGGAGCTAAAATCTAGCTTTCTTAATATTGGATTTCTAGGACAACAATAGATACCAAGCAATCAAAATTTCTTCCCCTAATTCAATTGAGATTTAGCTTCACCGTTGCCTCAAAAAACTATCTTCTAATTTATTTAAAAATATATTTCTTTCATTGTTTCCAAATATCAATGTTAGTCATTCCATTGTAATATTTGTAAACTCACAAAACATCATGCATCCTATCCATTAACTAATGCAAGTTCCTCTAAACATTTTCCCATGATTATCTAGAATTATTAATATTTCAAATGCAAAATAATTAATGTCCTTTATTGGTGATTTCACTAAAATGATTTTATTATTTCTCATTAAAGAAAATATGAAATAAATACCATTTTTTTCCAACCTCACAACAACAACAATAACAACAACAAGCCTTTATCCCAACATGGAGTCAACTACATGAATCATTTTTCTCCATTCTGTTAAGTTAAGAGTCAAATTCTCATTTAAATCTAATAAACATCATTTCTAATATTTTCTAACCAAGTCTTTTTAGGTCTGCTTCTAACTTTCTTAACAGAAGTCAAATCTAATACATCTACTCTCCTAACCAGGTCATCAGAAGGCCGTCGTTTTATGTGACCAAACCATCTAAGGCAACTCTCTCTAATCTTATCCTCCACTAGAGCTACTCCAACCTTTTCACCTATATGCTCATTTCATATCCTGTCTGTAAAAGTAAAGCCACTCATCCACCTAAGCATCCTCATATCTGCAACACTTAACTTAACATTATGCTTCTCTTTTAATGGCTAACATTTTATACTATAAAGCATTGCAGGTCTCACCACCATCTTATAGAATTTTCCCTTAAGTTTGAGGGGGGCTTTTCTATCACACAACAAGCCCAATGCATTCCTACACTTCAACAGTTCAACTTGAATTCTACTAATAATATCCCCATCTATTTCACCATCACTCTGAAAAATATATCAAGATATCTAAAACGTGTACTCTTATTAATGACTTGATCGCCCAAAGTCACAATCCCCCCATTAGGTCTATTACTACTAAAATTACACTCCATACATTCGGTTTTACATCTACTCAACCGAAAACCTTTAGACTCTATGGTTGACCTCCATAATTCAAGTTTACCTTCAACTCCTCTCTAGTCTTATCAACAAGAAGAATAACATCAGCAAAAAGCATACACAAAGGTACAACCTCTTGCAAATGTCTAGTGAGAACAGCCATGACTAAAGCAAAAAGATATGGGCTTAAGGCTGATCCTTGATGTAATCCAACTGAAATAGGAAAATACCCGGTCCACCATGTATTTGAACATAAGTAACAGCTCCTGCATACATATCCTTAATGACTTGAATATAAGCATTATTAACCCCTTTTTTTTCTAGAATTCTCCATAGCACTTCTCTTGAAACTTTATCATATGATTTCTCTAAATCAATAAATATCATATATAGATCCTCCTTATTCTCTCTATACTTCTCCATCAAACCTCCCAATAAATTTATAATTTCCATAGTAGACCTACACAGCATGAATCCAAATTAATTTTGAGAAACATTAATATCACGTCGTAATCTATGCTCCATAACTCTATCCCATAGTTTTAAAGTATGACACATTAACTTAATTCCTCTATAATTCATACAATCTTGTGCATCACCTTTATTCTTAAAAATAGCAATCAACACTTATTCTCCACTCATCTGGCATCTTTTAGTAAGCCAAGAAATCCCTTCAACTCCTAAGCATTTCCACAACTCTATCGGAATATCATAAGATCCAACCGTTTTTCCATACTTCATTTTCTTTAAAGCCTCTCTAACTTCAGTTTTACTAATACGCCGATAAAAACAAAAATCTTTATTTTCATTTATAGTGCTAAGGTCACTAAAGTCAATTATATTCTGACAATCTTCATTGAAAAGTTTAGCAAAATATCTCATCCACCTTTGTTGAATATCCTCATCTAATAAAATCACTTTTTTATCTTCATCCTTAATGCACTTCACTTGAACTAAATCCTTACTACCCCTATCTCTTTATTTGGCTAACTTATACATATATCTTTTCCATCTTAAACAAAATGAAAAATGCACAATTTGGGGTTTCTATTAAAAAGTTAAAAGTCTTAGCCATTTGACAACAAAAGAGACTATTTTAATCAAAATCTTTCTTCTTTCTTTACGAAGGGGTCATCCGTGAGTTTTCTTGTTTTTATACGCCCATTAGAATAAAGTTATTGCGTGAAAAATAAACACTTATTCAATGTTGAATAAGTACCATTATTTAAAAACAATATTCTTTAAGACCTATAGGGAGAAGTTGCGTTAACAGTTGTATGCTTATAATAGGATCCATCAAGAGTGTTAGGATATCGAAGTCATAACTAATTTTCATGGATATAGCAAAAAACCACCTAAAGTATTCGATTATCTCAATTATGAATATTCATGGTCACACAAATTTGATCCAAGTGCACTAAAACATATTTATATGGATATAAAAGCACCAAAAAGGGTTACAACTATTATCATCTTACTACTAAAAGATTTTTCACTTCCCTAGATGTCTTCCTCATGAACCCTTTTTCAAGATCCATATCTTCAAAGGGAGAGCGCTTCAAAAAAAGAAGAAATTCTTTTTCTTTAATACATTCCAACAACTAGCTCCCCTACAACAAATAGCCATGGCTCTAATAAAACTGTAAACCCATTGATCCAACCTACAATTGAACCTGAATCCATTACTAAAACACCGAAAAATAAACTTGAATCTACATCTAAAATAGAAAGGATACATGGACTAAATGTCATTACTCCGCTTCATATTTATTCAAAAAGACCTCCCATTTTGAGATGTATACGACTATGCAACCCCAAGAATTCAAACCAGGTGCTAAATTCATTAATTTCCTTGTCGATAAAGAACTTGTCACTCATTAGCCTAAAATTCATACTACTTATGATGTACCTACTCAGAAAAAAAAAAAAAAGATTTTCCTATTGCTATCAAGAAGGGCCAAAAGTTCCACCCAACATCTAATCTCCTACTTTGTTTCCTTCCATAGATTATCTCTACAACATAAAAGTTCCTTATCACTTAAGCTCTCCCACAAACACCTCAAGCAGCACTTACAAATAAGAATTGGGTACAAATCATGACGAAAGGAATGCATTGAAAAGGAATAATACATAGAAGTTTGTCAAAAATGAGAACTATGCAGGTTGAATTGTCTTTAGATTCTATTTTTAAATGGAGTCTGCTATAGTTTGATGTAGAAAATGTCTTCTTAAATGATAACTTAAAGGAAGAGGTGTTCATGGAACCCCCTCTTTGATTCAATGAGAATTTTAGTGGAAGTATGCATATTAGAAAATATTGAATGGTTTAAAACAATCTCCTACAGCATGGTCTGAGAGGTTCACAAAAGCTATGCTAGCAATGGGGTACAAGCTAGATCAAGTGGATCAAACTCTCTTTGTAAAACATCCAACAAAGGAATAACCATAGCGTTATCAGTATACATTGATGATGCTATTATAAAAGAAAATAACCCAATTAAAAGAGAATCTCTCATAAAATGTCTTGCCAAAAATTTACGATCAAAGAACTTTGAAGGCTTAAGAACTTATGAAGTATCAAATCAACATATTCCAAAGAAAGGCATCTTAATTTCTCAATAAAAATATGTGATGAATCTTCTGAAAGAGATGGGAACACTAGGTCTGTAATATCCAAAGTCTCAAATCAGGTAAATATAATTTATTTTAGTGAAACTGTAACATTTTTATAATAATTATATTATTATTAAGTAATTATTAGTAATTCTATTTCTAAATATAAATTAATTACTGAATTGTTGAATAGATGCTTCCTTTGGATTATTGTGAGAGCAGTTAGAGAAGTGGGGTCCACTCAATATCCTATCAGTATTCGGAATTCTGATAGGAAATACTTAGATCCAAGTATTCCTATCGCTCCGGATGGGGGAAACAGCAAGATTACTGCTGTTTACAGCAGAAAACAGCCACCAAACAGCACAAACAGTAGAGAAACGTAGGGAAAACAGTGGAAAACACAAAGCAAATGATTGTATTTCAATAGAGGAAGATCAAAACATAAGCAAGATACAATGTTCTTCAATTCGAGAGGAAGAACAACTCTCCTACAATCTCCGGCAAAGCCAAGAGCCCAAGCAAGAAACCCTAGATCTCAAATGACATTCAAATTTTAGATAACCCTAATTCCCTCCCAATCCCCTAATTAACCAAAAAGGATTAATACAAAAAGTCTAAACAGCCCCTTGCATTCAAAATTTTCCCTCCCACCTAAGCAAATCAGCCCCAAGAGGGGCCCACCTTGTCCGCCCCCCCCTTTCTATTCCGCCTGGAATAGTAGTGGACCGGTCCAGGTTGGACCGGTCCAGCCGGCCCCTCCTGGGCCGGCACAGGCATAACATTACTCCCCTCCCAAAAACTCACCTTGTCCTCAAGGTGAAAAGAGGGAAATTGCTCTTGCACTCTTCCAAACGGCTCCCACGTAGCATCAAAATCGGGAACACCTTTCCATGCAATCAGGACTTCTTTCTCTCCCTTTTCATCTGACCTGACACCTCGGAGTTCCACTGGTTCCAATATCACCTGCAAGTCCTCCGTCAATGTCTCTGGTAATTCCGTACTAACTGTATGCTCTCCTATAGCTCTCCTCAATTGTGACACGTGGAAAACTGGGTGTATGCTAGCTGATGGGGGAAGCTTCAGTCGATACGCCACTGCCCCAATTTTGTCCAATACTTCATAGGGGCCGAAGTACCTTGGGGCTAATTTCTCATTTCTCCTTCTCGCCATTGTCCTCTGCCTGTAAGGTCGTAATTTTAGAAACACCCTTTCCCCCACTTCAAATTGTATGTCCCTCCGGTGTGAGTCCGCCTGTTTCTTCATGATTTGTTGTGCCCTCAGTAGATGTTTCTTTAAATCTTCTAGTACCCGATCTCTCTCCCCCAAGTACTCCTCCACTGATGAAACTGGGGTGCTACTATTACCAAAATGCACTAGGTGAGGAGGGTCCCTTCCATACAGTATTTTGAATGGCGTCATCTGTGAAGCTGAGTGAAAAGAGGTGTTGTACCAGTATTCTGCCCAAGATAGCCATTTGGCCCAAAGCCTAGGTGTCTCTGACACAAAACATCTCAAGTAGGTTTCCAAACTCCTGTTGACCACCTCCGTTTGGCCATCCGTCTGTGGGTGATAAGCGGTGCTCCTTTTCAAAACTGTTCCTTGTAGCTTGAACAACTCCTTCCAAAAATGACTGAGGAACACCTTGTCCCTATCTGACACAATTGCCTCTGGTACCCCATGCAACCTGACCACTTCTCTGATGAAAGCTGAAGCCACCGTTACTGCAGTGTAGGGATGTCGGAGGGGAATGAAATGAGCATACTTACTCAATCTATCCACCACCACCAAGATCACTGTGAAGCCTTCTGAACGGGGCAACCCATCTATGAAGTCCATGGATATCTCCTCCCATACTCGTCCTGGTAATGCCAATGGCTGTAGTAGCCCCCCTGGTGACATTGCCATGTATTTGTTCCTCTGACAAGTCTCACATCTGGCCACCATCTCCTCTACATCTCTATGCATACCCTTCCAGTAAAGCTCAGCAGCAATCCTCCTATAAGTCTTCTGCACCCCAGAATGTCCCCCAACTGCGCTCCCATGAAATTCCTGGAGTATGTTTGGGATGTGGATGGAAGTCCTGGGCATCACGAATCTCCCTCGATACAACAATCTGTCCCCCTCCACTGAGTACCCTGGGTGGCTATCCCCTTCCCTCAATAAATCAGCCCTGATTTTTCCCAACTCCTCATCCTTCGAGCTCTCTGCCTTGATGGCCTCCCAATCCAGCATCAAAGGAACAGACACAACCACTGTATGTAATTCACCCACACATCTGGACAAGGCATCAGCCGCCTTGTTTTCCCCGCCTGGTCTGTACTGGATTTCAAAGTCATATCCCAGCAATTTTGACAGCCACCGCTGATGCTCTTCAGTTACCATCCGCTGTTCCAACAAGTATTTCAGACTCCTCTGATCTGTTCTGACAGTGAAATGCCTACCTAATAGGTAGGGTCGCCACTTCTGGATGGCTAAGACAATAGCCATCAATTCCCTCTCATAGACTGACTTCAGCCTGGCCCTGGCTGCCAATACCTGGCTGAAGTAGGCAATGGGTCGCCGGTTCTGCATGAGCACTGCCCCCAACCCGTATCCTGAAGCATCTGTCTCTACTATGAAGGTCTGAGTGAAGTCCGGTAGAGCCAAGACTGGTACCGTGGTCATAGCCTTCTTTAGTTTCTCAAATGCTGCTGTGGCTGCCTCACCCCATAGGAATCCATCTTTCTTTAGCTGCTCTGTTAGTGGCCATGCTATAGTACTGTACCCTTTTACAAATCTCCTATAGTATCCTGTCAGCCCTAAGAATCCTCTCAATTCCTTCAGATTCTTAGGTATTGGCCATCTCAGCATTGCCTCCACCTTTGACTGATCAGCTGCCACCCCTTCCTTGGATACGACATGGCCCAAGTATTCCACCCTAGACTGACCAAAACAACATTTCTTCAGATTGGCTCTCAGCTGATGCTCCTGTAGAACTTCCAATACCAACTTCAAATGCTTTAGATGTTCCTCCTCAGTCCTACTGTACACCAAGATGTCATCAAAAAACACCAGCACAAACTTCCTGAGATGCGGTTTGAACACCCTGTTCATTAGTGACTGGAATGTAGCAGGTGCGTTGGTCAGTCCAAAAGGCATAACCAGAAACTCATAGTGCCCCTCATGTGTTCTGAACGCCGTCTTAGAGATGTCTTCCTCCCTCATTCGGATCTGATGGTACCCTGATTTCAAATCCAGTTTGGAGAATATCACTGCTCCATGTAGTTCATCCAAAAGTTCATCAATCACAGGAATGGGAAATTTATCAGGAATAGTCTCTTTATTCAAAGCCCTGTAGTCCACACAAAATCTCCAACTACCATCTTTCTTTTTGACCAGTAATACAGGACTAGAGAAAGGACTTACACTTGGTCTGATGATTCCTGCCTCCAACATCTCACTAATCAACCTTTCGATTTCATCCTTCTGAATCTGGGGGTAGCGGTAGGGTCGTACACTAATCGGTGACACCCCTTCCCTTAGCAGAATTGCATGCTCCTGTTCTCTGACTGGTGGTAACCCTATAGGCGGCTGGAACACCTCCCTGAACTGCTGTATGACTGGTTGAACTACAAGAGGAATGTCTCCCTCTTCCCCCACACTAACTCTCTCCAGTCGTTGCAGCTCCACCAAATATCCACCCCCAACCTCCTGGATGGTTCGGATCATGGACTTGAGAGACACCCCTGTCCTAGACAGGCCGACATCTCCCTGTATCACCATTTTCCTTCCCCCCACTACCAGTTCCATCCGCAGTTCTCCCCAGTTCACCTTGGTCTCTCCCAAGGTTTGCAGCCACTTCATCCCCAAAATCACATCTGTACTCCCCAATTCTAAGGGAAGAAAATCCTCCCTCACCTCTATCTCCTGAATGGTCAACACCACTCCCTTACACACTCCTCTTCCCATTTCCACCTTTCCAGTGCCCATCATCACCCCATAGCCTCCTGTATCCACTAATTTCATTCCAAGCAACTCAACCAGCTGGGTGGAAATGAAATTGTGGGTTGCCCCACTATCTATCAGAACTACCACCTCGTGGCCAGCTATCACCCCTTTCACTTTCATAGTGTGACTCGAAGTGAATCCCACTACGGAGTTCAGAGAGACTTCTGCCACATCCAGGTGTAACTTCTCTTCCTCCTCCACGTCGGACCTGCTCCCCTCTCCCTCTTCGTCTTCCTCGTCTTCGCAAACAAGGAGAACCTGAAGAGTCCGGTCCTTGCACCTATGTCCCGGAGTGTACTTCTCATCACATCTAAAGCACAATCCCTTGGCCCTCTTTTCCTGCATCTCCTTATCAGTAAGTTTTTTAAAGTTTCCCCCTGGGCCTCCTCCTCCAGACCTCTCCTTTGGTACCTCTCGTGTACCCCCCGATGCAGCTCCCTTGGAAGCTATAAAAGTGGTTGTCATTCTGTAGGATCCCCCTGAACTGCTGCCTCGAGCCCCTCTCTCCAAATGCTTCTGATCCTCCACTAGCTGTGCCAACTCCATGGCCTCCCCCAGGTCGTGTGGTCTCATCACTCTAACAGCTGCCCTGATTTCTGGTTTGAGCCCTTTCATGAAGTTCCCCTCCAGCACGGTCTCAGAAAGACGATCCAACCTGCTAGCTAGGTACTCAAACCGGTCCCGGAACTCTGCTACTGTCCCCTCCTGTGTCAGCGCAAAGAACTGCTCGTAGAAGTCTCCTCCCCTGCTGGTTCGGAAACGCTCTAGCAGACAGTCCTTGAACTCCCTCCAGCTCCGAATGGGTCGCCTCATGTCCCTCCACTGGTACCATGCCAGTGCCTTCCCTTCCAAACATAGACCTGCCGCTGTCAGTTTCTCCTCCTCTGTCAACCCATTTACTGCAAAATACCTTTCCACCTTGTAGATCCAGCCATGGCCGTCCTCGCCCTCAAAGATGGGCATCTTCAATTTCCTCACCTTGGGATCTCCTCCATATCCCCGATATCCTCCAAATCCTCCTGCACCTCGAAAGGGTGGTGCTCCCCAAGTGTCCCGATCGTCCCTCCGACGATTATACCCAAAACCTTCCTCATATTCACCTCTTCTTCCTTCAAATTCAGCACCCCGACGATGCGTTTCCTCCCTCCTTCCCAAAAATTCAGCACCCCTTCGTTCATACCCCTGACTCATCTCCTCTCTAGAAAGCGGTTCTAGAGGAGGCATATCATCTTCCCCCTCAAGGATCTCCACCTCCGGATTTCTCCTCCCCCGGACCGGGTTTGGCTTCCCTCCTAAGCCATGACCGTCAGTGGTCTCCCTTACTTCCGATGCCGCCGGATTGGTCTTCATTTCCAATAGTTTCTTCATCATTTCTTCCATTGCCGCAAACCTCCCTTCCAACCTGTCGTTGTTGGTGGAGATTTCCATGAACTTTCCTTCCAGATCTGTCTTCAGTTGTCCGAACTCGCCTTCCAAAACTTCCACCTTCTTTCCGGCCATCTTTTCTTCCACGAAACACAAGAAAAACTTCTCCGAATGCCCAAATATCCCGCTGAAATTTCTGGATTTTCAGCCGCCGATGGTCCCAAGACGATGCTCTGATACCAATTTGATAGGAAATACTTAGATCCAAGTATTCCTATCGCTCCGGATGGGGGAAACAGCAAGATTACTGCTGTTTACAGCAGAAAACAGCCACCAAACAGCACAAACAGTAGAGAAACGTAGGGAAAACAGTGGAAAACACAAAGCAAATGATTGTATTTCAATAGAGGAAGATCAAAACATAAGCAAGATACAATGTTCTTCAATTCGAGAGGAAGAACAACTCTCCTACAATCTCCGGCAAAGCCAAGAGCCCAAGCAAGAAACCCTAGATCTCAAATGACATTCAAATTTTAGATAACCCTAATTCCCTCCCAATCCCCTAATTAACCAAAAAGGATTAATACAAAAAGTCTAAACAGCCCCTTGCATTCAAAATTTTCCCTCCCACCTAAGCAAATCAGCCCCAAGAGGGGCCCACCTTGTCCGCCCCCCCCTTTCTATTCCGCCTGGAATAGTAGTGGACCGGTCCAGGTTGGACCGGTCCAGCCGGCCCCTCCTGGGCCGGCACAGGCATAACAAATTCCTCCAAGCAGTTACCGTAGAAGGTTTCGGTAAAGCAATTCAGCACAGTAAGGTTTACGCATAGTGTGCTCCCGGGACTGTAGCAATAGCCGCAAATCTGAGAAGGAAATTCGCAAAACCTCCTGTAGCAAGAGGCGGAATTCTCCCTGTAGGTAGAGGGCAACGCATTGTGCAAAGGCTGAAGGAAAAATTGTGGATTGTTTTGTGGATTCAGTGCAAGGTAGGGTAAGTAATTGGATTTTCATAGGGTTAAGAAGTTTGTCTTGGATTACTATAAAGCATTTTCTTATTGCTTTGAGATATGGGTTTTTGACATGGAAATTAAAGGAGAGTAGAAAAATAACAGTTATAGAGAAAGAGGTGTAGAATTGTTATGCAATCAAGGAAATAACTAAAGTAAAAGAAGAAAAATTAGAAAAGATGAAAGAGGTAAGCAATTATTGGTATGATAATGTTTTTAGTTATCTTTCAGATTTTCAAAATATTGATAAAAGATCCTAAAGCAAATATACCAATTATATTTTAGGATCCATCATATATATGCAGAAAGAAAATTTTGGGAGAGTTTATCAAAGGAGAAGGTTAAGTGGTGTAGAATTGGAAGGGGCCACTCGGCAAGAAGGTAAGTAATATCAAATTAATATTTAAAGAAAGTTATGTGTTATGATGAATTTATTTTATTTAAAATGATTTCTCCAAGTTTTTGAATATGAGCTACTGCCTATACCTTCTGCTATCATATAAGTTCAAATAAAGTTTGGTGCCATCATTTAAATGGTTCTATGTAAGAATGTTTGAAAGAATGTAAAGCTTCTTGAAAATTTATGCATATTACTTATATACAAGTGGTATCATGAATGATGATGAAGGTAGATGTGATTGGTAACTATGAAAGAAGGTTGAATATTAAATTAATGTAAAGTTTGGCTATGTATGGTGTTTGTCTTACTAATGTAGTTGGGACAAAAGGGTTCCCAATAAAGAACTGCATGGTAAGTGGGGCAAAAGGACCCCAGAAATTATGATACATGCATGGCAGGTGGGGCAAAAGGGACCCCAAAAAGGCAAAAGGGACCTCTATGAATTCAATGGGCTTCATTAAATGATGTTATGAAGGTATAGCCAAATCTTTCACAGGAAATTTATATTCAACCAAACTTCAAAGCAGTAAAGGAAATGAAAATTTACTTGTAATAATTTATGATATTTCAATGTTATATGTTTCCAAGGTTGTAATTAATCCTATCATATTATTTTTATTGTTAATTAATTTGGCATAACTTGCTGAGTTTCAAAGCTCACCAGTATTTTTTTACTGGTTGTTGTTACAGGAAAAAGGAAAGGAAAAGTGGAGGAAGTTTGATATGCAAGTATTTAAGTTGTATGTTAATGTTTGTTTTAGTTTTGAAGTTCACTCTTGAGGTTAGTAAACAGTTTTAATGTTGTATTACTTTAAATTTGCTGGATTTCCTTACTGGCTCTGTACTACATCTTTGATTAAAGTTGGAAATAATTAGATGCTTCCTTTGTTATATTATATGATGTTTATATAGATCTTAAATGAAATGAAATGAATGAGATGCTTAGTGATGCTTTCAAGGGTTTTATAAAAGAGAAATGGTATGTTTTACTTGTTACACTCTATAGTGTTTTCTAGGGTACTGTGGGGTGTTACAAGGTCCAGTTAAAACACCTATTAAACCTAATCATAGGTTAGGCAAGGAAAAAGATAAAAATATAATAGAATGGAGAAGATATCATAGACTAGATGAGAGATTCATTTATTCATCCCACACCAAGCGAAATATAGCATATATCGCTAGTGTAGTGAGTCAATAAATGCATGATCATAAGGAGAAGTACTTGCAAGCCATCCACAAGAGTCTACATTATCTTAAGGGCACACCAAAACATGGGACCTTATTTATAAGAAATAAAATACTTATCCAGAGGGTGAGGGATTATATAAGTGTAGATTATGATAGCTCTATTATAGATAAAAGATTCACATCAAGTTATTGTGCCTTCCTTAGAAGGAAACTTGCCATATGAAAAAGTAAGAAGCAAATTACGGTTGTATAATTATGTGTTAAAGCAAAGTTCTGATCCATGGAATCTATGAACTTCCATGGTTAAAGATAATCCTTGATGATCTTAAAATCAAAAGTGAAGGACCAATGAAACTTCAATATTGCCTATGAAACTTCAATATTGTTCATAAACCGATACAGCATGAATAATAAATACATTCGAGTTGATAGACATTTCATAAAGTAAATATTGGATACTGGCTTAATCATACTCCATAAATTTTATCAACTAGCTGATATCATGATCAAGTGGCTCCCCATCTCAAAATTTCAAGAAATTAGAAACAAGCTGGAAATGGAAATATATATTCACCAATCAGAGGGGAAGTGTTGGAAATTAAAAATCTAAATGTAGATTTCACACTTTCTTAAAATAGGTAAATTTGGAATGTACAATTAGCATTAATTCTTTTTATTCTACATTTGTTCTTTCTTTCTTTAAATCTCTCCAAATCTAAAGCTCTAATATTTATAGGGATTGATTGAGGATAAAATCCTTCTTAATATAACTCACCTCCATATATGAACATACAATGTTATTGCTACCTTAAATAAGAAAATAATTTTTTTTTCTAAATTAACAATAAATCATCTTCTCCACAAATAAAGATTTCCTTCGCTCTTGTAAGAGCAGGAAATAACATTTTCTTTGTTGCTATTCTTTTATTTATTAGATAGTTCTTAAGCTCTAAATATTTTATCTCAGTAACAAGTAGATAATAATCTATTTAAAAGCATGCCATTTAGAATTAGCATCCATCATTATCATACATATCAATTGCTTCTCTATATTTTAGACCCTCAGGAGTTGTTATCCGGACAAATTGTTTGACCTAAATATAAATTTGATTCTTATTCAAATTAATTTTTCATCTTCAAGTCAAATGCCATTTTGACATTGACTTGAAATTTATCCTAATTACCTAATATGCACGTCTATTATGAGTTACCAAAGCTTCAACATTGTATCCCGCTCAATCATAAGACACCATTCTATAGTTCTTCTCAACTAGATAGAACTATTCATGCAATATATCTTCAAGTCTCCAATATGCTTGTTATATACTGAAAAATAATACCTAGCTTGTTCGTCATAAGGCACGAAGCTGATAGCTACAACAAGGAATATTGTATGATGCCAACATAATTGCCCGGGATTGAACAGTTTTAGCTATAGCCTTAATGCTAGGACATGACATAACTAATTCAAGAATAAAAATATTTTTCCCTGCCCTTACAAGGTGAAGCCAAATCATTATGAAGTCTGTAAGAAAATTAAAGTATAAAATGTTTCTTCTCTTTAAGATCTCAAAGAGCACTTTGAAGAGGGCTCTTTGACAAAACTTTATAGCTTCGGCTAATAAATTGCAAATCCTACCAAGATCATTTGACACAAAAGTGATTTTCATTCTACATTTTCAGTATACTCATCATTCAGGAAAAATGTTGCACTGGGAAAATCTCCATCAAATCTCCCACTATGAACTACCCTAGCAGCAAAAAAAAGGATGCAAGAACAAAGACCTTTTTATACATTATAAAGTTGGGAATCTCTTTAAAATTTTGCACTGCCACAAGTTTGAAGAGCGCTGTCCCAAATGATTGCACTAATGGAAAATTTCTTGCTATTGAAGATGATGAAAAACATTAAAGATAACAAATTCCCATAAAATAATTACATAAAACTCAATTAATGCACACTAATCTTTTGTAAATAAAATAAACTAATTATATTTTCTTTTACACCGTATAGTACTTAAGAAAAAAAAATTACAGAATCAACGTAATCACCCAATGCAAAGGCATGCCACCACATCTCAGCACTGGTCTAGAAATTGATGTGTACTTTTTTTCCATAAAAATTCCATGTGTCATGGTTCATTGTTGCTATGAATTGTGGCATGCTAAGGAGCTAAACCTCAAGACTTTTTGCCATGGTGCTGCTGATCTCCCCGATTACCATAGTAACTGATTATTTAAATAGCATAAATATGTTTCATCCAAGATAACTCCGATCAAACATCCCATAATAAAGTGGTTTGGTAAGGATGCTGATTGATTTCAGCTATCTAAGGTGAAACATGATGAACTTGAGGTAATTCGATCGCGCAATATGAGAGAATGAAATTTTGAGAACATAAATTTATAATAAATACCACTCGAACAATTCCTCTAATATAGTCATATCATTAATTTATCCTTCATAGTTTTGGAAAACATTCACCTTTAATGTTCTCATTTTCACTTCACTTAATGTAGCTACTAACAACTCTCTTTGCTGTCCAAAACTCAAACATACAACATAGCCAGCAAAATAACTTTACGAACTTTACAATACATCTCCATGATTTACTAATCATACAAAATAACAACAATTTTCATAAATCTCACAGGAGGAAGAAATATCATTTCTTTTTTGCATTCTTTTATTTATAAGATAGCTCTTCTTCTCATTACCCTGTCGTATTGTCAACAAAAATATGATTTTGATTCTTCTTAGCATTAAATTTATGTTATGGTAGTCAAATGTCACATAGATGACCACAATATTTATCTTAACAACCTAACATGCACTTTGATCAGTTATGAGCTACCCAAGCTTTGCTGTTGCAGCATTCTACATTATAAGTAAACACTATATAGTTCTTGTCGACTTGAAAGAACAATTCATGCAACATATTTTCAATTCACTTAAGGGATTGTTTGTTATATACAGAACAAGCCCACCACACCTGTTTGTCATATGGCACAAAACTGTTGCTCAGCTACAACAAGGAATACCATATCATACTAACAATGTGCCCCAGGAATAGCATTGCACAGTTTTGGTTATAGCCTTCATAACATACCGTGCCATGACAATATTGATGCCAGTCTAAAATTTCTATCCATGCCTTTCTAAATGAGCCAATCTTCTCATCTATAAACCTTGATTTAAATCTCTATTGTACAGTATTCATATTAATCGCTAGACAAGTATTATATCCCCCTTGCCGCGGAAAGTCAACAGCGCACTACTATAGAGGTATGCTAGAAGAAATAAATGGCGGAGAAGAAAGGTATATGTTTTGGAGGACCTGGGAGAGAGGGGAGCCAAGGAGAAGATGGAAATGGTTTGCGCAACGGAGACGGACGATATGACCGAGGTGCAGAGCAGAAGCGACGGTGATAAGGCGCGCGGGGCGGAATCCTTTGCCGGAAATTGAACCTGGAAATCTCGGGTACAGAGGCATCGCTGCCATCTTCTTCTCTATATCCAGCAAAATAACCCGACTTTCCATCCTTGTGGCGATCGGGTATTAATAATTATGGAAATTTTTAATTTTTTTATTCAATCTATATATAATAATATCATAATATAATATAATATAATATAATATATATATATATATATATATATTAGGCTCCAACTTAAAATAACAAAAACAAGCATAAAGTTCATTTAATTTATTGAAATTATAAAACATATTTTGAGATTAATTTGATTGTAGGAACTCATTAGAATTCTTTCCAAAAGCTTTGTTAGAACATAAAATGTAAGTTTAAAATATAAAAAAACTAATTTTGTAGCTAAAAAAGTCTATAATGACTGCAAACGATAAAAATCAATGCAAAGCCCTAATCCTGTATAAAATTTAAATTTCAAAATAATAATTTATTACCAATTTTCATTTTTCTTTTTCTAAACCTTTCTTTCTTCTTCTTTATTATTTTTTAAATTTAAAATTTCCTTAAAAAAAGAATTAACAAACTTATTAAAATAATTTTTTTTGAAAAAAAATCTAATACTTATTTTTTTTCTTATACTCTTACCTCTATTAATACTACTCTCTAGGGCCTCAACCTAGAAACATTGATAAGGCCCACTAATATGAGTTGCAAACTCTCCAAGAAATATTTAACTAATATTTTCGTTTGACATATATATGTTAGAAGTGGTTTTCTTAAAGGTTTGTTGACTCAATTAGTACTATTATAAATAGACAAGGTAAAATGAGAATTAGTAGCCAAGTGTAGTATTGAACCCCATAGAGTCAAGGTGATCAACCAACAAGCTGCGACGCACAAATCACCCAAGGGTCTACTAACCTCAAAGCAGCCAATAGCAAATCATCAATTATAGTCGGCACATATCCAAACTAGTGGGCAACTCAATAAGGTCCATATATCTCCCATTAAATAAGGGAACTTAAGATAAGAAAAACATTGTGAGCTAGATCTCTAACTAATAAAAAGACTTCCAAATTGAGAAACCTTAAGCCAGCCAACAAGATGGGTCCTCGTAAAATGTCTCCTATCATCCACCCGTGTCATGCTCTCTAAAGGTCTCCATATATTAAGCTTTTGCACTAGTGTGAACCTTTAGTCTATCTGATATGGGGAGAAGAGAATATAAATTAGGACATTGTGCGAGGCACTTAAAACTTGACTTACCTCATTTGATGGTGTGATATCTCTCCTGAATAAAAAAATATTGAAAACATAGGATGAATATAGCTCTGGTGTTGTATAGATGCAACTAGAAATGAAAGTAATGTCAAGCACAATTGGGAGAGACAAATAAGCTATTAATATGAACTACATAATAGAAGAACCCTAATATAAGGCAATAAGAGCAAGAATAATCATTTACCTCTAAATTTTAAACTAGTTATGAAAAGTGTCCCTAATTTGAGCACTTATTATCTTCGGGGGATACAAAAATAACAAATCTAAGTATTAAAAAAAGCAAAGAAGAAGGAATCCCATTTATATATGAAGTCACATTCACCTCGATGCCCTTTTCTTCATTTGGCTCAAACATTACCTCATCATCTATATATCCAAAAAAAGAAACGATCATTTATCTAAGAGTATCAAATGATGATAATCTAAGGGAACATTGAATAAGCAACCCAATTATCTAAATTCAGAAGTGATCTCCCAACAATCAAGATTCAACTCAATATACATCCAAGTTGTTAAAGGACACCATACGGCTAAGAAGTATAAATTATTCCACCTAAATGGAATGTCATAAAGGCCTACGATAAAAGAGCTCATTATTTGGGGGAGGGCACCCCTCATATCACTTCCAAAAGGTAGGAAGCCCTACAATAGCTCATAACTTCCAAAAAATCACTATCTTCTTCTTAAAACTAATCAAACATGTATTTATATCAAGATACTAGTACTCCAATGTCCCCATATCTAATATTGAAGAAAAGTATCATATCGAAAAAATGGCGGTGTAAATTATTGCCTTACAAATATCTTCCCTCTTAAGAATTACCTTGTGAGCTTTTAAGATGAAGTGTGGTCTAGGTGGTATGAATCTCAAGGAACCTCTTGAAACCTCTCAACTTGGGAAACCTCACCACAATCGAGAGATCCATATCCTGACATTTAATTGTATAGTAACTTAATAACAGCTGTGTCTTTTGTAATTTTTTATGTTTGAAATGAAACTTCATAGAGGCATTGGCTAACTTTCTCATCAATCCATCATATGATTGCAAAGATGCACACCACAAATTCACTATGATGGCCACTCAGTTGAGCTCCAAAATATAATGATCTCTATTTTATATTCATAAAGAAGGGGGGATAGGCTAAACTATTCTTAAAAATATCTCTACCCTCCAAAATCTTTTGATGCCAATATGATATCCATAAAGAAGATATTAGCAAGATATTTCAAACTACGAGAAGTTGAAACTAGAGGTTAAAATAATTTAAAAGATAATATCTTTAATTAGGTCATCGATTGATCAATGCAAATGGTTGTGATATGTCGAAGCTATATCTCGCACATGTTAGGTGAATATTTGGAACTCTAAACTCTCCCAACCCTCCTATAAATATGCTAGGATATGATGGCATAATCGACCTCTTTACTTAATTTCCCAAGCCAAATTGGTTGAGAGCTCAAGTTTCTAGGCACCTAGTTCTAAGGATTGCTTACTCCACAAGCACTTCTATACATCAATAACTCACCCACTCTCCTCGCCCCCTCTAATCAAAAGACTTGTCATTATGACAACCTCTTTCAATTGGTATAGTGCTCTCATACCACTCAATGCTTTGCCCGAACTCTTCTAGTTGGTATAGTACTCTATGGGCTTGGTGAACAAAGAGAGAGGAGGAAGTAACAAATGTAATCCCTTTCCTCAATCATACAAGTGAGCATGCTTTCAATCTATTCCACTTTAAAAAAGTATGTATGAACTTATCCATTTCATTCCTTATTTTTACCTTCTGAGCTTCCCTAAAATTATTAAAAATCCTTATCCTCTGAGCCCAATCCTCCAAGCGAGCCCAAATCACAATACTATAAAATGTTAAACAAAATAAGTTTATCAAACTTTTTGTATTTTTATCTAAAATTGGGACTGTATATCCAAATCCTTCAAAATAAATCAAAAAAGCATAAGTACCTCACAACCTTCGGCTACATTGTCCAACGAGCAAGGTTATAAGACTCATTTTTAGGCCTCTCTAATTTAGAGAAATAAAATGTATGCATAAACTTCATTAAAAAATTATAACCACAAATCAAAGCTTAAATGAGAAATTAAATCAGCTTAAATGAGAAATTAAATCAACTTAAATATGAGCATCTATCCCCTCGAATAATTGATAAATAGAGTAATGAGTTTTCAAAATTTCAATTTACCTCAAAGCCATGAATCAAGTACTAAATAAAATGATCAACCAAAAATATTTTTGCAATATATTTACATAAGACATCCACTATCTTTTATGATAAAACCTCACCCAAAGATAAAAACATTCATGGATTGTTTTCATGTCAAGGTTGAAGGCCCCACTCTTTGGCTACAATGCCATTAAGTTTAGACTATCTCTAATAAGTTCAAAGATACCAAATCTTCATATATGCACCAACTAGATCAAATCTGGCAAGACAAGACCAAATTCTAAGCTAAAATCAATTTCTAAAGTTATTGTATTTCCATTACCATATTAAGGAATAAAAATTTAGATTGGCTTATAAAGTCACCCAAATTTCTAAATTCTATAATCCCTTAGACTATTTCTCTACCAAATTGAGATAAGTTCTCAAACATGCATAGAGTCATTTTAATTAGCAAACCCCAAAAATTTCTTAGGCTATCTCAACTAAATTGAAGCATAAATCCTTTCTAAGTTAATACAAAAACATTAAGCTTATTAAAAATCATCTTAAACCACAATGCTTGGGACCTTTCAAATCAATTGCATTCTAACCTTTCAACTTATGTTTTTTAATTTGAGGTGCCTCATAGATACATCAAAATATCCTTTACCATGTAGATGCTAACCTCAATAGTTTCTTGTGCGGGCTGCTTCAAGTCAAATGCTGATGTGAACTACAACCTTGAAGATTGTCTTTTAAAATCTAACTCTTTAATTAATTGTATGCTCTAGGTTATTCTCCTCTCTAAATTGGGTATTGGACTTAGCTATTAGTCATTGAATCAAGCAGATTTAAGCCAACTTCAATACAAATCTAACAAGCCTAGCGAGCTAAACACTAACAATCACATATAAACACAGAACTACTAACATCCATATTAGTACTCTTGAAACAATTCCAATCTAGATCACCAAATCTCATTAAATAGAATAAGCAACTTGATCATACTTACTACTCTGGCAAAAATTGGTTGCTAATCAAACTCCATGGGTGATATGAACTTCTAACACTTTTGTGTCAATAAACTAGGCCTACCACATCTACTAGAGATGGCATTACCATAAGATCCTAGTTGCATTGATCTCCAACCATACCCCAAATCCAAAATTAAATACAATCAATCTACTAATACATAACGTAGTGAATTAATAGATTGAAGCCTTTAATCAAGAGTTGTTGAGCATTAGATATTAGATGTACTTAATCATGAGGGTTTGCATCTATAAGGAACCTCAATCTTCTGGATCTTCATAAAATCTAAAATTTTCAAATTATTATCAAGATTAAATTTCTAGAAAAGTTACTTCATATTTCAAACTTAGCAGCATTTTTTGTAACCATAGAAAAGAGAAGTAAATCAACCGCTCGATTGTACGAAGGCTCTCACTTGAGTTGCCAACTTAGTCGCCAAAACTTATAACAAAAACATCATCCCTCACCCAAGCCCGATAGTAGGAAGTTTCTCACCTGAGACACACCACTTGCCCCCCACCCTGCTCCAATGTCCACCAACACATCAAAACTAGGGGTGTCAAAAAATAACTTAACCCTAAAAATCTGAGTTCATGTTGACTCGTTTAATAAACGGGTCAAGTTTTAGTCTAGAATTTCGACTCTTTTATTAAACGGGTAGGGTTCAGGTTGACCCAACAACCCAATTTTGACCCAAAATGACCCGTTTAAATTATTTTTCTTAGATTTTTTATTTGTTGGTATAATTTTCTTATTTTGTATTAATTAATCTAAAATGTATAGTTTAAAAGTTAAAAAAAATTAAATCAAAATGGGTTATTGGGTTGAGTTCGGCTCATTCGGTTGCTAGCGGGTCAGGCTCGGGTCCACATTTTTGCCCTGTTTATTAAATGGGTTGGGTTCGAGTTGATCAAATTCAGATCGTATCAATTTCAGGTTGGACACAAACCTGACCCATTAACCTATTTTGACAACCCTAATCAAACCTTGACTAGTTGACTTCCTTGAGCCTGCTTAACTATGCCCCAACTCACAATGCGCAGGCCACCATGGAGCTCAACCTCCACACCGCTCGACTGGAAATGAATCCTCCTACCTAAGACTCCCACCAATTTGGGTACAACACATATATAGTATAATATAGTGTTGTATATGTAATATGTGTAACATTATATTTTTTTATCTTTTTCCATATAGTCCTTGTAGCCCCCAAGTGCAATAACCGACTGGACCGGTTCAATTGAACTGGCCCTAATTAAAGAGCGAGGGATCAAATAGCGAGCGGGCGAGCAGCAGCAAGAGAACGAGCGGGCCGCGAGCGAGTGCGAGTGTACCAAGTCGGGTTCAGATCATGTGAATGAGAGAGAAAACGTTCGAATGTGAAAAGTAGCGACTCCTCATGTGAGATCTCTGATTCACTCACTAGCAAAAAAATGAATGAAATGAACGAATGAAGGCTAACCGAGAGAAAGACGGAGAGAGAGAAAGAAGGAGATAGCGGCATATGGGGTAAGACTGAGAGGGAGGCATAGAAAGATTAAGAGAAAGAGAAAGGAAGGGGAGAGGCGAGCGCAGGCGAGGGCTCGAGAAGACTAAGACAATGTACAAAAATTTTTTTGTATTTATAAAATTTAAATTATAAAAGTTAATTTAGAAAATACTTCATAAGAAAGGTTAATTTTTCTTTAAATATAATTTTGTGATATAGAGAAGTTTTTAGAAAATTGACTAATGCAAAGAAAGATTTAAAACCTAATATCTTATCTTACAATTAAATTTTTATAATTTATGGAATTATAAAATTAAGATAAGAATTTAATTACTATTTTAAAAATCATGCTTGAATGATTTGAAATTACAATCTTTATGTAATGTCATCTAATTGAATATAATCATAATTAGATTTTAAGGCTAATCAATGGTGTATATTTACATGTGCAAAATTTTTTATATAAAATGAAATTTTATGAATATAAATTATGGAATTAGAGAAAATGTGAATATATTTTATATAAGAAAATGTAAAATATCATTTATTTGATTATTAAATTTTAATAGTAAATTAGAAAGGATGATGAACACTGTTCAAGACATACAATTTCATAGACGAGGTCTCTTGGACTAATATAAATTTTTCATTTGTCTGAGATCTCTAATCTTCCCCTGCTCTCCTTCTACACTCTCTACTCCTACTTACAATTTCCTTTACTCTTGAAGTAAGACCTGAAAGTAAGATTAGGCATCTTTCACGAACAAATTTGAATCCAACAGCAAAACCTTGCAAAAGTTTCAAATTTTAAACATATATTTCTAAAGAATAACAAATTGTTAGTCTGTTTATCTTAATCTTCTACCACCTGCAGATATTTCTAAAGAATAACAAATTTTAGTCTATTTATATTAATCTTCTACCACCTACTTGGTTACCTTTCATACTCTGGAAGAGCCTTAGTCAAGCCTTCCCATCAACCATGATGGATATGTCCTCTACGCCTTCTCCATAGGCAGCCTGAATCTCTTGTAATGTACATGCACGAGATAGAACACTTTTGATATGTCAAGCAAATAAACTGTGAACCATTTTTACTAATATTTCGGTATATAAATGTTCCAATCATTCTTTTTTCTCTTACAGAAGTTAAATCATCATTTTTCCCTGCGTATTTGCACACTGGTAGCTTCAAATACAAATAGAGACCATATATGGATAATAACTTCTTTTTTTTCGCTGTATCCTAGGATAAGGTTTTCGAGAAGATCTACATACGAAAAAGCCTACTCAGCTGATGTTAAATCAAATAAAATTTTGTAATCTGCACCACTTAACCTTTCTTCCAAGCTCCCAGTAGGTTCCAAGTTGACCGAATAATACAGTATCATTTGTGAATATCTTCTGTCTTCCAAAGACTAACGCAAAATCAAGCATGAAAGAGAGCATAAAATGCGTATTCATGCATGCCAACCACTTTTACTCCACTAAAACCGTCTTATTGGGACCCTTACCGGTTTCCACCTCATCGCTCCCTCCACTCTGCAGCCGGCCTTCCAGAACTTCTAGAATGTTGTCAGGCGGGCATCTATCAGCTGGGTTCTGAGGTGAAATTTGGCAGAAGCACTCAGGCCAAGAGTTAGTGTAAAAAGACTCTGGATGAACTCGTTTATGAGGCCCCCCAAACTTGGTGTTGAACATTATTTGACGAACATGTTCCTCAAAATCTGCTTGACGACCCTCTTCCCTGGCAATAAAGATGGGAGCCAATGCTTTTCGGTCAGGCTGGATTGTCGTTCGGAAGCCATAGTAGAGACGGTGCCCCAATAGGTTGTTCGCAAAGTTGCTGGGACCATCATAAGTGGGCATGAAAATATCAGAGAGGAGACAAACCATATAGTCAACAGCAGCACCAACCAGTCCCTGGGCACTGTCTTCAAGCTTCTCAGCACCCATTACTGTACTGTGATTCTCAAGGTGTGGGAAGAGAGCTCTGAAAGGCTTCATGAAACGATCCCCACCAAAAAGCTCACCAGCAGCAAGGTAGATGCGAGTAGAGTTGTCAAAACCCATGGCACGTAATATGAGGCCCACCTGCAGAAAGATGGGAGATCATGTTATACTAGAATGCATTAATTTGCAGCTCATTACATCCATGCTGCTCTTCTGTTCGTTTTTCTCTTAATATTACCCAAGATCTTTAAGGTTATGTTAAGATGAAGGGAAGGCGAAATAGTGACATTGAGAATCAGCAACTTTTGGCTCTATAGTGAACCTGGTATCTTCAACAATTAATTGCCTACTAAAGGCATTACTTTATTCTCTACAGTAAATTATTCATATAAAATATATAATTTCAATTATTTTCTACTAAAGACATCACTAGGTGAAGTATGATATTATATACATATGTCAGCAAAGAAACCTTATAATGACAAAAGAAAACAAACAATATAAAAGAAATGCTTTATCATATATGAAAATTATCATTAATGAAAATTATCATTTATTAACGACAGTCCAATATTAGCATTCATTAATCCTTCTCAGTTATCGCATATTTTGCCAATATCAAAATTACATATAAAATGTTAAAAAACCACTAAAAAGGGTAAATACCAATCCCCGCTTCAAAATAACCAAATAAAATATGTCTACATGACCATAACTAATTCAAGTTATCATACTCAAAACTATGATTATCATTAGCACTAGCACATGGGCCGCCTCTTCAACAACACATTCACCATCATCTAAAAATTCCAGTTTTGAAAAAGGGCACGTCAAGAGAGAGATTAGCAACTTTAAGTATTCCAATATCATCCATTGTAGTTAATATATCCCTACCAATATCCCACAACTATATCTCATTAAGTAAATTTCAACTCTTCCTAAATAAAGGATGAAGATTAGCATGCACAAATATTAGGGCTTCATTTGGGACAGCATTCTTATTGTTTTGTTTTTCAGAACGCAACCATACTTTTTGTTTGACCACTATTTTTTTATTGTTTTCAATACATGTTTGTGCTAGGAAACTGTTTTCTACAACAATTTAAAAAAAAAAAACTACTTTCTCCACAGCAACTTTCCAAATTACTTTCATAAAAAATCACAGCCGTCCCAAATGGACGATAAATCTTCACCCCTTTAGGGAGTAATCTTGTTCCTCTTAAGTGAATTGATAAAAGAATGTGTACTCCAATTTCTTTCGTAATAAAAAGAGAAACGTACACTAGCTAATAATTTTATAGTTGTGGGAAACTATTATTATAAATAATCAACCAAGCCTTTTCATCTATCGCGCCTCTAGCTGCATACTCATTATCAACAAAGGAACAGTTAATTCAAAAAAAGTTTAGAACTCCAAAATAATAAATGATCAATCTTCAATATTTGAAAAAAAATCAAAAAAATATATACATATATTTATTCCTCTTTTTGATATTATCATATCTTTGTGGTGCAACACAATTTGGAGATTCACTACGCCGAGCATAGCTATAATATCTAATAAAAGAATGCATCTAATGAGATTACTATTTATCTAATTTGATAACATACATCAATAAATCTTTAGTATCATCCATAATTGGATTATTACCGAATGCATTAGAGCCCATTTCAAAAATCATTCCCCTATTGTACAATAAAAAGGACTTAAGATTAATAACTCGGTCATGAGAAAGAATTAGTGAATTAAAAAATAAGAATTAATCTTTATTAACACAACTAAATGTATTATACACAGAAAGATTCCATGACAATTTGTAAAATAACAACTTCTAAGTTCAATCATTCATGTGAATATACCAAAATGCATTCTAGGGTAAGGATCAGTCTAATACGATTAGCAAATGATTTACAACTTACAAGTTAAACCATCAATGTGCATATATTAATCAATAAAAGAAGTATGTATGCACAGGTAAATTATGACCTTGAAATATGAATCCCATAAAAAAAAGCAATAAGAAAATAAAGAAAAAAATCAAAATGATCCATTGACTCTTTATGAAAGATCAAAATAATCCTCAACTATATTAAATGACCATTTTGATCCCTCAACTCCTTAAATCAGAACCAAAATAGTCTCACCATGTAACTAACTATTTTGACTCATTTTAAAGACTCGAGATACCAAAATGATCATTTAATATAGTCGGTGATCATTTTGATCCTTTATAAAGAATTCATGGACCATTTTAGTCCTTTTCTCTAAGAAAATATATTTTTTTTCAAAATAGGTTTGCCTTACTTTAGGAAAGAATAAGATGCTCGCGTTCTGATTTATTTTTCTAGAATTATTTTTTTATGATCTTTTATTTGTCAATGTCTTAGCGGTATTGTTAATTTGAGGGCGTTAGTTGAAAAGGATTGTTATTTTCCTGATGCATGCTTTTTATAAATCGGGTTGGATATATGCTGCTTGCTCTTAATTCGATGAATCATTTGCTATTTGTTGGAATTTCATGCTGTTGGAAACTTTTAGGCAGAAGTTCCTAGTTGAAGTTTCCCCATATTGTATTATGCCTGATAACTCTAATAGCTTCATTGTGCCGTGGCTTGAGGGAGCAAAAATAGCTATGATGATGGGGGTTACTGCATTTGGAGCCTAATATTCTATCTTGCTGATATCTTCATTGTGCTGCGGCTTAAGGGAGCAAGAATAGCTATGATGATGGGGGTTATTGCATTTGGAGCCTAATATTCTATCTTGTTGGATATATAACCTTTCTGGTGCTCATTCTTGTGCTATTGATTATATATTCTTCTTAGCATGATTTTGTATTTGCTCTTGGTATTTGTCGGGTTGGATATATAATGTCTGCCTTTTATATTCAATGGATTTGCTTTTATGTTGAGGCTTCCATGCCATTGGTAAATTTCCTTCTTGATATGATGCTCTTTTGCTGGTGAATTTGGTGATTCAGGAACTTATTTTTAGCGAAATTTCCCCTCATCTGAGCTTTGAGCTGGATTAAATTTATTAATTTTGATACATATATTCTTCTATAGGGATGTGGAGATTGCAGGTCGTAACCCTGAGCTATCAAGTGTTTTATCTGTTGGTTTCATTATTGAATACATAACTAGATTGGTTGTTTTACAGATCTTTTTTTAAAACTGAATTATGGCAGGATATTTCAACATTTGTTACACATTCTTTAACATTGCCAGACGAGACATGTTGGTGCTCAGATTTATTAATTTTGATTCATATATTCTTCTACAGGGATGGAGATTGCTGGTGGTAACCCTGATCTCTTAATATTTTTCAGCAGTTGATTTCATTATTGACTAGTTCATAAATAGATTGGTTGTTTTATAGATCTCTTTTCAAAACTGAATTATGTCAGGATATTGCAACATTTGTTACAGATTCTTTATCTTTGCCGGATGAAGCATGTTAGTGCTTGGAGCTGAATTCTATAATTGATGTTTCTAAGATTTTGTTGCTTTGGTAATTAAGTAGTTTATGCTCATTTTGTTTTTTGTTGTATTTTTCATCTTGTTTGTCCTATTATCCTTGTTTAACATTTTGTGATTTTTTATTGAGCAACGGACGATTTGATTCTTCAATTGGGTTTTCCAAATGAAGATAAGTAGGCAGTTTATCATTTTTTTTATTGATAAGTTCAGCCTTCTATATATTTTTTCATTTCTTTTTTACTAAAATTATTTTTTATTGCTTTAAACAAAATAAGAAAATATATTAGATTTTAATTTGAAAACAAACAAAAAATTAAAAAAGGCACAAAAAATAACATGTCATTCAAAGAAATGTAACTTTTACCCATTTTATTTGATACTAAAACAATTAGAACAAAGGCAAAACATAAGCATGTCAATCCAAACTTATAGTCATTATTTGAATTTGTAATCACACTAGAAAATGTGCTGAAATAAGCTGTTCAACAAGTTATATTATGTCGATCAACCCTAACTAGTTGATGGAAAAGAAGCTAGGGAACGTCAACTAACTAGTTGATGGAAAAGAAGCTAGGGAACGTCAATGTCGATTCACACAAAATGCACAGAAGACACAAAACACAAAGAAGAAGACACCGATGAAGAGAGACACGAGACGTGAATGAATCCTATGACTTTGATTCTGGATTTCTCCAATGGCTCATTGAAGGAAAGAGTAGGTGATGATCGATGAAATTTGGAATTGAAGGCTTTATATGTGACCTACAATTCTCTATTGATGGCACCCACCAAAGTTGGTGTCTCACTAATGGAAGAAGACATGGAGAGACAGCTCAGGCACAAACACATGAGAGACACAATAGGTGCACACACAGTAGAGACTATTTCACTAGGGCATATTATGTATGATTAATTTCAACATTCTATGAATGCACAGCGTGTCTTCATGTGTTGGCCAATGCCTATCCGATTTCCGAACCCAATTTTAGTCTGAATGACTTCTACACAATTTTGAAAGTTTTGAACATGTGTTGCGGCATTTCAAAGTTGTGTCTGCATCCAATGCGTGTCAGATATGGACATAGTTGATATTTAGAAGTATTCGTCCTTTAGAGTCTATCAATGATAGCGCAGCTATAAATACTAACCTTAGTAGTTGTAAGATGGAAACATGTCAGATTTGGTAAAGCCTTTCTAATTCTCTACACCATCGAACATTTGCATGTCAGTCTAATAGCACCCATGCCCATTCTAGACCCATGTTGAATTTGAATTGGATCCAGCTGATAGACTGGCTGATTTGATTGGAAATGAATTATAAAATTTTCTAATCAAGAGGAAGTTGTTTAGAAAGGTTCTTAATCAAAGGGGAATTATTTAAGAAAATTTTAATCACAATTGAGAGGGAATTGTTTAGAGCAAGAGATTTAATTTGAATTCAAAAATCTAAGAGAGAATTATTTAGAGAAACGGAGGAGGAATCAATGGAGAATTGTTTAGGAAAGTTTTAATTATAATTGAGAGGGAATTATTTAGGGCAAGAGATCTGATTTGAATTCAAATATGAGATGTAATTATTTAGGGAAAGAGGCTTGATTTAGGAGGGAATTAGGGGAGCTTATTTAAGGCTAACAATAGGGTGATTTCAAGATTATGTTTGAGTTTGCTGAAATTAGAATTTCTTTGGTTGAGAGGGCTCTAGCCGCCGGCTAGGGATTTGGAAGAGTCGGATCTTCCTCTCCCATTGAAGACCCAACTATATCTTTTTTTTTTTTTTTCATATATCTTGCAATAAAAAGAGTTTTTGTGTGATCATCTTCCTAATTTCTTATTATCGTTCGTTGATACTGAGGAAATTATATCCACTTCCTATCACCAGCCCAAATGCTTAACAAAACCTATGATCTTTTCAATTGGTTTCTTGAGATGATTTATTCATGCTTGTCCACTGCATTATTACTAGCACCGCTCAAATACATCACGTGTATGGTAGGTGAAATAATGTCACGCGAGAAGCATTTCTGTTGGTAAGTTGTAAAGTTTGCTTTTTCATCTCTGTATAATTTCTAATTGTATGTATGAGCCTAACTCTCCTTGAAGCTTGGCAAATATGTAATATTACCAAGCCGATTACCTCTCTATCTCCTCCCAAATAAAATAAGTTATTAATGGACTTATTCACATACCTTCCTAGAGCGACCCTCTAAATCCAGATCGAGTACTGGGGGGTTTAAGGGGGAGCAGAGATCGAGTAACAAGTTTACTCATGGCATTGTGGCTGGAAAATGGTTCATATAATTTTTTTTACTTGTAGAGTAATAGAGAAACTTTGCTTCATATAACAGAAAGTCAACTAGCCACAAAAATATAAATTAAAAAAAGCAGTGGAGAATTTACCTCTTTTTTCCTGAATGAACAGAAACCATCAATACCACGAGTTAAATTTATGATTTCTACAGCATGTCAACCTTTTGGACCCAGACAACTGTGTGCCATCTGATACTCCTTTTTTTAATTAATGGATATAAATCACCTATACCTTAAGTTAAATTTGTGATTTATATGGCATTTCAACGTCATGAACCCAGAAGAATGCGTAGAGCCATCTGACAAATGATGATGCAGGTTTTAATAGAACTTCATGTACACAAAGCTGAAAAAGCTAGAGTTAAGCCCCCACGAGACTAGAGATGAGTTCACATTTTGAACAAAAAAGCCAACACAGCTCCTGTTCAACTAACATTGTAATAGAACACAACTTAATATTTAAAAAAAATTTCATACATTCTAGATCTATGTATACGCTAACACGCAACACAATAAATGCATGGGATAGTAATGTCAGATTATTGTTAAGGTGGTATTTTGATGAAATTAAAGTGACGATAATGAAATGAACATATGCTGAAATTTTGATTAGAATGTTTCAAGATGCCATGTAACATGGAATACTAATGAAGTAAAGAGAAAATTAAACTATAAGAAGTTACACTTGTAAAAGGTTTGGAATGTGGAATAGTAATGGAACCATGAGGTGATGAAGTACAAAAAATTAAATTCTATAAGGTTTGGACATAGCAAACCCTAAAAGTGCTTCAAATTTAGAAAACTCATTCAGGACCCTCACATGTATCTGGTGAAACCATACACTCCCTTTGCTTGGAAACGTTATGAACTTAGAACATATTCTCTAGGACTAAAAATCAAAGAGATCAAATATTTATGGACAGATTATTGACATAGAAGTTTACCTCTTCTGGAGTCAATGGGCACTTTCCAATTATCCTCCTCTCTCGATAAACAAGCTTCTTTTCTGCAAAATTTTCTTTTCGGTATTTCATCAATATCTTTTGTTCTTCTATTGTAAATATATCCAGGCACCTGAAATCGTGTTTGTTTCAAAGAAAAATGACATGTCAAAAGTTTGAAATGATGATAATGCAAGTTCGCGTACCTAGATTGCAAATAATGATAATGCAAGTTCGCGTGCAATTAGCACATTTCTCTAATTTAATTCCTTTACTATACAAAATTAATCTCAAATGAGCCCACAGAACTAAGTTGGATCAATTTTGTAATATTGGTGACTAAATTAGGATTAATTTTTAATCCAAATTTTCATCAATTTCTACATGAGAGTCACTTGGAATCAATTTTATATAGTTAAGAGACTAAATAAGAGAAATATGATAATTTATGACTAAATTAGTCAATTGTGAATAATCAAGAGACTGTTTTGAGTATTTTCTTCACAAAATAGCTACCGTTTTTTTATTTTATACAATTTCTTTATTGATTGATATGACAAAATAGCTACCTTATTTGGCATAGATAACTATAAGAATGCGTCGGGAGAGAAGACACATCTAGCCAATGATCATCTAACAAGGAATTTGAATTAAAATGCAATAAAATGCCTTTTTGGGAATGCAAGTAAACACTGAGACAGCATTTGGTTGCGCCAACTCTGAAAATTTCATCATTCATCAATTACCTAAAAAAGGTGGTAAATAGACTTACCTATCATATAAACATTTGATTCCTATAACAAGGCAACCTAAAGTCCCCTTTTCTCTCTAGCTCTGCTAGGTTATTAACTTATACTACCAATAAAGAGTATGAAGTGGCATTGACAATAGTTGTCTGATCCAAACTTACATTCAATGTCAAGGATGAGATTGATTAGACAATTTTAGTGATTTGTATTTAGGAAATATTTTCTTACATTTGAGGGTGATTGATTTGCTAGTGATTTTTTTATTAGAATGTGTTTCTTATTTTCTTTCACTTTATTTGCGTGTAAACCCTAAGATCTCTTCTACTATAAAAAATAGAATCTCTGGGGATACGATGTGGAAGGCTATGAATTAGTTGTTTGAGATGGCTCAAATGACCCCCCTCTCTTAGTTCTTATTCTTCTTCTACTCAATTCAAACTTATCTTCAACATAAAGAAGATGATTGACTAGACATATTATGCTTTTTTTTTTCGTGATTTGTACTTGGGAATATTTGAGGGTGATTTTTTATTAGAATGTATTTCTTATTTTCTTTCACTTTATTTCTTGGAAACCCTAGAGTCTCTTTTACTATAATAAATAAAATCTTTGGGGCTACAATGTGAATGGCTATTCTCTCTCTCTCTACATATACCAAACCCAACTACAAACGCCCACTTCTCCAACAATTGCAACTTCACAACAACTCATTGATGTCTCACCGTACATCACTCATGTGAGTCTTCCAGATATTACTCATCTTCTCTCATATGATGCAAATTGCCGCTCACTTGCATCCGCTTCACTTTCCATTCCCCACCCATTATTAATTTAGGTACCATGGCTTCTTTCACATATTAGCCTAACAAAACTTTGCTTATGATTCCAAAACATCCGTTTTAAGAAGATGTTGCCTCCACGATTGTGACCTTACCTCCCTTACGCAACCCTATTGCCACAACAATCTCATCTACCTGATGCAAACCATAGTTAATGATAACATGTATAACCACCAATATATGCTTACTTCTTGCCTTAGTCCCATTGCAACATTGTCAAGGCCCCAAAAATTATTGGTTCAAGCCATCAAGTAGGAGTGTCAAAAAATGACCCGACCCAGACTTGACTCAAATAATCCAATTCAGATTAACTCGTTAAATAAACGGTTCAGGTTTGAGTTTGAAATTTTGACCCATTTATTAAACGGGTCGGGTTCAGGTTTACCCGTGAACCTGCCTTTGATCAGTTTAATATTTTTTCCTTAAATTCTTTTGATTGTTAGTATGTTGTTATTTTTATCAATTAACCAAAGCTTTATAATTGATAAGTTATTATTTTTTTAATCAAAATGGGTTATCGGGATGTGTTCGAATCCATTTTTTGACTAGTTTATTAAACGGATCAAGTTTGAATTGAATGGATTCAGGTCGGGTCAATTTCGGGTTAGATTCAAACTCAACTTGTTAACCCATTTTGACACCCCCTACCATCATGTTAAGCTAATCTTATTGAGTATAACCCAGTCATAAGGAGTCATGGCGAGACGATGAGACTCAACCCACTGTTTGCAAGCCTCTTTTGCTTCTCAACCTTCAAGACATTGCTCACAATTCCACAATGTCCACTTCAAGAAAACTTCCTCTAGTACCTTGACCTCATCTCAATTACGCTTCTACTCCAATTGCAAACACATCTCCCTAAAGTGCGTCTTACCTCATGATCCCACCTGCATGACCACTCATATATGCTTGCTTATTATCTTGGTCATTGAGTTGAGTGAAACCTGTCAAGTCTAACTTGCTCATCGAAAGTTGTGGAGAGACAATGGAACTCATCCTAAATCTAATGAGATACTTGGCGCTAGAGTCATTGCCATTGATTTGACATCCAAATAACCCATCAAGTCAATAGTAGGCACTGAGAATGATGGCCTAGCTTGTTACTAGTGTCTCTCATAACTGGTACTAGAGAAAAATTAATTGTAATGAAATAAAATGCCTATAATGACATTCATAAATTTTCTTTGATTTAATTTCATTTAAATTGTTGATAAAAGCCTAAAGTTGGCACCCTACAGGCCAAGCCCATATACAAATTAAAGAAAACATATAAATGACCCTAAAAATAGTTAGGCCAAAATTTGACAACTTTTCTACTTGTCCGGACATTCCTTGAGGCCGGTTGTCACACTCGACTCTTTTCCCTTCAACATTCCCATCAAAAAAAGATTGGGGTTCGGGTGATTGACAGATTCTAATGATTGATCCTGATCCCAGTAGCTATCTTCGTTCCATTGACATCCTTCTTGAATTCTTCCAGAAGAATTTTAATTTAAGTTTTTTAACATTTTTCTCTATCATGCCCTATGACCTGACATTGGTCAAAATAAAAGCCAGTACTCATAGATTCACAACACCAATTAATACGACATCTTCAAAGAGCCTTGCCTCTAGGACGATCTCTATTGTGAAGTTGAATTCTCAATCTGACAGCATGTCGATGAGGTCTACAGGAAAGATATCCGAGTAGTCTCGGACTACTAGCACTCAATCCATCCAATCAGCTCAAAAATTTAGAACAGATAAAAGCACTAAAAATGCTCAACATCCTTTCCTAACCACTCTCATTGCCTTGATTGTAGAGACAATTGGAAGGATGACCCTGTTGACATCGCGATTATAAAACTCGCTTGTTAAAAAATTCTAAATATAAGCATTCTCTCTCTATAATCAATTGAGATAAAATTTTGTGTCAACTAGTTGATTCAAAGAATGAAATCAAATTTAATCATGGGAATCAAATGCACAGCGACATCATAACATAATTCAACTTGTACATGCATTAGCACTAGCATGCTATCTCCCATCGACAATATGACTACAACTTAGTTTCTAGGGATTGTGTAGTAATTTTCATATCCTGTTTATTGTCTTTGAAACAAAAGAGTGTGTTGACCCAAAATCTATTGATGCAAATATGTGTTTGTCATTATAAAAGAATGTTCTTGTCACTAAGTTGAGAAAATGTTCATATTTTGTGTCAACTAATGCGAATTCTCTCAGGCCTCATGGTGGATAATAGAATGTAATTCCCCTTGTAGCTTGATTGCTCCATTGGCTTAACTCCTACTATGCTCCTGTCATCCATTAACTAATCCTTGTCAACGGGTTTGTTCCACATATTTGGCGCCAAAACCTTCTATTAATAGGCAATCAAGTGTGAAATGGCCAAAACAATTGCACCAATAGCACTATTTTGTGTCAGCAAGGCATTTCCCATCTTGATGCTTCCCACACTTATATATATATACATATATTAGTCAACACTCAGCATACTATCTAGGTCTTTCTATGGCATTGCAGCAACCTAATGTCACAACTACGGCTGCAGCTCTTTAGACCCAAAGCCACAAAACAGTGGCATGTGCTCCTGCTCAAGCCTGTTTTCAGGAAAAACATGGCCATAATGTGCAATATATGCCTAAGTGAGTAGAGTTCAAAAGTGGATGTGCAGGAGGAACACGGGGTCCAAAACAGAACGTGTTTGAATATTCATGATATGAGGGCTCATTGATGAAGTAAGATTCTAGACTTCAATATTTCATACAAATGATAAGAAGCCCTTGAAATGTTTTGAAAAAGCACATGGATGGAGTTAAAACTTGCACAAATAGGAATAAATTATACAAATAAGATTTTAGTATGGCAGAAAATACCCTGCAAATGCAAGCATATCCATTTCAAAGCGGAGGTGTATCGACATGAAATGCCCCTGCGATCGGAGTTTTTTAACTATATCATGGCTCAATTTCATAATGTGTGGCTTGAATCTTAGTGCATGATAATTCACTCTGCATCTTAATCTTTGGAGCTCAGGATCATCAATCTCTTCTGCCAGCCGATGTGAAAAAGGAGTCAGGTAAATAGCACCATGATCCTTCATCTGTTTTAAAGCAACTGTAGTATACCAGTTCAGAGGAGCATCTCTTGGTGGACGAATCTGGATGTTAAAAAAACACAAGAACAAATGTATATTACAAAACATTTTGAGTCTTTGCATATAAATTTCTTGTTGAGGATGGACTCCTAAAATTGAAATGTAAAACAAAAGAGCCAAACAAGTTAACCTGAAAAGCTTTCAACTTCTTGGCCTTCCCATGAGAGGTGATTTCAGGAAGCTTTGCAACAATGCGAACATCATAGCGTAAAGTATTAATGAAATGTTCAACGTCATATACGCCTGGAAAACCGCTGGGTTTATTTATAATAAGTCCAAGTTAGTATTATGTCGGAACGTCCAGACAGGTATTACAATAAACAAACTGCAAGAAAATATTCTTTAGGTGCTGTGAAAATAAGCCTTCCTAATAAGATACATTAATGAAAACTTTCACTTTCAACACAAATATTTGAACTCAGTTATCTACAAACAAGAATAGAAAATCAGAAATGATAAAGAAATCATTAGTTACCAAAATAAAATGTTGCTCTACATAAAAATGAATGCCTGTGATTTGCTCATGCTTTGTCAAAAAAAACTTCGTGCACACAAAGTGCAAAATGGCTAACACACCATACATTAGTTTATAAGACATGATGTTTGTGTTTCCAAGGTATATTCAAGGAAATCTAGATAACAAAATTGAATACGCAATCAGAACATTTAAAGTGAAGAAAATAATCCAGAAAATGGAAATGAAGTACCTTTCATCATGCCAAAAAGAATTGGTATCCAACTCAGGCAACACGAGTGTAGCATTCATGATACGTGCTGCAAGAACAGCATTGCATATCTAAACAAAAAAGATAAGATAATAAATTTATTGCTCAAGATTTTGAAGGATTAAACTATAGAATGTATAGAAAGACATATTTCCCTTTTATCCAGAAGGTTGTATGCTACTTAAAATATAGTTATTTGAGGGGCTGTTTGGTTCGAGAAAAAAGAAATGCAGTGTAAAATGAATGCATTGCTTTTTTATTTTTTTAGTGTTTGGTTGGACAGAATGTAAAGTGAAGTAAAATCATAATGTATTGAAAACTCCCCGCTGCAGCTCATTTTACGTGTAAACAAAACCCGCTCAAATCGAGCAAAAAAAAGAATTCATGGGCGCGAGAGGGAGAAGCCCGCGGGAACATCTTCGTTTCTTCCCATATTCTTCGGCGTTTAGACTTCAGTGCTTCTTGTGAGATCAAGTTCTACACCCGTAGCTTCTTTGGTTCCCTTTGTTGCTAATCAACCTCATTCCTTCGACGGCGTTCCCTTCTTATCGGATAGGAAGGCACAGTATCTTTGGAACAAATATGTCGAGCAAGTATCTTCGGAACTTCACTGTTGTTCAATTAGATTAGGAGGCATCCAGATTTTGCTTTGCATCTTCTCTATTTCGTCGTTGCTATGATTTCCCAGAGGATGAACGGATGGATGGTAGTGCTGCTTCAGCAGGACCGGATGAGGAAATGGAAGCCCCTGGTGCTAATTGCAAAGGCAACAAATCCTGGTCAGTTGGAGATGATGATTCCGACCAAAAGCTGGAAGAAGTTTGGGACTCCTTGCATGAACAGCCCGTCGATCCGAATATGCAGATTTGCGATCTGAATTGGAACATTCCGTGTGGGAATGTTGATTTGTCTTTGAGCAATTGTGATGGTTTGGACAAAAAATCTGGTAAGAATGTGAATGTGAATGCTAAGGAAGCAAGTAGGTATATAGAATTCCCCAATTCAGCCATCCAAGATCACATTGCTACAAGTTTTCTGCATGCCTAGTGTTTGTGGGAATGCCCTAGCGGGGCCCCTCAGGCTGAGAACTTTCCTGCTGCCCCTCCAGCAAGTGTTATTGGACACAAACTTTTAAAATCTCATAAAATACACTGATTTTATTTTACTCTGTATACACCCAACCAAACAGAAAAAACATTTCCCTTACATTCACTTTACAGACAACCAAACAGCTTATATTTACTTTACACTGCATTCACTTTACAGTCAATCAAATGGCCCCTCAATAAAGCAGGCATACAGGTGCAAGACATGTATTTTAATTCTAAAATTTATGTACTGCACAATTTTACCTACATTTTCACTCTCTAGAAAATAATCATTTAATATTAAATCTCCAACATACAATAAAAATGGATGCCAACACAATTATCATGGAACATGTATTGCAGCATTTTTTTTTATTAGGTCATACGACATTACTTGCCCATTGCCAACAGAAGTATTTCCACCGTCTTTAAGTTTTCCTAGTTTTGAGCCTCAGCATAACAAAAAGTTTTCATATGAAGTTTAAACTTACCAGTGGCCTTCTAATTTAGGCCTTGCATCTGATTCTATAATTTGTTTAAATTTTATTCGAACAGCAGAAGAAAAAGAAAATGAAACTCATTGCAAACTCAGTAAGATGCATACATTTTACCTTCGTTTGCAATCTTGAAAAACATTATTCGGAAACCAATCAAATTTACCTTGATGTCTACTACAAGAATATCAAATTTTCCATAATTTTTATGGCATTATATTCTGAATGCATCATATAAATCAGAAGGCAATAGAAAAGTACCAAAAGACAAAAGATCATTAAAAGATAGCCGTAATGTAGTCAGTGAGTCTCAGTATGCTATATTTTGAAAAAAAAAAAACTGGGCCTATCCATGTTTATATTATTTATTAAACCTCCCTGACATAGCATGCCATAAAAAAATCAACTTGACATAATATATCAGAAAGCAACACAGTATGAACAAAATATAGTTTAAATAATGTCAATTAAGAGACAATTAGTTAGGATACTAATGCTATATGGGGAAGTTTCTAAACTTATTCCTTGAGGAGATACCGTAAGAAAGCCAGAAATAAAGGGTGGCTTCGTGTAATAACTGAAATTCAATATATTGATACCAGAAAAAAGTGCTTGTGCTGCCAATGATAATGCTACTAATTTCAAGATGGAGAAATAATTAATTTACATGCCCTATCTAATGGCCAGAAATTTGAATTGAAAGATAAATTTAAAAAAATATCATACCGCAGTGCGCTGTTGATTTAAACCTCCATTACAACGAACTCTTAAATAGCCATTGCTCTCAGTTGGAGGAGCTAAAACGTGGAAATCCCAATAAAACACAATGATTATTAATTCGATGACATGGACTGACTAGAAATGTCAAACCAAAATTATATAATTTTTCAGAAAAGAAATTGTATCAAAAGAGTATGCAAATTACATACATGGCCAATAAGACCGTGGAGCAGATGATGGTCTCCAACCAGCAGCAGGAGCAGTTCGCCAAAGCTTATTAATATCAATATCCTTCAATGAAAACAATAAAAATTGGGAAATACTACAAGTGCAAAAAAAGGCAAATAGAAACTTGTCAAAGTATGTTAAGTTCATCAACTGCATCAGATGAATGTGAGGGGATAAAATTAAATAATGAAAAAATTAATCAATAATGCAGGAATGCTCTGAAAGTCTTGCTGCCAACAAAATCCTAATGGTTGAACTATTGATAGTGTGAAGATGCAATCTTAGATTTAGCAAACATAATAGTTATGGATAATAAAGCAATAACCCAATAACATAAGAAAAAAATAGTCAAAACAAAAGCACACACAAACACGTAATGTCAAAAGTAGAAAAATAAGATTGTTTAGATTTAGCAAACATAAGGACTAATGAAAGAATATACATAAGGTTCACCTTGAAAAATTAACTAAAAAATTCATTGAACGTTTTCCATTGTGACATGTTGTTCAACCATCAACCATAAGAGAATAGGCATATTTGAAACAAATTTCTTTATGAGATTATAATGATTTTTGCATGTGTTGTAGCTTTTTTTTCAAGCAAGGAAAATAATTATGCTACTTGGAGGTTTCTTTCAAGAACCAAATTGTCAAAAAGCCTCCACAATTGTTTGAAAGCTAACATACTTCATTAAAGCGAAAGGAGATACTCACATCATGCATCCATCAAAAAAATAAAAACACTTGAAAACTTAATCTGGAACTGCACTTGAAAAGATATCCAGGTCCTTCATCATTGGACATTTTAACTTGAAGCATTTGATCTATATCAACTTTAAAGCACAACATGCAACATACATTTCTTGTTCACAAGTTGCTGCTCTCAATGAACATCATTTGCTCTAATTCGACTTGATTTCAGCTATATCAAGTAAAGTAGCAGTTGGGTCTCCAGTTGTATTGCAGAACGCTCATTGAAGAGGCTCAAGCAGTTGAGATCATTCTATTGCTAGAGTTTTGCATGGATGGAAAAGATCTAAGAGCTCCTCAAAGGCATGATCTATTTGAAATACTATATCACAAGTTGGAACATTTTGATCACTCTAATCAGATCATGACCGTGACACGTTGGTTATCATACTTCTTGATCTCTCTTGAACACTCACAACCATTACTTAGAATTAATAGGATGACTCCTCCACTCTATAAGTTTTGATAACAACATTTTTGTTTGACTAAGAATTATGATCTTATATCCTTGACATATATATTAACCTGGATCAAAGAAATTAGCATATTAGATAACACATCCCATTCTATTATGTCCTTAATATATTATGATGAAATTCACCCTTTATTTGGGTCAATAATCAATGTTATAATAGCACACACATCCTAATAAGAGGAGGGCTAAATCCATCTCCCACATCTATAAATAGAAATAAGAACAAGGCAATTCTTTGTTATCATTTTTTGTTCATTTTTTATAACTTCCAAATAAGGTGATGGATGAAGGAGATGGCTAGCAAGTAGCTGAAGCTTGCTGACAATAAACTATATAACTAGCTTCTCTAAGATACATATGTGTCATCGGCTCATCGCCCATAATAACTTGTAAATCATGATACTACAACTATGGACATCATGGATTTATCTATATTAGTGCATCCATATTGAGTCAAATTTCTCTTTCATGCTAAACAAAAACTCTACTACCTCAAGTTCACATTTTATCATACATTCTTATCACCATCAACAAGACCAACATAATCAACATTGAGGAATAGCTTATCATCAATATATCCACCTTCTTCAATCTCAGCATAATGTTTTTTTTTTTTTTTTTGTACATGGCATCAATTGGCTCAATGAACTAGTAATGTTGCTTTTCATTAGGCCCATTGGAGCATTCTCCCTAGATGAGTTGACCATAAGCAAAGAGCATCATTTTTCTGCTTGATGCCTATCAAAACTAACTTAAAATCTCCTGAAATCCATTATCCCCTTCTCTTTGAGGAAAAAGGTGCAACGATAAATGTTGACTAAAGCACCCGCGAGAAGGCAAGTTTGATGCCACAAGAACTGATTATTTAAGAATATGATGCTTTTTTAATCGATCAGATAGCAGTGAACTATGGTTTCCACAAACTCATGTTACTCATACATACCAATCATACTTAGATAATGCTCAACTGCAACAATTCGCCAGTGTAAGATATACATATCCAACTATCCAAGTAGCTAATGAATCGTAGCTCATGTGGAATTGCCCTTTAAGTTATAAAGAGATTGCAAGAGTAAAATAACTAGAGGTACCTAACCAAGTTGGCCTTCCAGCATGCTAAGCAGCACAACACACCAACTGTTTCTAGCCGGTTCTAAGAAAGCTAACTATTGTTCTGGAATCAAAGAAGCCCAATGAAAAAGAAACATGAAAGGATAATCTTGATTTTAATCTTGATTTTAGCAATCATTAAAATTTCTCTGCCAAGCATACTGCCATTATATAATTCAAGAACCAAACCAGTATAATAATTCAAAGGAAAAAAAAGAGTAAAAAATCAAGCAGCGAAACCAAACCTGGATCCGACTGGAAGGACTTGAACGCCAGATCCTTGAGAAAAGCGAGATGGTGCAGATCAGCAGAACGAACATCACCACAGACAACCGGCCCGCCGTCCCTCTCAGCCCACCGCCAAGCTGCTTCGGCTGCCTCGCTCCTCTCCTCCCCCAGCCGCTTCAAATAACACATAGTTGATTAAAAAATCCTTTAGATTTATGGAGTGGCGCAGAAGAAAGAGGAAGAAATTAGAAAGATTCGGCATTGCTAGTACCTCTTCATGGCATCAAAATTTCCCAATCTCACAAAATGTTGGCGGAAGGAAATTATAACCCTAGAAATCTCCAAGTTGGATTCTCGTTTGTGCTCTTCTCAGGTCCCTGGCCTCAACCCTCAGCCTGCCAGTAGGTTGGACCAGATCCAAAACTGAACGATGTAACGGGAGGACAACGGTCCAAGTTAACAAACATGAACCGCGGGGATAAGTTTAGACGCGTACGGCTGGTAAACTTTTTGTCATGAATGAAGAGGATGAGTCACTTTCCCAAAAAAAAACGAGGATGAGTCGGCGCCCGGCGGTGTAGCCCCAAAGTCGGGGGCCTCCGGGCTGGTTTTTACCGCGGTGGCGGGGGTTTCAATAGTAAATGTAAGTCATAATAATTTGTAAATATCTTATTAGAGCAAATCTTATGGGGCCGTCTGGATGCATATTTAAACAGGATTTAGCCTAAATCCAGCCAAACGGAAAAAAATGACAACTTTAAATCCTAAAGAATCTTAAATCCCGTTCCTTACATGTTTTGACTTAAATTCCGGATTTAGTAACTCCGATAGTTCGCAGGATTTACGAGATTTAGCCTAAGAAGCGCGCCAAAAGGGAGAAAGATCGTTACCTTCGCGGTGAGCTTCCGTCGTGACTTTCGATCCGACGTCGTCGAAGGAGGCGGAGAACCTATTTCAAAACGCAACTTCAAACGAAGCCGAAGAACCAACGAAGAAATGGCGACGAGGAAAACCAAAAAGGAGCACTACTAAAAATACATAGGCAGTTGCAGAGAAGAATACCGTCTCTCTTTCCAAACTTCTTTTTCGCTCCCCACCACCTTCTCTTATTTTTCGCCTTTGTTTTTTTTCCGCCAATTGAGTAAGAAAAGAAATTTAAGCTGATGATTGAAAATTAAATTTAAGGTAGATGTTAAATAAAAATTTTCTGTATTTATTTTAATATTTTTATTTAAAAATAATTAAATATAATATTAAAATATAACAATTATAATTTAATTATAATTATAAAAAATTAAATTATAATTAATAATATTCAACAATATAAATAAATAAATTTTAATAATTAATCTTTATCAATTATAAGTATTAACAAACAATTTGATATTATTAAAATCTTATTTAATCTGAAGTCAGCGGCAAAACAGTTCATTAAAATTTGATTGAATTTAACCTCTTTATCGTATTAAATAATTTTCAGAATTTAACTATATCAGAATTTAATAAATTAAAATTTATATGATTTATTAAATCCTTCTTGCAGCCAAATAATAGCTTATTTTTTAAATAGCAATCATAATTTTTATTTGACCGGTTATTTTTTCGATGCTTAAAAAAATTGCATTAAAAAACTGCTTTCTACAACATCTTTAAAAAATTATTTTCTCAATAACAATGTTATAAAATAGTAAAAAAAACTGTTTTAAATAGAGCTAATATTAAATTTATAACTTTGACATCATCCTTATTAAAAAAATGTGTTGAGTGGGTGGCAATTTGCTTAGTTGCTTTTTTTTAAAATTAAATGTATCTTTTGATCTTAAAAGAAATTATGATCTTTTCATGGGCTATGATGCATGGTAGGAGAATCGACGATTTGATATCGTCAGCTATGTACATTAGTTCCATAAGCTAATATTGAACCAAATCTTTGTAGATATATAGCCAAATTTGAAATAATTAACAATTCAATCCTAATTGATTATTGATTTCGTGGTCTCAATTTGAACTAATAGATATTTCTTTTTTTTTTTATTAGAACTTTGTTTTCAAAGTTTAATGTACAAAAGAATGGAGTTAATGTAGAAAAAATAACAACTTCTTATTGAATAATATGCTTCCATGAAATAAAATTTCATTATTATGAAGTGCATATCAAATGGATAAAATATATGATTGTTGTGTACATGATATTTATGAGGATAAAAAGAGAGTTTATCATTTTAGTATTTGACACGTTATCAAAAATCAACTTAAGAAGGACAAATCTCAATGCATATTTGAATTGGAAATTTTAAAATTAAATTCAGGATCATCCAAACATTGATTTTAACAAATTTATAGTCAACCTGAACGTCAAGATGAGATAAACCCAATGACATCAAAAGAGATTCAATCTGAGTCCAAATGAACCCAGATTAAGCACTTCTTAGAAACTTTAAGACATTAATTCAATTACCTTAAAATCTTTTATAGTTATAATCAAATCAAGCGTTTGACGCGATAAATCCAACAAGTCAAAGAGTGCGTAAATCAGATATCATTAAGGTACTTAAATAGTAAAACAACGATATATAATTAAGGGAATCAATATGGGTCATCCGATTGAGTGTTTCATATTTTGGCTATATTTATGGAGTATATAACTCTAAAAAATATATAAATAGACTATCACTCTCTATATAAAAAGGATTACCACTATCCAACTATCACCATTGGACCAGGACTATACGATTACTATCTTCGAACTACCATTGTCCAACAAGCACCATCGTATTATCATTGTTTACCATCATCATTGAACTACCATTATTCAATCACTATCATCCGACCTATAGTTATCTGATTATCACCATCGAACCTCCACCCTTTAACTACTAGTTATAGTCATACGACTACCATCATTCAAATAAGATCCTCCGACCATCATCCCTAGACTATAGTCCTACGACTATTTTATCTTGATTATGTTTGCCCTACCATTATGGCCTAACTACAGTCTTACGACCATCATTGACCAACTGCAATTTTACTATTGCAAGTCATATATTTTAATAGATGTGCTTCCCTATAACTAGAAAAGGCTTTTAGATATTAATTGAACATAAATTGTGGAAGATGATTTCTATGGTGGAAGTTAGAGGAACCTTATGGTATCACAATTATACTATCAAGAAAGGATCAATGGTCTACTTATTGGCAAACAGCTGTATATTCCTTAGTGTAGACGATGAACATCGATGTTAGTATTGACTTTTAATGTAAACTTTGTTAGCAATGTTAGCATTGGGGCTGTTGATGACGTCGAGGGTCATTCTTTACTGGTGAAAGTGAGTGTCAATATTGGTGCCAATAATGAGAATTAACCTTTATGCTGACAATAAACATTGAGATTGTGGAATATGACTAGCATCCCTTTTAGTGATAATAGCAAGTGTCAACTAGGGTGTCAATAATTGACATGACACAAAAACCCGACTCGAACCCGACCCGAAAATTTCGGGTCTGACCCGACTCGATCTCAAAATGGATCAGATTCAGGTTCAATAAAATGACCCGTTTAAATTTTGGGTCAGGTCCGGGTTAACCCGATAACCCGAAATATAACCTGATTCGACCTGCACGGTTTCATTTCACACGACGCGATCTGTTCGGTGGAATAAATTAGGGATTTAGCCATTTAGGGCTCCGCATCATTTCAACGTTTCATCCTCTCGTTCTCGTTCTCGTCTCCTTCATTGTTTCGTCTAGGGCTTCCGTTTCTTCTCTTCGGTTCTCCTCAGATCTCTGGCTCTGTCAACGGTTCCCCCTCTTCTCCTTCTCTGGCATATTGTTGGTCCGTGGAGTTCATCGTGTACATCTCGTTTGGCTCAACATGAACACTTACATTGCTCGCTATTTGTATCTCTTATCTTTTTTTTCTATTTTCTCCTTTTAGAAGCTTAATCTATGAGCAGAGTAGAGGGTTGTCTTGCTGTCTTGCTGTTTGATTAAATTATTCACAAGTTTCATAAGAAATTTTTGGGTTTAGGGTTTGTCTGATTTGCGGTTGTCTTGCTGACTTACTGTCATCTCAAAAATTATCTCAGTTTTTTTAAGAATATGGAAAATTTTGGCATGCATTTCTGGATTGGCATGCTTTCTACTTTGGGATTGGTTTTGTCCGAAAAAATAGATGAGGTGCTGTTCAGTTAAATTTGGTTTGAGAGTAGTTTTTCTATTCAATTTGTGCTGGTTTCTCTAATTAATCATTGTGCTGAGTTGCTGTTCAGCAACCCATGCTTGATTGATGGTTTTGTGACTCCTGTTCAGTTAAATCTGGTTCCAAGAATATGTTTCTATATTCATAGGATATGTTATGCAGTTATGGTGTTATATTTGTATTTGACAGTTATGTTGTTACTTGTTATACAGAGTTATTGTTATTAGTGTTTATGTTCAGCAACCCATGCTTGGTTGATGGTTATGTGACTTATGTAGTTCTGTTCAGTTATGCTGTTAAATGTTAATTATCTTTTTTCTAAATTATATATGTTATGTCATACATGTTATGTTGGAGAAGTTATTTTTTTGCATTTGACAAAGAATTTAATGAGTTAAAGTCTCAATGTGTTATGTGTAATTTTTTAAACAAGAAATTTAACATATAGGTCTGAATTAGCATTGTAATATTCACTTGCAGGTTGTAGGCCGTGGTTTCGTTTCTTAATTCCTTGCTGCCTTCGTAAGTGGGTTGGTTTCCTGTTACTTGCTGTATCTGTTCAAATGCTCAGTTGGTTTTGAAAGCATTAAAAGTTGAGTAGCGATGATGAGTACCCTTCTAAACTGATTGTGAAGTCATTTGGGGAAAAAGTATTACAACCAGGTGGCATTTGTGTTATCGTCTAATCAAACAGATACTACATATAACTCTAAAATATAAAATGTCACCTTGGATGACAATACCACGACTGTTAAAAAATTGTATTGTTTACTCACATTTTATTATTTGATGAATTATTTGGAGGGTTAATCTGAGCTAATGACTCAATCTTTCAACTAATTCATGAATTTATAATTATATCAATTTAACTATTTATATTTTTTGCAGTCAGCGTGAATCTCCATGAGGACTAACAAACGACTTTCGTTCTCCAGAGTTCGGACTTATGCAAATAGTCAAACTTATATTTGTAAATTATAATTTAAAACTTTATGATTTGTAATTTGTGAAATATGTATGTAACTTCTTATATGTGATGTACAATTTGATAATTTGTAATTTTGAATAAATTATAAGTTGCTTAATTATGTTAATTTATAAGTTGATGAATTGCTGTCTTGGTTTGCATTGTTCTCTTGGGTTTCTGTCATGATTCCACTAGTATGATGTGTTGGTTGCCTGGGAAGCTGGGTTGGGTTGCTTGGGATGCTATCTTGGTTTTCCTGGGAAAGTGTCTTGGTTGCCACGATCGCTGTGTTGATTTTCTTGGGTTGTTGTCTTGGTTGCTGTCTTGTTTTTCCTGAGATGCTGGCTTTGTTTTCCTCGGTTGCTGGCTATGTTTACCTGCTGGACTGATTTATTTGTGTTGCTGTCTTGGTTGCATGTTATTTACCTGTAGGTTGCAGGTCATGTTTTCATTTCTTAATTCTGTGCTGCCTTCGTAACTAGGTTGGTTTCCTGTTACTTGCTGTAGTGCAACCGGGTCGGCGGGTCAATCCGGGTTGACCCAAACCCGGCTCGGGTCGGGTTCGGGTCCAGAATATTGACCCGTTTCCTTAAACAGGTCGGGTTAGGGTCGACCCGTTTAGGTTCGGGTCAGTTCGGGTTCGACCCGAACCCGACCCGTAACCCGGTTTTGACACCCCTAGTGTCAACATAGGTATCAACCTTATTGGTGACATCAAGTATCAATATTGTTATTGACGTTAAGCATCGTGATAAAGTAAGCATGATGCATTATCATCAAGGCTGAGCGGTTCTCCTCTTTATTTATATGTTAATATAAATATAATATAAATGATTATACAAATAATATTTTGATGAATATTCTACCAAGTATTTATAAAGAAGAGAACCACCAAGTCATGCCTTATATATTGCAAATAAATAACATTCATTACAAAACTCTACTTTCAATTAAAAACTTTTACATATTATACTGATAAAGGGGTTATTTGATTTGAAGTAAAAGGGGTGTAAAGTATTACAAATGCAAGAATTTTGAGAATATTGGTGCCTGATTTGAAGTAAAAGGTGGTAACATATTACAAATGCAAGGGTTTTGAGAATATTGATGCTTGGTTTGAAGTCGAGTGTAGTGTAAAGTTTTGATGTATTTATAATTCACACTCTAGTTCATTTTTCTTTCTATTTGGAATTTCTTCGATTTGGACGATTTCTAAATATATTGGAACTCCATTGCCTGTTGCCTCCCCCAGTCACCGCCGACCGCCACCACCAACCACCACGACCATTGGCCGCCACTGTCTCTCACCACCACCACCTCCAATGATGGCCACCGCAATCACCGACACCGCAGTTGGAGGCCACCATTGCCCGCCATCACAACTGACCATCTTGCCTTTGGACCTTTCACTACATTCATTTTACTTCAAATCAAAAAAAAAAAAAAAAAATCACCACATTTATTTTACACTCATCCAAACAACTTCAAAGTATTTCAAATACATTACATTAGTTTTACACTGCATTTCTTTTACGTTACATTCCTTTTTCAACCAACCAAACAACCCAAGATAGTTCCTTTCGGCAAGTGTAGCTACTAGCTAAATTTGATGAATCAATTCTATCAATTCTGTTATGATCAATAAAAAAGTTAATACTGAGGCTGCGACTAAGATGCAGAGCCCTTCTGAACTCGACCACGTCAATAGTTTGTTCTTTCTAATTATTTCTTATGGATTTACTAATTGTTTTCATATCTCGTGATCTGAATTGCCATGCGTATGCTAACAGGGAAGTTTTACCATCGCGTTGCATTCTCGCTGCCGCGAAATACTAAATTTTATGCATTTTAATTCTGTAAAAGAAAACGTTAATTTCTCTGATTAAGCCTGCAGATTATTTACCATTGGAACTTGCATTAGATATACATGAGTTGAAAGTTCATTGAGAATCCTTAATATTTGGTTATATCTATATCTCAGTTCAATCTTTAGTTTGCCATGGATGGTATATTTGGTAGGTCAGTTAGAAAACTGTTGGAATTAATGGACCCGTTCAAAGTTTTGAAGAGGAGAAAACTCTCCTTTCTTGTTGACTTTTGCTAATCTTGATATTGTTTAATTCATTCTTGTGTATTGGTTAATCAAAAGTAATTTTTATTTTAGATCGAGTTTGTTTGGAACGGTTGTAATTTTTTATAAAGGTGGTTGTAAATACTACAGGAAAATTGTCAATTTTTGACGGTAAAACATACGTACGTGAGGGGGGGTGCTTCCCCCTAAAAAAACCACTTAGAAGGAGGATAGACATCTTATGGTACAACCCTTGTCAGCTTTCATTTTATTTATTATAGGATTTTTCCATTTCAAGTCTTCAATCCACCTACCCGGACCATGCAATTCTTCAGCGGTAAAGAGAGAAAGACTAATGGATTAAAGTTATTTATTAATCCAGAGAAGCCACAAACATCTTTTTATGGACACATGAAAAGCATCAATGGTTCATTTTCCCCTTTGCTCCTCTCTTGCGACTCGCGACTCACAACCTCGAGCACGACTTTCATTTTCGCTTTCGCTCCTCTCTCGCCCACAAATGAAAACCGCCCATGGCAAATGTTTATGTCTTTAAGCTCTAAGTGCCATGTTATTTGCATTCTTAATATTGATCTTACAGCTCCTCTTGGCTCTGGTAATGAGACGACAAACAAAACTATTTTAATGTATTCTAATCTTTCCGATAAGACGACAAACAAAATTATTTTAATTTATGCCAAAAATGAAATACATGAAAACCCATTTAGATTTAAATTTTATACATGAATACTATAAAATATTTAAGACTCACACTAGCTTTCTTTAAATTTTTATCAACACACTGGTCATCTTCTTAACGTTGATGTGTACTTGTATGCAGCTCTAATGGTGTATGCTCTCTACCAAGTATCTCTGTGTAATATGTGTAATAAGAGAAATTATTTACTAGTCGTCCTTTATGCTTGGTGTGAGACACAGAACCACCAGTATCAAAGGAGCTCCCTAAATCCCCGCAGTCGGATGCTCTATTTTACTTATTATGCTCTCTCTTTTTAGTGAATTCAGGAGTCGCCCAAACTCTATAACTAATTTCTTAGTTCGATACAAATATTTGAGAATTAAATTATCCTCAAGCTTGGTTTCCTTAAGCAAGCAGATGAACTCATTGAAGTACTCTCGAATGAGTAGTGCAACAATCCCAAATTGGTTGTTGAGCAGCACGTAGCAATTCATAGAATTTTTGTGATTCTATTTTAGGTGACCATATATATGTCCTCTTAAATTCGGACATACTACATCAAAAACAAGTTCTTCGTATGTTCTATTATTTTGATTATCCTCTATTGTTCTTGAAGTTGTGGAGGGACCCCATTGAGTGTCTGAATATTTTCATACTCTCCATATAAGGCCCAAAATTAATACTATGGGATAAATTCTCTACCATATAAATCAAGTTTAATTTTATCGGGTTTAAGGTAAGCTTAATTTTTATGCTTTGAGCATGAACATCTAAACATTCAATATGATATAAATGAATATAGTTGATATGCACTCGCATAATAAATTCATGATTTTCATCCAGGTAACAATCTATTATGCATCCAACACCTCTCAACTCGGATATCCATATGTATCTTGATTTAACGATCCTAAAAATAAAATAATCGCACAAAAATAATTAAGCGACTACTCCTCTTTCTCTAACATTAGTTCATTACATTATGTGTGTTATTATTATGCATTAAAAATGTATTTGACTAATTTCATCTAACAATCCTAAAAATTAAAAAAATAAATAAATAATTACTAACAATATTATAATGAAATACTTACTAACAATCCAGCATTAGCAAAAAATGAGCAAATTAGAAGAAGTTTTACCTCTCAAATCTCGAAGAAATTGAGGAAAATAAGGTATAAACCGCCTGGAACGGCGATAAGCGACGGAGAGGCCGAGAGTTTATTTTGGGATAAAAAAATGTAAAATGCGAGGGAGGGACAAGCTTGGGATGAAATAGGGCTCTTATCGGCGAAAATTCTGGCTGATTTTTCCACCATAATTTAAGTAAATTTTTCAACAGAAAATACCGTGTCGAAAAATTTGTCAGAAAATCTGCCAAGGTAACTAATAACAGAGAGAAATTCCAAATTTTTTCACTGGAATTTCCCCTGGTAATTGATGGTGTTCCTGTAGTGAAATATGTTATGGATAAAATAGATCGAGATGAACAACTAACAGACTTAATCATATATTTCCTAAAAAAAATGAATTAAGAATCATATGGCTCTGCTAGGGTTTTTTCCCTTTTCCTCCTTTCGCTGCGAGGATGGTTCCTGCCTCTGGGATGCTTCTCCTCTCTTGTTTCTCCTATTCTTTCGGTGCTTTGGTTTGCGTTTTTTGGTCTTTATGGCGAATGCTCGGGTTTGCGACTCGGGTTTTCTGAAAGGTGCTTCTCCGACACTTTCGTTTATGGAGGCTTTATCCGGGGCCTCATCATCTTCGGTTTTCTTTGCTGATTTGAGTATTTCTACTCACCGAGGTCTACCTACGTTATTGATTTCTAAGGAAGAAATTTGTTCGCTTGCTGCACCTTTCAAATTTTCTTTGGTTGGTTGTTTTCCTGGTAAGCGGCCTTCTATCGATGCCTTTCACAAGTTTTTCTTCAATCTGAAACTTATAGGTGACTGTTCGGTCACAGTTCTTAACCCTAGGAACGTTTTGATTAAGCTTGTGATTGACTTCAAATTTTCTCCCATAGATCTTATTTTGTCAATAACTTCTTTATGAGAGTGGTAAAATGGTCTCCTAATCTGGATGTGGAGGTTGATTCCCCGATTGTTTCTATTTGGGTTTCCTTTCCCCTTCTTAGACCCCATCTTTTCTCTCCTAGAATTCTCTTTGGGTTGGGTTCTCTCTTTGGCCGAACGCTGAAATCGGACACTACCGCTGCTTCGGGTTCCCGTCCTTCGGTGGCTCGCATTCTCGTTGAATTAGATGTCACCAAAAAGTATCCCGATAAGATTTGGGTAGGTTCAACTAATACGGGATACATTCAAACTGTTATTTTGATGATATCCCTCAATTTTGTTTGCACTGTAATTCTTTAGGTCATTTGAAGGATGATTGCTGTATTTTGCATCCCCATCTTAAAAATGTTCCTAAACCTGTTGCTGATCCATGTCCGATGTCTGGGATGAATGTGATTAGTGCAAGCTGTGATGTTGCTCTTAACCTGACCACTAATTTAGTCCCCCAATCTGTGGAGAATTTGGTTCCTATCCCTTCTGGGACGGAGACTGATGTGCAGCCTCCGGGTTGTGATGGTGGTAATCTTGTCGATGCTGCTGCTGTTTTGTCCCCTGTTGCCTTACCCTTTGTTCCATCTGTTTTGGGATTGGGGGTTGTTGACATGCCGCAAATCCCCTTGGCTGTTGATGTTGTAGCTGGTAGGGAGGTTGTTGATTATCCTGTGGTTGAATTAGGTGCACGGTGTTGTGCCTTCCTGCGCTTCTCCTTGCTTACTAGTTTCACCTGATGCAGCTTTGACTGCTAGCAAGCTTAGTGATGTGTGTGTGGCTGCTGCTCCTTCGGTTGGTATAGATGTTGAGGGTACTTTGCCTACTATTGTGGGTTTGGAAAAGAAGATTGATGGTAGGGTTGTGGGTGGATTTGAGGTTGATGATGGCGGTGAAACTGATGCTATTTTCGGTACTGCTGCCGTTTTTTGTGCTCTTTCTGATGGTGATGATCCCTTGTCTAAAAGTTTTGAAGAATCACTTTTGAATGTGCCTTTAACCCTTATTTCCAAGGATGATTTGCAAACTCACATTTCAAGGGATAGTGAGGTGGTGCGGGGTGACTGGTTACAAGCTGACAATTCTTCAGCTGATGGTGAAGATTTTTATGAGGATTATTTGGCTTCTCGATCGGATTTTCATAAAAGGAATGGCAAACGTAGAGCTCGTAATTCCAAAAAAAAGTGATTCTCTTTTTGGTTTTGATTGGCTTTCGTGGACGGTTGTTCGTGCTTTTGGGTGCTGGTTTGGTGCTGCTGTTGTTGCAGATGCAGTCTTTTTGGCATGATTTTTTTGTGGCTATGATGGGGCTGTTTTTCAGCCCACCTCCATGGATGGCCATCCATGATTGGCAACCGGGTGGCCATCCTGAGCTTTTACTCATTCCCCTTACAATTTGCTTTTTGTCTTATATTGTGTTGTAGTAATGTTGTATTTTCTAGGTTTCTCTAGCTTTTAACTTTGGCTGTATGCCTTCTTTTGGATGGAATAAAAAGTCTTATTATTGAAAAAAAAAATGTTATGGATAAAGTAACTTTTTTTTAAGTTGTTATAGAAAAGTGTTAGAATTAATTTGCTATGGATGGTATATTTGGTAGTTCAATAAGAAAAGTGTTGGAATTAATGGGCCCGTTCAAAGTTTGAAGGGGAGAAAGCTCTCTTCTCTTGTTGATTTCCGCTAATCTTGATATTGTTTAATTCATTCTTGTGTATTGGTTAATCAAAAGTAGTTTTTATTTAGGGTTTGTTTGGAACGATTGTAATTTTTTATGAAGGCGGTTGTAAAATTTTGTGGAGAAAATAACTCTTTTTGAAGTTGTTATAGAAAGCAAATTCCTAGCACAAAAATTTCTTAAAAACAATGAAACATTTGTGGCCAAATAGAAAATGTGGTTGCGTTTTGAAAGTAAAACAATAAGAAAATTGTCTCGAACAAAGCCTTGCTATTTTGGAATTTTCAATAACATTTGTGCAAGCGTAGATATTTTGAAAGTCTACTCATATTTAGATTTCAATCATACCAAATAACCCAAAAGGTGAAAGGTTCCATATTATTGTTCTTATGATGGTTGATATCATCCTTGGTTGCATCGTCTCTTAATGGAGATGATAAATAGCAATTTATTTTTTTGTTTGGATGAAAATAATAGATATAATTATTTTGCTTTCAGAATAATGTTAAATTCTTTTCATAAATGAATGAGAGTGATGATGAATGAATTCTTTTCATGTTTATATTTTTGATGATAATAAAAAAAACACTTTAAATGATGATGATTATAATTAACTTAATATATTTCAATTTGGGAAAGTTTTCATAATTGAATAATTTTCATTTTTATATGATATTATCCAACTTGTATTGTACCATTCTCATATTCTTTAAGGAAATTTGCCCTAAATATTTGTAGTTGGTTGACACAATATTTCTTGCATGACAAAAGAAAACGATAAAAGTGAAGGAAATAACACATAATAACAAAAGAAGCAAAAGTGATGGATGTAAGAAAACTTAGAAGCAAACTAATATAATTAGGATAACTACCTTTAACTTAAAACAATAAAACTAAGGTATTCATCCTAAGAAAATTTTCAAGAAAGTTTGATACTTACCAAAGAATCAACATCAACAAGCCACCAAACCCTAAGATTCATGTAGGCTTGAAGGGAAAGAAAAATATATATATATATATATATATATATATATATATATATATATATATATATATATATATATATATATATATGAAAGTTTATGAAAGCAAGCGAATTTTAAATGCATCGTAAAGAAAGATAATCTTACTTTCCAAAAAATATTTAAAGTAGGTTGAAATTCATCAAAGAATCAACATAAGATGCATTCAAGCCCTTAAATTCTCACAGGGATGATGATGACAAAGAAAATATAAAAAGTTTTCAAGATAAAAAAAGCACAAAGGAAATTTGAAGCACAATTAATTATATAAATAAATATTACGATGAGAATAGAAAAAAAAACACCTACTATTTTCTGACATGCAATAGATGTCCAGACTTTTAGTCTTGGTACCAAGACATAATATTTTGGGATGGTGAGAGGGAACACCACCCAATACCTTGTGATTCAATATCTGATTTTAACTAGCTGCTTCATGTTTAGATTGGCAATGCCCATATGGAAGGTGAGTGGTTCCATATTATTGTCCTTACAATGGTTAATATCTTCCTAGGTTACTCTCACTCTTGATAGAAATGATAAATACCAGTTTTTCTTTATTTGGATGACAATAATGAATGTCATTCTTTCCTTTTTTTTTTAAAGATGCCTAGCTATTTTCATAACTGCATGATTGTGATGATGAATGAATTATCCCCACCTCTTCATATTGATTATAATAATAATCAACTCCTCATATGGCGAAAATGATGTCAAAATTATACATTTTAATTTAATTGTAAGATTTTCATAAATTAAAATTTTTCATTTTTTACATGAAAATGTCCAACTAATTAAAAATGGTAGGTGTTGATATATTGGTAGCAATTAGTGTTGGCCTTGGCATCAATTATGGTCATCCACCTTGTTGGAGATGAGAGCATTGGCATTGTTGTCGACAATGAGAGTTAGTCTTATTGGTGATGATGAGTGTCAACCTTGGTGGTGATAGATAGCATCAATGTTAATGTTAATGATGGATTGTTTTGAAGGTGGGCACAAACCTTATTGGCAATTATGGACATAGGGATTGTTGATGATTGTGCTCATTAACCTTTTAGGCAAAGCGATACGAAACACTTGTTGGCAACAATAAGTGTTAGTGTTGGTGTTGAAGATAGACATCAACCTTCTTGATAATCATATATGTTTGTATTATTGACATCGGCATACATCAGCCTTGTTCTTGACAATGGGCATTGGGTTTTTAATGATGATTAGAGTTGTTGATGACAACAAATAGACTCAATATTAGTGTTGATAGAAGGTGTCGATAATAAATGTTAGAATTATTGGCGATGACAAATATTGATTTTGTTGATGGTGGACGTCAACATTGATTTTGATAGTGGTCACCAATCTTATTGGTGATGAGGGGTATCAGAGTTGTTGATGAGCTAGGTTTTATCCTTTGTGATGAGGCTAGTGTTGGCATTGGTGTTGACAGCGGGCATTAACCTTATTGATGAAGGTAGGTGTTAGCTTCATTGGAAATAATGGAGAAGAGAAATATGACCTATCTTCACACCACTACATCTTCCATTCAATATATATAACGGCGAAGAAAAATACCGCCTATTAAAATTTACTAACAAGAATGTTATGCCTAATAGTGTAGAGATAACACTACTAAAAAAAGGCTTTATCAGTCATTTTAACAGCTACAAAAAATCCTTACAACGGATTTAAAATTTCCCGCAAAATCACAGTAAATTCTATCCTCTAAAAACACAATCAACATCTGATTCACAAGCACTCTGGTACTATCCTCTAAAAACACAATCAACAGCTGATTCACAAGCACTCTGGAAGCCTTAACACAACATTTTATTTTGCAATGATTAAGATCGCTGCAATTTGAATAAAATTTTAAAAAATAATATAGCCTAGAAGTGGCAGGGTTTGAAAAATATTTTAGCATTGTGGTGGTTAAAAAAAAAACTCTTAGACTTTCTCTCAAACTCTTTGAAACATGGCAAAAAATAAATTTGTTTACCTATTTAAACTCTTTAAAAAGCAAAATGTCATTCAAACATGATAATAAAACAAAAATGTCATCTAAACATGATAAAAAAATTTTAGCATGGTAAGAAAAAAGAAGTTTTGGAAAAAAAAACAAAAAATGTTTTGCATGAAAATGCCCTTAGATTTTAATATTAACCTCTTAAAAAAAGATGTATAAAAACAAAAGTCATATAGTGGTAAAAAAAACTAAAATCTTACTGATTTAAGAAGAAAATTCATTAAAAAAAACATAAATATTGGTGAGATAGTTTATTTTTTCACTTTCAAGAAGACTCCACTACAAATCTAGAGAAGATGCAATGTGAAAAAAAAAAGTTAAATTTTATATTTAGGATCAAAATCTATAAACTAATTAAACAAAGAAGCTTATAAAAATATAAATATTTTTATATTAAATAAAAGAAGAAGAAATATATCTTACTTGAGTGTCAATGGTGGCTTGGAAGCTAGGGCAAAATGGGAAAAGCGATTCTCTCAGGTTTAAGATCTATCAATAGATTACAACAGTTTTAACCATCATTAAAATATAACAGTGATTAAAATCATTGCAATAATTTAAACCTATATTATTTAGTATTAATTTTTACGGCTACAAAACATCAAAAATTAACAGCATTTTTAAAACCACTGCTACTATATACTGTCTTAAGTATTGTATTTTAGTAATGGAAATTGCTGATGCAATAAAATAAAATAAAAAAAATAAATACATTCAACTCATTTACGATGCATATTGAGATGAAAAGACATTAGGTTACTCCAATAATTCTTAATTCACTATTGCTCATTCAAATCTAACACTTTTTCAATCTCATCATAGTTACATATACAAGAAAATAACAAAAAGTTTAGCAAATTGCTTGTAAATATTGGTCGGCCAAGTATAACACTTTTTTTTTTTTCACATACAAACTTAGTAATTGCCATTTAACAAGGATAGTTGGGATTATGCTAACTAGAGCCCTAGGTTAGGCTATACATACATGAGCCTTCCAAAGAGCTATCTATGTGAAAAGTGTGTTCGATTAGCCATCTTGTCTTTGTCATCCCTTTGCTAATTACTTGTTAACTCATATTCACTAGTTGGTCTGTCACAGTTATTATTGTAAACTCACCAACCAACTTAACCATCTACTCCATATTAGTCGGCTCATCAATCTCATCCAACTCTAACGCCCTCAACATGACCCAACCCATCATATAATAGTAACCACTATTTTGTACGTGCCACTAAATGCTCAACCCGTGCCACCCTTGATTCATGTTGAAACTCTCTTCTAAATAGTCCTTATATTCTTTCTAATTAAATTTTATGCCACCCGGCCTAACTATTGTCAATAGTTTATACGCGCCTCAAATCAAATCTATCTAAAATGAAATAAGACCTTGATGTATGGCACCTAACGCTTCACCAGCCCGAAACATCTTCTACATGCACTAAATCACTTAGCTCCTATCAGGGGCGGAGCCAGAGTGGGGGCCTTGTGGGCACGACCCCCCATTGGCTCATCACATAACAGTTGAAAATTACATAACAGATTTTTTTGAAAGCTAAAACATACAAAATGGCCTATCACACAACACCTAAAACCAACATAATAGTTAATTTTAAATTTAAAAACAAAACAAATATGCTATTAGGGATTGAACCCAACAACTCTTACTCCATTAACCAACCTCTCATCTAGTAGGCCACAGAGTAACTAACACTTAGGCTTGTACCTTTTTTATTTAAATTATTAATTAAATGCTAAACATATATATATATATATATATATATATATAAGAAATTATCTGAAAAAATTTGGAAGTATTTTAAAAATTATTAATTTATACCATCACTAATAAAAATTTCTAGCTCCATTTATCATGTTCTAACCCATGGCCATTATCTATAATGGCACTTGTTTTATGACCTTTGCCTGTAAATAAGTCTTCTTAAGACTACTACGAATTCTTAATTGAACTCGAACTTGTATTCTCGTTTCATTCTTTCTTCTTTCAATTAGCTGACCATCTCATATATTTAGCTTCACTGTATATAACATGACACAAATATCTGATAAAAATAAGTTTGTTTTGTGAGAGTGAAAAATAATCAAGGTTTTCTTTTAAAGATAAATTGAGGGGTAGAGCCCATTCTCATTAGCTAAAAAGAATAATTACTAAAAAGTAAAAGCCCAAAATATAACTCCGTAGATAAAAAAGAACAAGAAAAGAGTTACAACCAAAAAATAGCAATGCTAAGAAAAAGATAGCAAAAAGTGGATCAAACATCAAATATATAGGTAGTAAATATTCTTAACAATCCAAGGAGTAGAATTCATGTTTGGAATAAAACCAAGTAGCTATAGCACATGCGGTTTGTGAAGGAATGTGGAGGAGAAAGGCAATCACATTCAATAAAGAGATATTCCTGAATTGTCATAGTAGAATTTACAACAAATTTGAACATGAAAAACACCTATAATTTTAAGACCCCTAATTAAGCTAATTATGGAAAAATATAAAATCTCAGGACTGATTTTTATGCCATATGAATTTACTTCGGAGGATCTAAGAGATATTCTTATACTGGGAGACTGGGAGTTAATAACCATCCCCGAGAAAATTATTATGTGCGGACGTTGAATGTGGTCTAGATACAAACCAGAATGTGCCATGTCACCCCCTGCTCGGTACTGCTGACGTGGCGCATTCTGATTGATTTCCAGACGGTGAACTGTGTTCGGCATCCGCACAGAATAATTTCTCCCTCAAGTGAGGTTCACCACATCCAAGCCAAAAAAAAGCCGGTCGTGATTTTGAATGATGGTGAATAGTGAAGCATTAGTAGGCATCAAAGGAAGAATAAAGAAGAGGACGAAAATCTCATATAAAGATTTGTCATTGCACCATGAGTCCAAAGACGAGAAGCAATTATTAGAATAAAAAATACCAAAAGAGATTTTTCTTTGATTTTATCAGCAACCAAATTTAAGCCCTTCCAGTACACTGACATTTTCTTTATACCCCGTTTGTACAGAAATATATATTTATAATTTCACCATCTAACGAAGAGAGAGTTATACTTCCCAGGAAATAAATCCGATAAGAAATTCCTCATCGAAATTCTATAAAATAATTACTCGTCTCTGGTGATCTTGCTCTATGTTTATGTTATTTTTGGATATTATAGTAGTCTATATGGTTTTATCTGATATGACCATCCAATGGCCGGCAATGCTTATTCTTCTTTTCCATGTATTAAACTACCCTATAGTAAGAAATAAAATAAACAGGCTAGTAATGAAAGGGAAGCTACAAGCGGCAGTAGAACTACTCGTCCACCCTGCTCTTCACGCCGCTCATTTTCATGCCAACGGTTCTGTTCCCATCCCGGCATCCATGTCCCACGAAACAGCCACTCCCACAAACCAGACAGATTCACCATCTCCGGCCGCAGCTGCCCACCATCTCCTCCTCCTCCTCCTCCATCGCCGTTTCTCCTCCGCTCGCCATCTGCAACCTTGTCGACAGGCAGCTCAAACCTACACACAGGACACGAGTTATGCAATCGCAGCCACGGCACGATGCAGTCTGAGTGGTACACGTGCTGGCACGGCATCTCCCTCGCCTCTTCCCCCACGGTGAAATCTTCCTTGCACACCGGGCACTGTGAACCGTCTTTGAGATGCGGTGCGGCGATGGCCACCGTCGGCAACGCGTGGATTGACGATGTTGATGCCGGCGGCGGCCCGGGGCGGTCGTTCTGCGTGATGTTCTCGATGAAGTCGTTGAGGTTAGGGCCCGTGTAATAGTCCTGGGGATGGAATGTGTGGGGAAGAGGCGAGGGCGGGGGCGGGGGCGGGGGCGGGAGAAGCAAGGGGATATGGTATTCGTGGACGAAGCGGAGGGAGCAGCGGGGACAGAGGACGGGGAAGGTGGCGGAGGATGGGAGATAGATGGGGATGAGATGGCGGCAGTGATGGCACCAAAAGAAGCGGAAGGAACGGGGGAGGTTTGTTTGGGGAAGGGGAGGGCGGCGCAGAGACATTGGCTTGGATGGATTGAAGGGAGAGAAAGCTTAGGGTGGAGCTTGAAAAGGTAGGGTGCAGGAGAAGAAGACAGGAAAAAGGTTGTTTTATTAAGACGGGAAAAAGGTTGTTTTATTGGAGTGTGTTGGCGGTTAGAGAGGGAAGGAGATGTGTGGGTGGAAAGGATACCTTGGTGGAAAGTGCAAAGCGATGCTAGGGTATAATTGGCCTGTTGGAGGGGTGAGATCATTATTTGTGGAGTTCGGATATAGAGAAATGTTTAATTTTGTGATTATAAACAGTAAAAATATAGTAAAAATATAGGGTGAACAATAAAAGTATAATGCTGAATAGTAACTGTGCTTTTATTGTTCACAGTCACAAAACCAAACGGTTGTCTGTGTCCGGACTCCGCACATAATAATCTCTCGTTGGACGAAAATGATTGCACTGTGAGGTTATGAACGTTAAACTTCAATTGAGGATCACATTAAGCTCTTTATCTGTGATCGATATCACCAATTGTAGGTTGGTCCTAAAAACAATCACTAACATGCAATAATTTTACGGTGATAAGAGGGAAACTTTCAGTGGGGCTCAGTACCTTTTCATCCATTAAGTCTACAATGAATTCATTTACAATTCAAACTACTACACTGTTTCCCAACAACATAATCTAATTGAAAATTGCTTCATCCAACCTAACTTGTTACATAATCTTAATTGTTTTTGGTACATAATAATGTGGCTCAACCTGAGCAGATGTACCAATTTTTCGGACTGTTGCTAGGGGTATAATAATTGGGGTGCCCAACAATCATCTAACTACCCCTCTCTACAATCTATCATAAATCTGAGCTAATCAAATTTTATGTAAGTACTTGTGAATACTCATCAAGGCGTGCTTAGACTCTCTTTATATATGCAAGAAATTAATAGAAAATTCTATAAATGTATATTTTTTCATTAAAAATAAAACATTCAAAAGGCTTTTATGTTCATCTTATTCACTTGACATATAAAAAAAATAAAAAGAAAAAAATTAAAATTAAAAAGCTAAAAAAAAAAGAAAACAAATATCAAATTAATGTAAAAATATGGAGTGTCGCTTTGTCAATTGTGAAGGATGATTTATAATCACTTAGAATAAAATATGATAATCTCTGAAAAGGCCAAAAAATTTTTTTGATAAAATTGCTCATTAAATAGCAGGGAGAATATTTTCACAAACAACGCAAATTTTTTATTTATATATGTATCTTACATGTAAATTTTTATGTTTTGTTATATAATACCCACATTTCTAAATTATTTAAAAAATACTACTAATTTAAACTTATGTAAATCAAAATATAATGTTTCATGCATATAATTTACTATGATTTAGACACTAAATTAGTATATAAATAAATACCAAAAAGTGCAATTACATACATAATACCAAAAAGCGTCGAAATTCTCCCTGTCTACAAATCACTTATAATTCTCCTTCAAAATACTATTACTGTCAGATCTTCTCAAATCACCCTCGCATGCAAGAAGCATTTGATCTTCTTCTATCAGGGATTGTTTAGTGGGAGAGTAAGCTCTCATCATAACTTCTTCTATACAAGAGAGGGGCACTGAAGCTTGATAGGGGAATGCCACCTATCTCCGATAGTGGAATGTCTCAAATGTAAAAAGAATACTAGAGAAGAAGAAAAAAGGAGAGGAAGACAAAAATTTTAACTTCTACACAAGGAGAGGGGCACTGATTTTGTGTAGGAAAAGTCACCTATAAAAAATAATGAAATACCTCAACTGTAAGAGTTATAACAAGGAAGGAAAAAGAAAAGGAACGACTCCAAAAATTTTCAACTTCTGTATAAGGAGAGGGGCCCTGATTTGGTGTAGAAAAAATCACCTATAAAAAACAGGAGAATACCTCAACGGTAAGAAGTGAGAAGGAGAAGGAGAAGAGGTACAAATAATCCTCTGCACCAGGGGCTATTTATAGGATAAAAAAGGAGAGAGTTTGATTGAAAAAAAGAGGGAAATTTCAAAAAAGAGAGGGAAAGAAGTTTCTAGAAATAATTTGAAACTATTCTATTTTTTTAATCTAAAAATGGCCATTTTTAAGAAAAAAAATTTCTAATGTGGGCCCCATCGCAACCCAATTAAAAAAAAAACTTTTTTATACTGTTGCGGGTGGCTACAACACCGCCTAATAAAAAAAATTCAAAATGCCGTTGGCCCCACTCTTTAAAAAATAAAATATAATAATAATATACAATAACCGCAGAGCCGCGCAGGGGCGCGTCTTTCTATTGGAGCATGGCAATTAGGAAGGAAACGTATATTATATTAGTATAGATTTTAATTCATATTCATTCATATGTCATGGAAAGAGATTTTTTGATGATACATGAAATAATTTGATTCTATATATGGATATAGATAGTTAATGTACGTAATATATCAACTGGTAGATATCAATACTTATATCAGTTATTAATATACGTTTATTTTAAAATAAAAATAAAAAGAGATATACGATATAAGTATAGATATGTGATATTTAAAATATTGTGATATATATTTTTGAACTCTAGAGCTTCAACGTATGAAAATAAGGGGGCAACTGATATATCACCCAAAAATTATCTTGATCGGGCATGAATCTCGAGGCAAAAATCAAGTTGAAAACTTCACAAATTAATTCGGAGACCATCTGAACTCCGATTTCAGCAAACTTATAGTCAAACTGAACGTCTCGAAAATACGAACCCAACAACGCCAATTTCAACTCAATCCGAGCCCAAATGAGTCAAAATCAAAGACCCAAAGCACGTTTGGAAGGTTTAATCCATAATTCAGATTACCAAACAGTCTCCAAACTTGATATTCTTATAGTCAAATCGAGCGGCTCGACGAGACGAATCCAACAAGCCCATGATTGTAGAATTCTGATATCATTAAGGCTTTTGAATGCTCAATAAATGATCTACGATTAATGGATTCAACATCGGCCGTCCATTCAAACCACTCCCAATTTACCTTTGATCTTCCTCTTATTTACTAGTCATGTCACTCTCAGAAAACTATAAATAGAACCCTAATTTTTCTTGAAAGGGGGGCAAAGCAAGAAGCAAGAAGAAGAAGAAAGGAGAAGAAGAGAAGAGAAGGAAGAGACTCCTCCTCGACCACCGCTGGACTTTCACCCAGCGACCCATCCGACTCCGGAGTTCCGCCGGACCACCATCTAACGCCGGAGTTCTGCCGGACCACCATCTGACGCCGGAGTTCCGCCGGACCACCATCTGACGCCGGAGTTCCGCCGGACCACCACCTGACGCCAGAGTTCAGTCGGGCTACAGTCAACGCCGAAGTTCTGTTGGACCGCCACTTGACGCTGGAATTACATCCGACCACTCAACGTTGTTGGATTTTCACCCTCTATTTGTAATTGAATCTGAGAGTTAATTGTTATAATCTGATTGTCCTCAATTTTGAGGACGAATCAACCATTTGTAACATAAACAAATACTAGTAGAATCCTTTCAACTGGGCGTGGCCCCGTGGTTTTTCCCTTTCCAGGGTTTTCCACGTAAAAATCCTGGTGTTGCATTTTTTTCTGTTTGTGTGCTGGATATCCGTACAACGCTGACATGAAAATTTTCTAACTCTATCGCCGCGTATATTTTAGCCTGCAACATAAATAAATACCAAAAAGCGCAATTACATATATAATACTCAAACTTTTGCTATTTACAAAATTACCATCATCTTACCTCCATTTTAAAAAATGGCTCTCAAATATAAAAGTTCACAATAAAACTTTATACCCTATTTTTCATTTTTGTTAAATTTCATATGATTTGATAAGGACAAAATTATGTACTGAATTGCACTTCCTAAAAAAATTAAAACTCTTAGTATAATAAATTTATAAATAATCAAGTGTTAAGTGTTATATATATAATCCTCTTAGATAAAAATCTATATTAAATATGTAAATAAAAAAAAAATTTTATGTTATGCATGTAAATTTCTCTGGTTATTATGTATATATGTTGCTCTAATTTTTTTTTAAAATCTTATTATCTTATTACTCTGAAATGGCCTAAAAAAAGATGTAAGATGACATTACTCTAAAGTATTTTTTATTTCGCCTATGAGTCAACCATCATTTAGTTAATATCTAAATTTTTTTATCATAGATGGATGATGGCATACAATAGGTGGCATGGCTTAGCAAGGAAGGTATCGGATTCTTTACCGAGTGAGGAGTGTTCGCAAACATGTATATATTATAAACTCGGTGGTTCAGATTTTGGACCATAACGTGATGAATGAATTATACAAATGCAAATATAAAAACTTACTCTGACAGTTCATTAGAGATTATTTAAAAATGAATTTGATCCATATCGAAATAGAGGATTAATATAACTATATTTTCTGTTAACAATATGGGTTAAAGTTTGATTGAAGTATCAAGATTTATGCATGGGAACTTTGAACCAATTTTTATTTGTATGGGCAGTGAAATTATCTCATGATAGTTGTTGCATCTGAAAAATTTACGGTGGTAGAGAGATAGAAAATTTAACATCCTAATTTTATACGAAGATCAAGTATACAGACAGATAAGAGAGAGAGGTGCAACGTTTAGAAGAGAAACCAGAATTTTTACGTGGAAACATTTAAAAAAGGGGGAAAATCACAGGGCGTGGCCTAGTTGAAATGATTCTATTAATATTGGTGATTGATTACAAATAATATTCTTCCTCGGAGGAGGGCATTGGCTCAATGAAAATAAATACACATTGTATAAATCACATTACATAGTTGGAGAATAACATGATAATAGTTCTCAAGAGAGTGTTGTCTTGCTCGTTTGGTTGGAAGGGTTGTAGTTGGATGATGATGGTCAGAAGGATCGTAGCCGGATAATGATGGTCAGAAGGACCGTAGCCGGATGACAATGGAGGTTGGAAGGACCGTAATCAGACGACAGTGATTGGAGGGACCGTAGTTGATGGGCGACATTGGTCAAAAGTATCATAATTTGGCGATGGTGATCAGAAGGACCATGGTCGGGCGAATGAGGTTGGAAAAACTATAGTCAGACTATGGAAGCTAGAGGGTTGTAGTCGGGCTACAATGGTAGAAGGGGTCGTATTCGGTGGGAAACGGAGGTCAAAAGGACCGTATTTGGGCGACAGTGGTCAGACAGACAATAGTTGGAGGGCGACAGAGGTCGGAAGGATTGTAGTCAGGTAATGGTGGTCGGAAGGACTGTAGTCGGGCAACAGTGGTCGAAGAGATCACAGTCGGCGGGCGAGGACGAAGGAGGTTGGAAGGACTATAGTCGGGCAACAGTGGTCAAATAGACTGTAATTGGTAGGCGATGATGGTGATCAAAGGAATAGTTTTCATTAGTTGACAGTGATCAGAGGAAGGCCTAACAGTGGCTGCCAGATGGAGGCCTAATAGTGATGGTTAGCTAGAGGTCCCTCATCATATTGATTGTTTTAAAAACATATTGATTGTTTTAAAAATAATTAATTTATGTCCTCATAAAAAAAAAATTACCTCAGCTATTAATCATCATTTGTAAATTATGAGAGTCTATAGAATCATTTTTATTTTTTCTTTGTATACATTATAATATTAGAGCAACATAAATTTAGTGGGATCATGAAATTAAATTAATACTATTTTAAAAAAATTAAAATGTTAAAATTTAATTTAATATGATAAAATTAAAAATGGTAAACTCACAACAACTCGAATAAACAAAAGAACTAAATTCTTTAAAATAAAAAAATACCCCCACAAAACAAATAGATGCCTCAAAGCACATCCAATGAAACTCACCTCGTGAGTTCAACTCCAAAATGCAAACAGTTGAAGAAACTTGGATCAAAATAAAAGTCATAGTCTAATGTTCATTTGAGAAGCAATGGAGCAGTTTATATACAAATGACCAATTAAAATCCACAGCCAACAACTCCTCAATACCTACAAACTACTTATTGTCACTTTGGAATGAGCTAAAATGCACACTGAAGCACATGCAATCAACCTTCAAGGTCTGATAATCTTCATGCCTATAAGACAACGGGACCTTTCCCTATTAGAATTCTTTTTACAGAGGCTGAAACTTCGTTTTGAATAGTTAGCAACTTAGCATCCATATTATAATTCTTTTGTTGTATTTTTTATGGTGTATTCCAAAAGAGCCCAGTCTTTATATAGACCAGAATTTTAGCTTTCTTCTGAACTAAATTATTATGTTCATGTTTAGTACTTCAGTTGGCCAAATATAACAATATAAAATATATAAAACTTTGGCTAAAAGCAAGTAAATAAATTAACTCAATCTCATTTCAAACTATATTACTATATGATCAATGACCGAGGGGTGCTGGAGTTGAAAAGTCTATCATCAAATTTATTCCATCAGTTGCCAAGAAGTTTAAGTAAATTCAATATCTGTGCACTTATATTTGTTTTGAGTGATTAATCTAAGTTACTATTAGAATTTAAGGTTTCGTTCGAGATGGTTTTCTTATAGCTTCTTATAACAAATTTTTAATAAAAAATTAAAAATTTTTAACGAAAAACCTGCTTTAAGAAGCAGTAAGAAAGCCGTCCCAAATAAAGCATAAATTGGATTCACGAAGCTATTGATTGTGATCCTGTTTTAAGCATTGCAATTTAAAACTTGTCGAATTTGAATTGACGTAATGTTGTGAGCCTCCCGAAGTTACATCTCATACAATTCAAAAAAACTTGTTTTCTTTCATCAGAGGAAACATAAAAGTTTTTAAACAGTTTATGATGCAGTGGATCGACCGGGAAAACAGACCAGGTAAGAAGGTCTTGAATGTTTTCCCAATCCAGGGAATAAACACACAAGCAACAAAGCTTCAAGAGCTTTAAAATAGAAATTTCATTGATTCATTGATTCCTTTCATACTACATCATTCTCTATGTATAAGCCAAAGTGAGAACCTTCTAGAACAAGTAGATATACTAATCCTAAGGAAGACTATAACTAAAAATGCTCCGCATCAGTTTATACAACAACCATCACACGCCTTAAAATCTATGAACTTTATCATTACTATCAACAATATACATCAATTGTTACAGCTGAAGTTTTTAAAAGCAAAAGAAAAAAAGCGTATCAAATAAACATGAAAAAGGAATGTGCTACAGAAATTTTACAATCTGCATCAAAACTTCCAAACAATTCATGAATGCGGCTTCATAAGAAGATCATTATTCTCAGAATCCTTCAAAATCTTGAACAGAGGATGAAAAGAATGGGTAGCCTCTTCAAATTGGAACAACAAATAAATAAGAATGTTGAAAGCTTGCAACTTTATCGAAGAAACTGTTGTATAAAGCTTGATCGGTTGGAAAAGCCTTGCCACAAATTGAGCACTTATAACTCTCAAAATTCTCTGGAGATTTTCCAACAGTTTGTGAATCACAATCCTGATTAATCAATTCCTTGTTAGCTCCTTTAATTTCATTTTTTTGTGGCTTGAGCGGTGGCCGCCAAGAGCTTGATATGAAGGGAAGCTCTAGTCGCAGATTGTGCACACATACTTGTTTCTCTTGCAAGATTTATACATTCCAGATTCACAATCATATTGCTTTGATGAACTCCCCTTTCCAACATCTAGAGCATGAGAACTAATATCGCCATGATCAAATTTTTTATTGAAACATGAGACCTTTGGCTTCTTGAACGGTTGATCTTCATCTTCAGAAGGATGAGAGTGAACTTTCTTTCTACGTTCAATTATGGGAGGAATCTCATCTAGTATATCTGTGATCGAATGAGTGCCTCTTGAGAATATCAGCAGACACAAAGCACCATTCTTTTCCTCATTCTCGTACTCCAAGGATAAAGCTGGTGGAGCAGAATAAACAGAGATCTTCATAGCCTTCCGTGGTGTTCTCCTCCTCTTGCTAACTGACATTGAAATTAAGGAAACTTCGCTATTAGCTTGGCTCGGCATTTTCTCGGCTTGCTCATCATAACTTCCCCCGCTCCATAAATCATTGTCGGTATCATGTTTGAGCTCATCTCTGGCCATCTTAAATGAATTAAATGAGGAGCAAACCTCCGCTCTCTTAGCATGGACCTCATCCTTCTCCTTCTCCGAACACACATCATTAAATTGCCACGACTTCTTTGGATTATCTCTAAGGCTATATATGCTGACTGGCTTGTCTTTGTCATCCATGAGAGAGCTCAGCACAACATGAGTCTTCATGTGACCCCCAAGAGATCTTTCGGTTGGGAAGCTTCGTCCACAGACTTTGCAAATGTGGTTCTCCATTGCAAGAAACAGATCAAACGAAAACAGCAAAGGATAAGTATGAGAAGAAAAGAGAATCGAACTCAAGTGAGGTTCGTCGGGTTTACGCAATGCGATCCTCCATATCAACGCCTTCTAAATTTATCTTAAAGAATTGATTTTGTATTTCTCGATCTAAAAAGAAGTGATCTTGGGTGATCCTTTACCTCCTACTCTGTTTTTATAAGCAATGGTGCTCCTATCTTCTACAAGAGAAAGCTAAATGGTAGTAGAGCTGGTCCTGAGGCAATATCCATGCATGGAAGAAAGGTTAAAAGAAGAAGCAGGAAGGTGAGCAGTAGAAATAGCTGCACGTGTAGTGATCAAAGGATTCTGCAATTGGAAATCTTTGATTGCGCCACACAGGACATCTGATGCATCACTTAATGGTTAGGGAAGCACAACTCTAGGAAACTACTTTCCCATCGTATTGCCGGAGGAATGGCAAAACACAACGAACAAGATTCAGCTCTACATTCCATAACACCAAACAGAAATGAAAAGCCGGCACCTCATGCACTTAATGGAAAGACCAAGCAATTATATAATCTAAAATAAATTTTAGAATGTTTTAGTTATTGAAAATAATTTCAGGATCAAACTATGGTCACTATTTTCTCAATAACAAGTTTATTGCTCTTATGTAATATAGTTGGTTCAATACTAAATTATTTAAATAGTTAAGACTATTTTTAATAAACAAGGACAATTATATATTTTTATTATTTTTCTGCTACATTTCAAATGGTCTTGACTACTAAGTAAATTAAGGCTTCATTCATGACCATATTAGACTATAATATTACAATCTTCAGCCACGTGGCATGATCAGCATTTGCCATGTGGCAATTTGTGGGGGTGTCATTTGAAGCTGTAAGTCATGCATGAATATGAGATCAAGTCATAGTGTCCATAATTTGTGCTCATTAATTTGACCATGTTGTAACATGTTTAAGATGACTGAATAATTCTAATTTTATTTTATTTTTAGTTCTATCAGCATTTTTATCTTGTTAAAATTGCAATTTAACCTCTTAGGAGCACACCACCACCACTTTCTATTTTTTATCGAAAGCTAATGTTGTTGAATAAATTTATCTTGATAACAAATTCATTTGGATTGTTCCGTGTTGACGCCACTCAATAACTGTTACCTGACCATTAGTACTCAACTGTTATCTCCTGCCCTTTGTTATCTTATGCTACCCAAATTTGACGTCTAGAATCTCCAAAATACCATTGACCATTGCAAACTAATCCTGACAACCTTAGTTGATCGTCTTTATTGACCATCAACCAACACAAACACCCATCATCATGTATATCTTCTCCAATATTTTCAACTACTCTTACAAGAGGTAAAGCCAATAATTAAAACTTTATAATCATGTCTTTAATAATTATGGGGAAGGCTGAGTTTATGTAATTTTAATCAAAATAGTGAATTATTTCGATAAGAATGCCAATAAGAACTTTTTAGTGATATAATTTTTCGGGATAATTATTTTTATAGTTAAAAATTTAATGTTGACCAATAAATTCTTCCACGTTGACAAATATATATATACTATTATTATAAAACTAGCTTGAGTTTCTTCCCAAATAAAATCTTAGCCTTTTATTTTAATTAATTAATCAAATAGAATCATAACCTTTGTTTTTATTATCTTACTATGATTAATTGATACTTTAAAAATAATTAATATGTAATTACTTTTCATTTAAATAAATAAATGATAAAGAAATCATTTGAATTCCCTAATGCTTCTCCATCTTCCGTCAAATTTATTAAATATCCTTTCGTATTCATCTCTTCGTAACCCTTATGCTTTATATTCATTTTTCTCGTGGTTTCAATTAATATTCAATAAACACCCCTTCATATAATTCCCCTCTTCCCCTTTAAGAAAGTCAGCAATTTGGGGCAGATTTGCAGCGAACTTCGAGACGAAATTTTCTCTGAAATTGAGGTGGATTTGCGACGGACATTTCTGTCATTTATTTTGTGACAGATTTGCGGCAGATAATCTGCCGCAAATTTTCAACGAATTTTTTTCTGCAAATTTGTCACAAATCCGTCGCAAATCTGTCACAAACACCTCTATCTAAACTAGCATCCTCATTGTTTATTTCATTTGCTCGTCATTTTGCTGGATCGTGCCCACGACATTCCTTCGATGATGCTCCCCTTCCATCGTCTCCTTAGACGACGTTCCTTTAATTCCTCGTCATCCTTCCTCACACTTCCTCGCCATTCTTTATCTTCGCAATCGCCATCCCCTCTCACCGCCAGTTGCTTACCTCCTTTGATGACGTTCCTTCCTGTCGCCTACTTCAACGACGTTCCTTCCTGTCGCATCTGCTGTTCTCCTTAGACACTTCCTTGCTGCTGTCTCCTTCCACGACGCTCTTCCTAGCACATCCTATCAGCTCTTTGAGAAGGTAATCTTTGTTCCATTTCATATCAAGTTTATTGTTCACACTTAGGATTAATTAGAAGATGCATGGAGATTGTTCATAGTTTAGGGCTTTTTGTGTGATATAAAAGTTTTCCTCAAACTTTAGGAAAAATTCAATAAGATGGTAGTGAAACCTACAATGCTTTATGGTGTATAATGTTGGCCTTTAAAAGAGAAGCATAATATTAAGTTAAGTGTTGCAGAGATAAGGATGCTTACGTGGATGAGTGACTTTACTATTAGAGTCTATTGTTCATGATGATGGTATAATGGATAGAAATATTATTAGCAGAATTATGTTGGATGGTTGAAATGGAGGAATGCATCGGGCTTATTATGTGATAGATAAGTTCCTCTCAAACTTAAGAGAAAATTAAAAAAAATGGTTGTGAGACCTACAATGCTTTATGGTGTAGAATGTTGGTCATTAAAAGAGAAGCATAATGTTAAGTTAAGTGTTATAGAGATGAGGATGCTTAGGTGGATGAGTGGCTTTAATCTTAGATTCTATTGTTCATGGCGATGGTGTAATAGATGGAGATATTATTAGCAGAATTCATGTTGGATGGTTGAAATGGTGGAATGCATTGAGCATAGACAAGTTTCCCTCAAACTTAAGGGAAAATTTTTTGAAATGGCGGTGAGACATACAATGCTTTATAATGGTGTAAAATGTTAGCCATTAAAAGAGAAGCATAATATTAAGTTAAGTGTTCCAAAGATGAGGATGCTTAGATGGATGAGTAACTTTACACTTAGAGACAGGAAATGTAATGAGCATATACATGAAAAGGTTAGACTAGCTCCAGTGAAAGATAAGATTAGAGAGAGTCACCTTAGATGGTTTGGTCATATAAAATGATAACTTTATGATGACTCATTTGAGAAACTAGATGTATTATTATGCTGCACTAATTCACACACACTCTTTTATTTCCCAATATACAATAAGTGCGTGATGGAGGTGCATAACTATCCATGTAAACTCCTAAAATCATCACTATTACACATATTATTTATTTTTTAAAAAATTAATACAAATCTAATTATTTGATTATAGGACTATTCAAAAGTATAAAAGTTGGATGTATAACCGAATATTGCTTGGACACAAGACATCTAAAGATGAATTTCTGAATGGAGTGAATTATTTCATTCAAGAATGATGTCAATTATCTTCATTTATATTAGAGGGTAGGTTTTGTTGTCCATGTTCCAACCAAAAAAATCAAGCCTACCTCACACCAGATGAGATTACTGTTGATCTATACCGCAGAGGAATCATGCCAGAATATTAGTATTAGACTTCACATGGTGAGTACAAGCCTTATTTTGACTCTCAGTGTAGCCCATTTACAAGTTTTAGCATAGTTGAGGAAGATAACGTTTGAGGACTTGATTTATGATGCAACTATACCATAATTTTAACAATATACAAAAGAATCCCCGAATAAGGAGGCACAAAACTTCTGTGATTTGTTGCACGTTATGCAACAATTAATTTAGAATCGGTGCACCACTCACTCAAAGTTATCTGTAACAGTGAAGGTGTTATGCATAAAGACAGAATATAATATACACAGAGAATGCTTTAATTAATTAATTGGCATACTTTAGGAGACAAACCTGGTAAATAATATAATTTTAATAATTTTTTTGTTTATGCATTCTAATCTAAGTATATTGCAGAAGGAGATGCTTGGTAGAGAACTCACTACAGTTGAGTTACACAGTCACACTCATAAGCGCCATGAAGACTAGCAGTGGGTGGATGAGCGAGCTAAGAGGATATATGTAATTATATAAGTGACGTCGGCGACGGAGGCGGCACGGCGACGGAGGCGGCACGGCGACATACAAGAACATGCAAGCTGCAGGAACTCGCAGCTCACACAAGACCCATGAACTCCTTCTTGGGAGTGGGATCACCACCTGAAATCCTTCAGGATAAAGAAACCCAAAACAAGAGTAAAAGAACTCAAATATTATTCATCTTCCAAATCTATCTATTACAAGCATGGGCTAAGTATTTATAGACAAATGGGTCATATAATAGGCTATATGTGGGCTCCGAAAATTCGGCCCCGGTCTCTGCCCGCTTTATTTTTCTGGGGAGAGTTTTAACGAATTAAGTTTTGGGGTAAATTTTGGAAGGCAGATGGGTTTGTATATAAGACACTACCCAGAGATTTCGCCCTTATTTTGTGAGGACTTTATGATCTGAGTTCTGATTTCCTATAGGCGCAAGCCGCTATAGTTAATTACCCCTCCCGATCACGAGAGAGAACTTTCGATTAAGGCTACTCATCAATCAGATACGTAAAGATATGTGCTATCTGGTATATAGTAGCAGCATGAGCTTGGAAGTTTGAGGATTTCAGAATTTAGAAGATTGGAAGATTTGGAGACTTGAAGATTTGATATTTAAAATAGAAATTTTCACCACCTTGCACTTAAAGCGGATGGTGGGGGAATGGATGATAGGCCCAATCAAGATCCCATGGTTCCGTCGTCCTGGGCCATCGTGGTCCCTGGTCTACTTAGTCAGAGGAGGTAGTCGACCCAACCTGACAGAAGAATCTTTATCGGCAGCCATGGGTTGCTTCGTCCAAGGGTACCTTGTAGACCTGGGGGGATTGTTTGTCTAAGGGGACAAATTTAAATCCACCTTAGCTAACAGAGGGATTTGTGCCCTATCGATCATATCCTATTAATTCATATCTCAAGAATTTAATACCATTGGGGAGCATACGGGCTCTGGCCATAACCATAATATAATTGTGCCATTTGGCGGCGATCACCTGGTTCAGAGGGCCTCGAGTCATAACCGTTTATCCTGCAGTGCCATTTGGCGGTGAAACTGCCAGTTAGAGGACTCGTACCATGTCCTTGCTGGCAGGAGATTGTTTGAGAATGGATCCTAGTGATATTTTCGACCAGGCATTCGCTCTATATGAGCTGAAGTATTTTTCAATTTGTCCACCTCGGCAAACTGTTGCGGAGGATGGATGAATTTTGCTTTAAGTGGTTAGATGGGTTGGATTTTAGTTTTAAATATCTTGGAATTTTGAGATCTTGGGAATTTTCGTGGAGTTTTGGATTTTGATGAAATTTGGGAGGCATTTGAAAATATTTGTGAATGGACCCCTCCGGTTGAGTTTTGCGTTAAACACGGCCATCATCGGGATATACGAGGTCAATTATATTTTATTGATTGGACCTTGTCGACTCTATCTACTGGCCGATAGGGGATCGGGTTTCGTAGGCTTTGTACCTTTATTAGTGAATTCTTTTGATTATAAGTCTTGAAGACCTAATATGAACGTATAAAATAAATAATTCGATCGACCTCGTGATCGTATATTCGTTTAATAGTTTGAGCTGTGTCGACTCCTATCTACCTGAATAGAAGGATCGGGCTCAAACTTGAATTCACTTATTAACCCGCGCAACATCCCTAGACGTCACATGTGTTTCTACAACATGCTCGCCGGGGCCCATACGGGTTTGGGGGTATTTTATAATTATTTATTGAACCTTGTCAACTCCCATTTACCCTCTTAGGAGGATCAGGTTCAAATTTATTGACCCGCGCAGCATCCTTAGATGTCACGTGTGTTCTTACAACACGCTTGTCGGGGCCCATGCGGGTTATGATTATTTTTACCCCTTTTATGTTCCTATGTGTATACAAATTAAGGTGCACATGTGCGGGGGTACTTTTTAGAATATTTGCAAACGCCTTCGACGATGGCTCGTAGGATCTTATGTTTGATGTATTCACTTTATACTTTGCTTGCGAACAATAGATTGAGTGTACAACAGGTCTCCCACAGTGGCCCATAGGAGCTGATATACACTATACATCTTTCACTTTTGAATTATGTGCAATTATCATATAAGCTTAGGGAACCGCTCATTCATCAAGAATTCGTAAACCCCGATAATCTTATTCAACTTGACATTCAGAACTTGGTTGAACTAACATTCATTCACTTCATCTTTGAAGATGATTTGATCTAGTTTTCTCTTCCCAGAACTTGTATAGAGATCAATGGACACTACCTTGTACTGACAGTTGTAGTGATGGAGGATACATCAAATTCTCCGGGAAAACCTTGCAAGATACTCATTGCCAAATAACTTTTGTAATCCTTAAGATGATCGGAATAACGAGTGTATATTTTTTTGCTCGTAATTACGAGTTTAGGACACCAAGCTTTGTGTTAATCTTTAATAGCACATTTGTTAAATATTGACCATTAATTTCACTGGCCGCGATGCATCGTGTATTGATGTTTGTTGTTCAAAAGAGGCTTGGTAGATTTGCTTGTATATCGGCAAGCATTAATTGTGGGAGGATTACATGTCACTTTGAACTTGATATTTGTATATTCATCTAGAATTCCTTTCTTCTTTGTGGTGATTAAGAGTCATTCGCTCTTTCTTGCTTTTTGTCAACCTTCGCTTGCGGGCTAATTGATTGTCGAGTGTTGGCAAATTATTATATTCATTGTATGCTAACTATTGTTTGTCCGCAAGTAGGTCATCGCATTCTCTACAACCACTGTTGACTGTCAATTGTGGATGAGCTGTGTTGAACATTATAAATCTTCCATTGTTATGTAAGGATGATTCAAATCTTGTGTAGTAAATTTGCTTGATAAAATTTTTTTATTCTAATCAATGTGATGACCCATTGATATCTCATTGAAGTTTCATGTTTTGATTGTAATTATATCATTGCAATTCCCAATTGACCTTCACTTGTGAATAGACTACATTCTTCATGTATTCTCCGCTTCAATTAACTCTATTCATTTTGCAAACATGAATAGTTTGAATCTAGCTCGTGGATGACTTAAGGGTCTTATAGCAACACTGGCGATCGACATCACGACGATATTCATTGAAGAGAACTTTTGGATCAACATTGGTAATCAAATCGTGTTTTCTGTCACTTCACTTTCATCGTTCGTAGGTGAGACATGTTCAACTTTCTCACTCATATTTGTTGGTGTCTCACTAAGCTCATCAACCTCAATAATTCACAAAGGTTTGATGTGATTATTTATAAATCACCTTAATTTCATTATTCATAAGTGACAAGTTAGGGATTTCTTACACATGAGTACTTGCTTGCTTGTATGAGATTTGAATGACATGAAACTTTTAATTGGCATTTAGCATTTGCATTAAAGTTCCTTATTGAATTTTTTTTGTTATATTCAAGTTAAGTTCAAATCCAAGCAAAGCCCCTTTTCATTTGGTCTAAGTCTTTGTCTTCAAGCTCAAATGCTTAAGTTCTTTGATACCTTATTTAAGTTCAAATTTAATTCATATTTGAGCTTATTTCATTTAGGTTCTAATTTTGATTAATCATTTGAGTTCTAAAGCATGTCCTCTGTTGTCCAAAATTAGGTCCCCTGCTATCCAAAATTTTTTCAAGTCCTTGCCCTTTTCGGACAAAATTTCGGCAGCCTCCCGGCGTCTTCCTCGTTTAGGGGAAATTTTGGGAAACTAGGCCATCCCACCACGCTACTAAAAGCGTGTATGGTAGGTGTCCTTAGACACCGCGGCTGTGGTCTTCATTCCCACCACGCTACTAAAAGCGTGTATGAGGTCTTCGACGGTACCTGTTTAAAAGACAGTTGGCTTTCCTCCTGCTCGAGGGTATTTATAAGCAACCCACATTTCACCGTAGGCGTCGTACCGGGTTCCCATCCCACCACGCGAGCAAACGCGTGTATAGATGATTTTTCGGTACGCCACGAACGCCGAAATGGGGCTTTAAGTGATTACCCGCCTCGTTGTAGGCGCCGCACCAGGGTCCCATCCCACCACGCGAGCAAACGAGTGTATAGGCGGTTTTCCGGTGCGCCGAGAACGACGAGATGAGCTTTCGAAGTTTGCAAAAATTCTCTTTCTCTTTTTTTTTTAATATCTCCTTTCCTTTTTTCTTTTTTTTAATATAAATCTTTTTTTTGCTTCTTCTTTTATTATTTTTTTTTGTCTCTTTTTTTTTGAAACTCTTTCTTTTATTCTTTTTTTTTTTTGAGAACTTTTTTCTCTTTTTCGAATTTTTTTTTGCTATTTTTTTCTTTTTTGGAAATCTCTTTATATATATATATATATATAGCAAATATATTAATATATGTATATATATATATAATAGATATATATAATAGAAACATATATAAAATAAATAAATAAATAAATATACATATATATAATTGTTGCGGACTCAAATATACGCGGCGATAGAGTTTAATATTTCCGTCTCAGCGTTGTACGTATATTCAGCACACAAACAGAATCGAAATAGTAACACCAGGATTTTTACGTGGAAAACCCTGGAAAGGGAAAAAACCACGGGGCCACGCCCAGTTGAAAGAGTTCCACTAGTGTCGTTTGAAGTACACGAGGCTGATCCGTCCTTTAAATTCAGGACGATCAGATTACAATGAGTACCAGTTACAAGGACAAGCAGAGTTCCGATGTCACTTGAGTGTCCGGCAGAATTCCGGCGTCACTTGGAAAGAAGTCCGGCGTCACTCGGGCGTTGGGCAGAATTCCGGCGTCGGGCAGAATTCCGACGTTGCTCCCGTGTCGGGCAGAGCTCCGGCGTCCCTCGGGCGCCTGGTGGTGCTTCGGTGGTGTTCCGGCGGTGTTCCGGCGGAGTTCCGGCGGTGTTCCGGCGGTGGTCGAGGAGGAATTATTCCCTCCTAGACTTCTCTTCTCTTCTTCTTCTCTTCCTTCTCTTCTTGGCTTGGGTCCCCTCTTAAGAGAAATGAGGGGCTATTTATAGTTTTTCTGGAGTGGCATAGCCCGTAAATATGTGAGGGATCAGGGGCGAATAGGGAGTGATCCGGATGAACGGCCGATATTGAATCCCTTGATCGTGAACCGTTTATCAAGCATTTGAAGGTCTTAATGATATCAGAATTTTGCGATCTTGGGTTCGTTGGATTTGCCTCGTCGAGCCGCTCGATTCGAGTATAAGCTCGCCAAAATCGGAGACCGTTTGGTAACTCAAATAGCTGTTTGATGCTTCCAACAGCGCTTCGGGTACTTGATTTGGACTCACTTGGGCTCGGATTGAGTCGAATTTGGTGTCGTTGGATTCGTATTTCCGAGACGCTCAGTTCGACTGTAAGCTTGCTGAAATCGGAGTTTAAATAGTCTCCGAATTAATTTTTGAAGTTTCCAACTTGAGTTTTTCCTCGAGATTCGTGCCCGATCAAGATAATTTTCCGATGACGTATCAGTTGCCCCCCTATTTTTGGACGACAAAGCTCCAGGAGTCCAAAAATACTTTCTCCGGTATTTTACGTTGGCCGAATCGCAAAAAATTACGTTCCAGAAATTAAATATTTGCTCGAACTTGATCATAGAGGCCCCGTTGAGCTCCGAAAGTGTCAAAATTGAGTCCGGAACGTCGAAAAACGTGTCCGGGGACCCCAAAAACGTCCAATTTGGACCGTCCGGGCTCGAAATCGGAGCCCGGCAACGCGTAGGCGGCCGAACCGGCCGGCCGGCCGGCCGGCCGCCGCCGGCGGCGGCGCCCGCGCCAGCGGGCGCGTCTGCCCGCTGAACCGCGCGGAACCGCGCGGTTATAACCGCGCGGGGCGCGGTTACCTTTTTAAAAAAAAATTTTTTTTTTTTTTTTTTTTAAATTGCGGGTCCCACATGAGAAAAAATCCGAAAAAATCCGGAAAAATCCCAAAAAATTCCGAAAATTTTGAAAAATTTCAGGAAATTTAATAGAATTTTGGAATCCTCCCCCCCTTAAAGAAAACTATAAATAGACCCCCCAGGGCCTAGTAGAAACTCGCCCCTTCTTCCTTTCTTCCTCTGGCTTTTGGCATTTTGAGGCTTTCCGCCGTTTTTGAGTAGGTGACTTTCCCTACTTAACTCGGCGCCCCTCCCTTTGCGCAGAAGTTAGAGTATTCCTCTCTTCTCCCCTCTAGTTTCTGGCATTTTGAGGCCTTCCGCCGTTTTTGAGTAGGAGATTTTCCCTACTTGACTCGGCGCCCCTCCTTTTGCACAGAAGTTAGAAATTTCTTTTCTTCTCTCATCTAGTTTCTGGCATTTTGAGGCCTTCCGCTGTTTTTGAGTAGGTGACTTTCCCTACTTGACTCGGCGCCCCTCCCTTTGCGCAGAAGTTAGAGTTTCTCTTCTTTAAGAGATCATGTGGAGGTGAGATGTTAGTCGGAGGGAGTCTGAAGATGATCGGAAGTCAGGCGTCGGGAAGAACTCCGACGAAAATCCGTCGGCGGGAAGAAGTCCTATGACGGGTAAAAATTCGATGTCGAGTAGAATTCCAACAAATATCCGGCGATGGGCAGAAGTCCGACGTCGGGAAGAATTACAGCGTCGGGTTGAAGTCCGACGAGGGTCCGACGACGGGCATAAGTCCGGCGTCGGGTAGAAGTTCGACGAAACTCACGCGACTGACAGAAGTCTTTCAACGGGAGGAAGTTCAGTGTCAGACAGAAGTCTGACGAAAGTCCCGCGATTGGCAAAAGTCCTGCGTCGAGTGGAAGTACGGTGTCGGGCAGAAGTCCGACGAAAATATTGGGCAAAATTCCAACGAAAGTCCGGCGACGGGCAGAGACCCAGCAACGGGAAGAAGCTCGTCGTCGGGTAGAAGTCCGATGAAAGTCTGATGACGGGCAGAGGTCCGGCGACAAGTAGAAGTACATCGTCGTGTAGAACTTTGACGACGGGCAGAAGTCTGGTGTCAGGCAGAAGTTCGACGAATGACCCACGATGGGCAGATGATGGCCGGCATCCAGTAACATTGTGTTAAGGCAATATTCATCCATACTGAAGTGTGCCAACATCAGATATTACTGAATCAAGAGGCCGAAGTAGTGTGACATGCCAACATTTTGGCAATACACTAACACCGAGTGGAGATCCGATGATGATCCAGTTATGTCCTTTCATTGAAGGAGCAGTTGTAGGAGATGCTTGCGTGCAGTAAGGGAGAAGTCACTTAAATCCACCAAGGATATTTGACTGTGTTAAAGTTGCTTATTGCTTGATGATACTAGTTTGTACGGATGACGTCAATGTACTTTTCAATTTCAACTTCTAGTGAGAATAAATGTACACCTGAATCTGGATTTATGTAACTCCAATGATATTGTATATGAAATGAGGATTTGTCCCCTTGAGGGACCTGAATTGTTATTGCATCTGTAAGACATGCTTTGTGCTTTTGATGTATTATTAATTTGAACGAATGTGAGAGACATCCTTTTAGGATGTTTGACATATCTGAGACTGCAAGTCAAAGCCCTTGCCTGATGACGTTAAGGGAAGATGTTAGATTAAATCTCCCCAAGAATGATCTTCCAATGATTGGGATACAAGACATCATCTAATGACATTTGACCTATATGAGGTTGTATGTCAGAGCCCTGCTCAATGACGTTAACCTGTATAGGAGTGGTCGAGGGAATCCACCGAGGATGTGAGACCTATTCGAGATTGTATGTCAGAGCCCTGCTCGACGACGTTAACCTTTATGGAAGAGGTCGAGAGAATCCACCAAGGATGTGAGACCTATTCGAGGTTGTATGTCAGAGCCTTTGCTCGACGACGTTAACCTGTATGGAAGAGGTCGAGAGAATCCACCAAGGATGTGAGACCTATCCGAGGTTGTATGTCGGAGCCTTTGCTCGACGACGTTAACCTGTATGGAAGAGGTCGAGAGAATCCACCAAGGATGTGAGACCTATCCGAGGTTGTATGTCGGAGCCTTTGCTCGATGACGTTAACCTGTGTGGAAGAGGTCAGATCGAATCCCCCTGGGATTGATCATCCAGTGATTGAGACACAATAAAGATTGTGTATTTCTCGAATCAAGGATAAGAAGACTATATTTGTCAGTAGTTTTTCATTGTCATTTATATTCTTTTTTAAAGAAAGAGACAATATCAAAACTGGACGAACAACACATTATATTACTGTAAGACAATACAATAATTCCCTTGTATAATAAAAGAGATACATATAGGGACAACCACATCATTTGACTTGGTAGAAATACTAAGGATATTAGAGTGACATCCTACTGATCATAGAAGAGATACATGGTGGCACATGACAAGTAGTATTACTAACACAAAGGTTCAAGTTGCAGCATTACTCAATCTCACCAACCATTTGAATATTATTTAATGGTTGTCTTTGTTGTTGATTTTGCCCCCCAGTGGGGCGAGCTTCTTCTCGGGTAGGTGGGTTCCCAATAAACTGTCGAAGATAGCCCTGGCGGATAAGTCTTTCAATCTCATCCTTAAGTTGCCAACATGCTTCAGTAGTGTGGCCACGACTACGATGAAAGTGACAGTACTGATCTTGATTTCCTGTATTTGGCTTCGAAGGATGCGGCCATTTCACTTTGTCCTGATCTTGAATCGCCATTAACACATTTGCTCGAGATGTGTTGAGCGGAGTGTACTCTTTCTCCTGCCGAGGTTCTCGTTGTGGTAATGGGGGCCTAGGAGGTATATTGCTATTCCCTTGCTTTTTCTGTTGTAAGGAAGAATTATCCATCCCAGGAGCACCTTTGCGCTTCCCATTTGTCTGCTCGAACTGCTTTCTGTGAGCATTTATGGCTTCATCTGCGGAGATTTGTGCCTCCACACGATGAATCAGGTCGGCGTATGAATGAACAGTGTCGCGCATAAGTGCCGAATAGAAAGGACCAGGACGAAGGCCTCCAAGGAAGACCCCTCGGAGCAATTCTGGGTTTAGTCCTGGAATCTGTCGTGCCTCTGTGGAAAATCGCTGAAAGTACTCTTTTAACGATTCTCCCTCGTTTTGACGAATCCCGGAGAGGTGGGAAGAATCTTTAGCAATTCTTCGATTGGCTACAAACTGTTCAACGAAGGCTTTGGCCAATTTGACGAATGAAGGGATCGTTCCAGATGGAAGAGAATAGAACCATGTTCGCGCCTGTCCTTTGAGTGTAGTAGGAAAAACCTGACATAGGAGGGCATCCGAAGCTCGCTGGATATGCATGATGGTTCTGTAATGATCGATGTGCTCGTACGGGTCGGATGTCCCGTCGTAGGAATCGATGCTTGGTAGTTTAAATCCAGCCGGAATAGGGTGTTGAAGAATGGCTTCCGTCAGGGGTGACGACTCCTGGAAGTCCCACTGATGAAGAGGTTGCCTTACGCCTCCTGTAGGGAACTCCTCTCGAACCAATCGTCGCAGTTCGTGGCGTAGGGTATTGCGAGGGAGCTCAGCAATGTGATGTTGGGCTAACTCTTCGGGGAGGTCCAAAGGAATGCGAGGTTGCCGACCTGTGTGCGGAGGATGGGTAGAACTTGCTGTATCAGCCAGTTCGTTATCTTGATGTGACTGCGAACGCCTCCTGGGTGGAGGAAGAGGTATCTCAGCTTGAAGATGTTCGATTTGAACAGCTTCAACACGTGGTGGATCTCGAGGGAGAAGAACCTCCTCCTGTGGTGCTAGTTCCTGTGGTGCTAGTGCCGGTTGTCGAGTCTCTCGCAGGAGTTGTAGGATCTCATTCTGAGACTCCTCCATCTTCCTGATGCGGTCTTCAATGGACGGTCCTGAAATTCCTTCTCCCACAGCGTCTTGCCCCCCAGCATGAAAGGAGGCGGATACTTGGGGTCTATGATTCATAGACTGATCCCGAGATTGATGTGAATTGGAGCGGGAGGCTCCCAAGATGCGATTGCTACGCCTGTTGGCCATCAAAGTGGTGCTTAGGATAGTGGGATTTGTTTCCCACAGACGGCGCCAAACTGTTGCGGACTCAAATATACGCGGCGATAGAGTTTAATATTTCCGTCTCAGCGTTGTACGTATATTCAGCACACAAACAGAATCGAAATAGTAACACCAGGATTTTTACGTGGAAAACCCTGGAAAGGGAAAAAACCACGGGGCCACGCCCAGTTGAAAGAGTTCCACTAGTGTCGTTTGAAGTACACGAGGCTGATCCGTCCTTTAAATTCAGGACGATCAGATTACAATGAGTACCAGTTACAAGGACAAGCAGAGTTCCGATGTCACTTGAGTGTCCGGCAGAATTCCGGCGTCACTTGGAAAGAAGTCCGGCGTCACTCGGGCGTTGGGCAGAATTCCGGCGTCGGGCAGAATTCCGACGTTGCTCCCGTGTCGGGCAGAGCTCCGGCGTCCCTCGGGCGCCTGGTGGTGCTTCGGTGGTGTTCCGGCGGTGTTCCGGCGGAGTTCCGGCGGTGTTCCGGCGGTGGTCGAGGAGGAATTATTCCCTCCTAGACTTCTCTTCTCTTCTTCTTCTCTTCCTTCTCTTCTTGGCTTGGGTCCCCTCTTAAGAGAAATGAGGGGCTATTTATAGTTTTTCTGGAGTGGCATAGCCCGTAAATATGTGAGGGATCAGGGGCGAATAGGGAGTGATCCGGATGAACGGCCGATATTGAATCCCTTGATCGTGAACCGTTTATCAAGCATTTGAAGGTCTTAATGATATCAGAATTTTGCGATCTTGGGTTCGTTGGATTTGCCTCGTCGAGCCGCTCGATTCGAGTATAAGCTCGCCAAAATCGGAGACCGTTTGGTAACTCAAATAGCTGTTTGATGCTTCCAACAGCGCTTCGGGTACTTGATTTGGACTCACTTGGGCTCGGATTGAGTCGAATTTGGTGTCGTTGGATTCGTATTTCCGAGACGCTCAGTTCGACTGTAAGCTTGCTGAAATCGGAGTTTAAATAGTCTCCGAATTAATTTTTGAAGTTTCCAACTTGAGTTTTTCCTCGAGATTCGTGCCCGATCAAGATAATTTTCCGATGACGTATCAATAATAAATATTAATATACTGTTAAATATATTAATATGTACATATATATAACTAATATATTAATATACTATTAAATATATTAATATTGATATATAACATGTATAATTAATATATGCACGGAGAGAGAGAGAGAGAGAGAGAGAGAGAGAGAGAGAGAGAGAGAGAGAGATAAACTCTCAGGCTAGAGAGGGATCGGGTGAGAGGTGGATGTTTGGTTTAGTGGAATCGGAAGGTTAGGGGCTTGCTGGATGTGATTAGACTGTAAGAACCAAGTAGCTTTGCGGGAGTCCGAAGGTGGGGAGGTCGGAGGTAGCTGGCCTGGCTGGCTTCTACTGTGGGGAACAGAGGTTCTGCGGCCCAGATCTAGAATATGGAAGGATTATTGTTAGGTGTGGATGGCGACATCTAGACTTGGGGAAGATCGATCAGGCCTTATGTGAAGAATCAGAACTAGCTTTGTGAAGTTGGATGGGGATCTGAGGTGTGAGGTCCATTCCATGGCTTGAGTGGAAGAGGCGGGTGAGATAGCTGCTTCGTGGAGTTTGATATAGGAAAAGTGGCGGCTGTTTGGACTTGACTACAGCAAGAAGACAAGGCTGAAGAGTGGAAGGGAAAGTTGGCAGGGTCTGAGAAGGGGACAAGCTATTGTAGTTGGCGGGTATAAAGGAGTTCGACAGAGAGGTTTTGACAGAGCTGCTTGTGATTTTGAGTGGAAAAAGGTTCGTGGGAGGTTGGAGGAGCTTTCGAGTGGGATGGAAAAGAGAAGAACTGAACATCTTAGCCTCGTTCTCATTTTAACAGAGGTGGCGAAGCTTATGCGAGGGAAGAGCCGCAGGATTTACGGGATTTGATTGCTTCGTCATTGCAGAACGTTCAGCAGGATATCCGGGATTTGAGTAAAAGGTCAACGGATACGAGGTAAGCGGTATTTTAGCCGAATTTTTGGGGACTCAGCGGGTGCAAGGTATGTACGCGAGATTCATGACTTCTTCCTTTTTTTGTGTGGTTTATACAGAGGTTAACACTACACTTGGAACAAGAAAGCATTAATCTCATACAACTATATAAACTAACAAACGAAACTAATCTAGCCTGAAGTAATGTGATTTAAACCACTCAGCTCGGGCGTCATACTACTGGGGTAGGAGGAACTTCAGGCTTATAGGAAGATATCGAGTTGGTCACAAGAAGGAGGCGGATTTGGTTGGCTAAATCGGTCAAGATATTTCCACCCGGTGTCATTCGCTTCGCCTAGGAGAGACTTCAGTATAAGCTGAAGTCGATGAAAGTTGTTGATGAACTTAAGGGTTTTGTTCTTTTTCATTTCTTTCTCATCCTTATCATTAGAAAACTCCTTAGTTAGCTCCTTCAAATGGTGCTTTTCATGGTGTGAATCAAACCCGACACCACACTGATCAACTATACAAATATTAGCATTCACTGTGAGCGCCTTCATGAACTTTGTGTCAGAAAGTGTAAAGGTATCAAGGTGTTTGTCGTGGTCAAGTTTGGTCATACCCATTTCACTATCAATGATGATGAGCATATTTATTGTCATATCAGGAATGACCAACTCCGATGGTGCTTCCACCTTGCTCTCGTCATCATCATATACTGGTTGATCAAGATCAAGAACTCCTACGAATGTGTCATCATCATATTCGTCGTATACTGGCTCACCATAGATAGGCAGAGATGATGATTCCGGCAACGGATCTTTAACCTCATGGAAGATTGATTTCATCGGGGCTATGGAGGAGGGCTTATGTGGTGGTCCTTCAAATACTTCTTTGTAGGAAGAAGGAAGTTGATCGAAATTATATAGGCCAATCTTGATTTCTCCATCATCTCGGGATCCTTGTTTGGCTCAAGCGGACACTCGTTTTCTTCTATCCTCTTCATTTGAAAAATCTTGGTAAAATAGATTAACATCTTCTTGACAATCCGCTGCTTCCCGGTGTTCAACTCATGTTCGTATTTGAGGTAGTTGTTTAATTCGGGCCCAATAGGATTTCTTGTTACTGACTTCCAGCCAAGAACAAGGATTGCTATTATTCTTTGTGGTTGGATTGGTCTGGACAATAGCAAGATACGGTTGAGCTGCTATGGAGGAAGCCTCTTGCTTGGGGAAATCGTTCGTAATGTTGCCGATGGGCTAGTTTGAATATGTAGGGGAATGGTCGGCCAATGCCGCGTGCAGGGACGGATGCGGGCAACTGGGTCGCACGCGAAACCGAAGCGGGATGAAGGCGGAGTGTGCCGGAGGCGGATGCTCGTGCGGTCGTGTGTGTAGGCGAACTAACTCAGGGCACCGTAAGCACGAGACACGCGTATCTCACTGTTGACCTCCTTTTTTATGAGGTCAGTATGACCAATCCAGACCTTAGGATCATTTCAATTCTTAGGATCAATCTTGACCCTAGGATCAATTTAATCTTAGATCAATCCAGACTTTAATATCAATCCAAATTTAAATTGATCCAAATTCCTGATCATTCCAAATCTCAAACCAATCTAGATTTCAAATCTATTCAAGCTTTAAACCAGTCTAGATTCCTAGGCAATTCAATCTCTAGATCAAACTCCATTTAATCAAACTTATGATCAACTTCAATCCTATCTAATCAGTCATAATCACCCATATGATTATGAGAGATGAAGATAATTCAAGTTCAAACATTTAAAACCTTATCAAACCTTCAAATCAATCTCAATGTTCGATTTTGAGATCTTTTAATTAATGGTGAGTCAAATCTTGATGGGTTGACTAAGTCAACACATTATACTTGATCAATCCCTCCTACCTTGGATCAATCTAATCTATTTACCCAAATCAAACTTTTTAAAATATCAAGCCCACTTCAATAGATGTTTCAAATATATCCAAATTATTTCAAACTTGGCATAAATCAAGCTTTGACTAATTTGACCAAGTCAACATATTGAGTTTGGTCAAATTCTCTTTCTCTTGATCAAATCATATGCCACCAATCAAATCTCTATCAAACTTTTAATCCATCACTATTGATGCCTTGAATATTGTCAAATCCACTATGGATCAAACTCAAGTCAAGTGTGCCTAGTCAACTCAACCAAACTTGGTCAAACCCTCACATTTCTACTCAACCCTAAACCCTTGAGCATCAAACCCTCTTTAGTTCCTTTAATTAGCTCTTAAAGCATCCTTCTATGCCACATCACTAGTCCACATGGTAAGTGGACTGGTCAAACAGTCAAATCAAGGTTTGGGATGGGTCAAAGATGGTTAAAACCCATTTAAGACTAATCCCATCCATTTTAAACCACTCCATTAGTCCTAATCAACTTCTAGAATGTTCTTAGGACAAATCCTAGCCTTTGGATCATGATCAAATGGTCCCTAGTCTTTCCACATGCTCACATGGGGATAAAGGATAGCTTTCCACATGGAATATCCTTTGGTCCTATTATTCTTCTGCTTCTAACAAATTATAGGCCACTTGGTAGCATCCTAGAGCCTAATAAAATTGATCCCAGCCTTCCATTCAAGTTGGAGGGACTTGAATAGGGAAAAACTTAGAAATGAGCTCTCATTCTCTCCATAACCCTCTCTCACTTAATTCTTCATCTCCAAAGCTCTCCAAGCCTCTAAGTCTCCTCTTAGAGCTTTTTTAGATATTTTTCTAGCTTTCCCAAACCATTCTCCACCAAATCCAATCCTATAAAGCCCCATTGGTGAAGAGAGAGGAAGGTAGTGAGAGAATTAAGAAATTCAAGCATAACTTCCAATCTAGATAGAACCAGGTTTCTAGGTCTTCTACAAAGTTGAAGAGGATCATAACAGCTTTCCAACGAGCCCAAGTTCGTCAAAATCCGACGACATGTTAGAAAGTTATTTACATTTTAATTTCTATAATTAAACCATGATTTCTCCCAAATCCCAATGCATGGAGACTTGCAACTCCATGGATTGAAAGATTAGGGTATCTAGATCCTATGTTTCAAATTTCATGAAATTTGAATGGTCGGATCGAAAGTTATGGACATTTGAAGTTTCTAGTTCATTTTGAAGTAGAATGGCTCTGGTTCAATCTGAGCTGTCCGGTCGCGCCTTCTGTGCAATCGGACAGCCCAAAAGAATGCCATGTCACCCACTCCAGACCACGTGACTCCAGCGGGCTCGTTGGAATCGTCTCAAGCTCAAGTTTTTTTTAAAATTTACTTTGACTAAATTTGATTACTGTATGGAGAGTTATTAAGCTTTTGATGAAAATTGAATTTCTTTGATAACTCTCAATCCAGAGATCTGATTGATCTCAAATTTGGACATAGTGTACTAATGTGTGTTACCCATTTTACATTAAAATTTTAGCTTTAGTTAGTGGCTGGATTTTGTTGAATTTAATTTTTAAAGTCTTGAGTCAGATTTTATCCCAAAACTTTAAAAATTTATAACTCACACACCACTTAGAACTAGGCTTGAAATTCTCTGTGGTATGTGTAATTTAGTGTCAGGGTTAGATGACCAATGTTTCAATCTCAATTAAACATTAGTGTCACCTAGGAAAAATAATTAAGGATAAGGGCTAGATAACTTAAAAAATTTATAGAAAATTTTACACACACCCAATAGGGGTGAAACTTGAGAATATTAAACCGAATGACATTTAATACCTTAGGTTCAAATTTCACCCAATTTGGAGCCCATTAGGTCAGAAAATTAATCAAGTCAAAATTAACCTTTAAATTAAGCCTAGCTACTTCCAAAAATTTTAATAAATCAAAATTAAACTCAAAAATTACAAATAATACCTTAAACTGACCAGAATTAAGTCCTTAATCAATGAAAAATAAAAGCCCCTTGACTGGACATCAAATTTGATCTTAATTTAATTTTAATTGAAATTTAATATTTAATTAATTTAGTTAATTAAAAATAATTAAAAATTCCAAAACTCTCTCAAACACTTAGGAATCTCTTCTTAGGTCATTACTGACCTTTAGAGTTGATTCCAAGGAGTTTGGAGGTTATCTGGACTCAAATCCATAAAAGCCCCTTAATTAAACAAATTAAATAATTCAATTAATTCATCAAACTTCAAAAATTCATAACTAATTCAAATGAACTCTGAATTAAGCAAACTCAAAGGCATATGACTCATATTAAGGTCTAATATTTATTAAAAATGTTAAATTTTCTGAAATTATTCAAATTTGAAAAAGTCAACTTTTCGTCAAACCTAGTTCAAAATCAAGTCAAAACTTTAAACATTCACAATAAAATGTAAAAAAAATCTAAATTTAGTGTACTTATAGTGTAATTAATCGTATTAAGGTCTAGTATTTTAATAAAATATTAAAATTTTTAAAATTACTTTTAATCAAAAAGTCAACTTTTGACCCCTTAATTAAATCATTAAAATAATCCATAAAATTTCAAAATTCAATAAATTTTCTAAATTCTAGAAAACATCAATTTAACATTAAAACTAGCAACCAATCAATTTGAATAAAATTTATCAACTCTCAGACCCTTAATCGATTAAAACACTTAAATATACAATTATCACTAGGTAACCCAGGCCTACGAGGCTATTAGCTTAGCCCCAAGGAAGGTGAAATAAACTTCACGGCCTCTGTGTGAAACAAAGGTGATAATCAATAACCCTTTAAAATATATTTTAAAATCAATTTTAAATCATTAAGACTTAAATTTTAATTAAAATCTCTTTTAAGCCTTTCAACCAACCAGAACATCAAACAACTTCAATCAAGTACACTACTTAAGACATATCAAACCTACACAGCCTCCTACACACACTTTAGACGGTTTTCTAGGACAACCAACTCTAGCCTTAGGTTAGGCCGGTGTTTACTTTTTTGCTACTTGCATGTGCCGGGTTTTTCGTTATTTTCATTGTATGCTGGTTGTTAGATTTAAGTAATTGATGTGATTGTTTATTTAATTTATGCACTCTGTGATGTGATTGATTGTACATTAGATCTACCCCTAAGTTAGGGATGATTTACACTAATTCAATCTTATACAGGTGGCCATACTCATACAGGGCATTTAAAATTAAAGGGGGCACAATAAAATTAAGCTTTAAAATTAACGTTATTTTTTGCAAGTATTTCAGAATATGCTAAGAACCCCTTTAAAATTAAAAGAGCATGGCCAAGCATGGCTGTGATTGAGCATTTTTTTTATTATTTTAAAAATATTAACTACTTGGGATGTATAATTAATTGTTGATTATTAGGATAACCGTGCAGGATCGAGTCTAGATTTTTCTTTTAAATTTAAATTTAATTTGATTCAATATTGAGTTGTAAGTGTTAAGTGTTTTGAGATGGGATATTTATATCCGACTTGAATTCTAAAGAGGAGAAGACATCCCTAAGGGGAGAGTCTTCCTCCATTTGGAAGATCAAGTTAGGATATCTTTTAAATATCCAAGGAGAAAAGATAACATCCCTTTCGAGGGAGAGTTTCTTTTCACTTGGATATCCGGACCTGACGATCCAAGGAGTTCTAAGAAGACGAAGAAGTGAAGAACGAGAAGACCCATTCTCAAAGTCACTTGAGTCTTAGGAGTAGAATTCAGGTTGTAGTTAGTGGTACCCGGCCACTTTACTTTTCCTACAGACCCTGGGTTGTACAATTAAGTGGCACTTGCCACATGGAATTTAATTTAAGTTTTAATTTAATTGATTTAATTTAATGATTGATTGATGTTGATTGCGATTAGGATTTGCCTCATTTTTTTAGTTTTTTGGTGATTCTTGCATGTCATATTTGATTTAGCCTGGAATCCGATCAGAGGCTCGTAAGGGTACGATCAAACTATTTATACTTTAATTAAAATTAAAAACTTTAGGCTCAGATAGAAACTCTAATGCCTTTAAGAAGTAAGCCCGGACTCACCGGGGGTTTTTCATGCATTCATATTGACTTTTCTTTTTCGTGTTAGGCACCTCCCCGCCTGCGAGTTTTGGTAGACCACCTGACCTATTAGGGTACAGTTCTGTCCAATGGGATGTTGTGCAATCTCTAGGATAAAACCTATTTTTAAGCCTAATTTTAAAATTACTTCATTCTGATTTTAAACATTTAATCGAGTCAACTAACATGCATCGTATAAGTAACAAATTCAAAATTGAATCTAATATTTAATTACATTTCTAGTTTAAGTATTTCACCCAACATATGTCAAGAGGCCAATTAGGAATCTGCTCTAGATGTCGGCCCCGCTCTCCTTAAACTAATCTTAAATAACATCCCTAACCACTCTTTCATAAAAGACCAGACACATGGTTTTGAAGCGTTTAGGTGGCTTAGCTGGCTCCCCAATCCAGGCCGGGGTAAGTCCAGGACTACATTGCTTTAGCTAGGATCCGGGTTACTGATTTTCAGTACCCATTTTAGACTTAGGATTTGAAGCAGATTTTTAATCCTAAGACCTCAACCTCCAGGAATCTAATTCTCACTTTCTAATAAAATTGATTATTCATATATTAAATCTATTTATATCAAATTCGAGCCCAACACTTAGGATATGTTGGGGTATTTTCTGAAGTTATTCAGAATCTCAAAACATCTCCTACTCTTCTCCCTTTGACTCTAGAAAGAACTGTTCAATCTTGAACCAATCCATGTTGAAATTCCAGTCCCTACCTCCCTTGATATCAAGCTTTGAATTCAAAAATAAAATTCATATCGCTATTTTAATCGAGAGTTTTCGTAGGAAATTTTTAGTTTCCTACTATATAATTAACTACGAAGGCTTGGCTCATAGGAGATTTAGAAACATAGACCATATTTTCAAAATCAAGTTTTCAAAACCCTTAATTAATTATCTTTGGGAAAATCAAACTTGACGATCATTATCATCATTTTCAAATGATCAATAGTGATTGATAACTTCTTTCTCTAGAAAGATATATCAATTACTATCATAAGTTTGATTATGATATCAATGATCCTCTTATCCAAATTATTGTAGTTAAATATTTGATTGAATACTTATTTTGACCCTTTGGGATCATATGTAGTTCTTTCTCAAATTCAACTACGATAATCAAGATAAATTCAAAGTTTTGAAATTTGAACCTATTAAGAAACAATATATTCACCTTCTGAGGTGATATATCATTCATAATAAGCGTTTGATCTCAAATATTAAAAATTCTAGAAATTTTAAGTTTCCCAAAGAAAATTAAATCTTTTTCAAAACTATTTATATATTTTTCAATCAAACACTCACGGGGCACACAGGATGCGTGGAACTTGCAAAAAGCAGGTTCGGGGCATTGGAATCACATAGCTTGGTGGTCCGGCTCACAAAATTTGGATGCCGGATGCGCGGGGAGGCAAGGTTTCTCGAATCACCATTTCCTATGGCCTTCCTTTGCTCCAATCTTGCGAGACGTTGTTGTAGTAGCGTGACCTCCCACTGCATATCTTCAACTGCTTCTTGGATTGGTTACTGCCATCGAGGCCACATCATTGCCGAATCTTCTTGTCGGATGAAGAGGTTGCAAGGAGTCTTGATAGCTGTAAGAAGAACCATGGAGTAGAGGAAGAACACCAGGTTGCTGTTGTTAGCTGTTGACGAGGGATGAGGATTGTTGACACCGGCAACGTCAAGGAGCTGCCATCGGTGATGCCAGCATCTTGCCAGCTCTGATACCAAATGATGCCGGCGACAGAGGCGGCATGGCGACAGGCAAGAACATGCGAGCTGGAGGAACTTGCAGCTCACACAAGACCCAAGAACTCCTTCTTGGGAGTCAGATCACCACCTGAAATCCTTCAGGATAAAGAAACCCAAAATAAGAGTAAAAGAACTCAAATATTATTCATCTTCCAAATCTATCTATTACAAGCATGGGCTAAGTATTTATAGACAAATGTAGTCACATAATAGGCTACACTTAGAACAAGAAAACATTAATATCATACAACCATATAAGCTAACAAACAAAACTAATCTAGCCTGAAGTAATGGGATTTAAACCACTCAGCTCCGACATCAATAAGGATATTATACTTATTAAAATATTATAAGTGACAATTATATTCTTAAAGACCATAGTTCGAATCTCACCGGATGCAAGCAGGCAGCGCATTGGCGCGGGCAGCTGGGCAGGGTGGGCTAGGTAGTTAGGCGGGCTCGGATGAAATCATGATACGTGGCATATAATGGACTCCAATAAAATTATGACACATGAATTATACACATGGATATTTAATATATATTTTTTAATACTTGTGACCCGATGACCTGCCCTAGTTCAAAGGTGAAAATCTTGAATTTGTGACATATCAAAAGTTATAATATTGGTTCACTTTTTATCTTTAAGTTCACTTTTCATCTTTGAACAAGCATTGGAGTTGGTTCACTGTTCATCTTCGAATGAGCGCAACCCTCATTCACGCGCTCTGTTATCTCCTTAAGTTCTTTATCTTCAAACAAGGTTAATCCATCATTTTCGTTCTAGTCATCTTTAAAGAGATACTTTTTTTTGGCATTTCTCTCAAAATAGTTTTTAGGGTTTATTTAGGGTTTTTAGGGTTAGGGTATTTGCTTGTTACTTTTTTGTAGCTCTCGTGACTCTCCAATGAACTCCAAATAAAAGCACAAATTTTGCACTATTTTAAAATGCAAAAAAGATAGTCGATTTAGTGTACGATTAGACGCTGATGAATGTAAGCCTTCATGTAAAAGTCTACTAAGATGAGTTTGCACAGTGTGTATAAAGAAGAGTAAATTTTTTTAAATATGATTTTTTTTCCTGAAGAGAAACTGTGAATTAATTGTGTAATGCATTTTCTAAATTAGGTTTCATAGATTTTAAATATTTATGAGTTATTTTTGTTTATTTTGTGACCCTTTTTGAACTTATAGAAGAGGAAATTTTTTTAATTATGGTGTATTGACTTTGTGTTGACTATGTATCGACTTTATATTATATTTCTAAATTATGTTTCATAAATTTCAATCGTGTATGCGTTATTTTTTTATTTTGTCATGATTTTTGATCTTATAGAGTATGAAATTTTTTTAATACACACTGTGTATTGACTGTGTAATGATTATGTATCGATTGTGTAATATATTTTTTAAATTAGGTTGCATAGATTTTAAATATCCACGAGTTATTTTTGTTCATTTTGTGATACTTTTTAAATTTGTAGAGAAGGAAATTTTTTAATTATGATTTTTTTTCTTGATAAAAATTATATTTTGACTGTGTATCGACTTTATATCGACTTTGTATTATATTTTTATATTATGTTTCATAGATTTCTATTGTGTATGAGTTTTTTTTTTATTTTATCATGATTTTTAAACTCGTAGAGTATGAAATTTTTTTAATTAAGATTTTTTTAATACACACAATGTATTGACTGTGTATTAAATGTGTATCGACTATGTATTGATGTATTTCGACTGTATAATATATTAATTTTTTAAATTAGGTTGCACATATTTTAAATATTTATGAGTTATTTTTGTTCATTTTGTGATATTTTTTGAACTTGTAGATGAGAAATTTTTTTAATTATTATTTTTTTGACAACAATTATGTATTGACTATGTATCGGCTTTATATTACATTTTTAAGTTAGTTTTCATAGATTTCAATCATGTATGAGTAATTTTTTTTATTTTGTCATGATTTTTGAACTTATATAGTATAATTTTTTTTCTGATACACACTATGTATTGACTGTATATCGACGCTGTAATATATTTCTAAATTAGGTTGTATAGATTTCCAATATCTATGAGTTGTTTTTATTTATTTTGAGACATTTTTTGAATTGTAGAGGAGGAAAATTTTTTAAGTATCATTTTTTTTCTGATAATTAAAAACTGTGGATTGACTTGTGTATTGACTGTGTATCGACTTTGTATTATATTTCTAAGTTAGGTTTCACAGATTTTAATTTTCTATGAGTTATTTTTTTATTTTGGCATGATTTTTTAACTTGTAGAGTGGAATTTTTTTTAATTAAAATTTTTTCTTGATACACATTATGTACTGACTGCGTGTTATAATTTAATTATGGGTTTTCTATGATGCTTGCAGATGTATGTTCCAAAATTTACTTATCATTATAGACTGTCAATATTTAAACTTATTTGAGACTTATTGGTATAGATTTTAGACAATTAGATCGAGGACTCTTTAAAATGATTACACATATTAATTTCTGAAGTTCTCTCCATTTCACAAGAATGTTCCCTTAATATACGAGCTACTCTCATTATGGGATATTCCTAAAGGGTCATGTGATATGATTCAATGTAGATGAAGTGACTTTGCTTACATGATTGCTAAATAGAGGTGCTGATATTATGTGGAAAAGTGGGCCACTTACATCATATGCCTGAATTAATATTAGAATGAGATGAAAACATCAAAAAATCAACTGACCCATCCCTTATTTTAAAGAAATTTATAATTTTTCTATTGTCAAATTTATTTTTTCCCTTTAATAACTATAAAACCTCAAAATGGCTCATTGGTGTTGCACAGAACATAGATGAGTTCTCGTCTATTACTGGGTAGAGGCCATAAGGGATTTCTTAATTTCTCAATTTAATCGGATTACCATGAAGTTTGCTAAGGAAATCTCACTGGGTTATATAAATGGTTTATACCTTTGCTAATTATGAGTGCTAAGAGCATCTAAGTATTTCTCTAATTATTAATACATTTTAGGAATTCATTAGCTATTGTTATGTTTGATCTTATGCATATTTAGTTCTTAGAGCACACTTCAATAAATACCCATAAGAACCCTAACTCAAAACCCCATTTATTTTGGTGGGTTAGTTTTAAATTTTAATATAACAAACAGGTCTTCATATTATTTGGTAAGCTAGCTGATAGTCAGGTACGCATGCATATTTATCCTGGATCATATTTCAATTAATGCCCCTAATATAGGTAATTTGATAACAATGGGCTAATTTATATATAGATATTTTATTCCCTTCAAGGAGTTACTCAGGAGAAAGTAGACATCCTGTTAAATAAGAAGTACACTGTCATCCAAATCATCCAAACACCAATGCCTATCCAAATCATCCAAACATCAAGGCCCATCTACCTTGAACCCCCCACCCATCCCCCTCATTCTCCTCAACAAGTCCCCACTCCAACTACACAAAAGGAATTCCCCACCCATCCCCCTCATTCTCCTCAGTAAATCCCCTCTCCAACTACATAAAAGGAATTTATTAGCCTCTAGGAGCAATTGATAACTAAAATGCACACATTCTATAATTCTCTGTTCAAGAACATTGAAGAGAAGCTAGGTTCGAGACTGGGAAGGCTAGAAATATAAGTTGATGCTATTGAAGGAAGCTCCTCAAACATGTTGCTACATGTAAATTTTCTCCCTAACAACTTCTTACATCTTCATCCTCATCCTGCCCACAAGTCCCATCTGATCTATATCCTCCTAGTGTCAACATCAAGAACGAGGCCCCAATTGATCTAGTTCCTCTTGATGTCGACATCAAGGAGGAAGCCCCAGCTGATCTAGTTCCTCTTACTGTCAACATTAAAGAGGAAGCCCCAACTATTGCAATTCCTTCTAATATTGATAATATTAAGGATGAGGAACCATTTGCTATAACCCTTGTATCTGTTATAGAAAGAAGAGTAAAAAGAGAAAAGACCAAAGTAAGAATGTCATTAAGTTACCATTCACAACTAGTTACATCAAGAAGAAGAAAAGAGACCCCTACCTACTAACAAGAACCTAAAATGGATGCAGTCATTACGGTGGATGCATTTCAGGAAGTTATTGAACTTGTACGCAAAATGATGGAATTAGTTGGCAGGGAGATGATAACTCACGAAAAGCACATCTTTATGGATAAATATTTTGACAAGTAAATTTCAATTGTTCTGACATGTTTAATGTTTATTATATTCAAAAGTGTGTTGACTATGTATCAATTATGTATCGACTGCATATCAACTGTGTATCGATTGTATATTGCATTTGATAAGTTAGGTTGATCAAATTTTAATTGTGTAATAACTGTGTATCGGCTGTGTATTAATTATGTATTACATTTTGTAAGTTATGTTGATCAAATTTCAACTATGTACTAACTATGTATTGATTGTATATTGACTGACTATCAACTGTATATTGACTGTGTATCGATTGTATATTAACTATGTATCGACTATATATTAATTTTATATTGACTTTGGTTGCAGGACTGACACAATATTCTCTTCTGGGAACATTATAATTAGTAGAGGTGATATTGATGAGCTCATAACAAACCAATACCTAAATAATAACCTCGTGGATGCCTTTGTCGTATTGTTAGCTGAGAAGAATAAACTACTCCTTAGTATGTACCAAACCTACTTCTATGTCTCTTATTTATATTGGGTTAGTATTCACGTAATAAATAATTTATATATAATATTATTTGCTCAAGCATTAGTAATTTACTTTGATTTCTTGTAGGCATACAAGTAATTCAATCAGGATACCCATATATATGTCCGACATATCAATAAGGATTCGATCAGGGCATCCAATATTCTACTTTACCAGTCATCCATAATAATTATTGGACCCTTCTTATAGGGATGCTAAAGGAAAAGGTTTGAAAATTCTATAATTTTGTGGACAGTCAACTAATATGTATTTTTATCTTGTTCAGATAAAACACCTACATGCGGAGACGAAGGGATCCTTTGATATTGATTTAAGATGATGACTTATTCAGACTGTCATAGTGTGTCAACCAAGTCTAACAGTTTTGATTGTGAAATGTTCGTTTGTGAATATATGAAAAGAATTATTCACCACGAGAATGCCAACTGGGTTGAACATCAAGATTAGCAAGAAGAAATGCTAAAATTTAGGTCCAAATTCGCATACGTCTTATTTTGTTCAATGATGAAATAACCTTTTCTATAATCTTTGCATTGATATTTATTCATTTTGTTTATATTGTGTTCTATGATTAATTTTTTTTATAAAATAATATTTGTTTAGCCATTTTATTAATATTGATTTATTTTAATAATAAATTACTACATTCTTTGATTAATTTCCTTTTTTCGTGGACTTTGTATTGATATTTGGTAGACTTTATATTGATACTATATTTATTAAGGTAATTGACAGTCGATCCATAGTCAATATATAATTGATACATAGTCGATATGTAGAATATTAAGCCACTACTTACCTTAGATGACTTTCCTAAACTTGTGAATAAGCGGCCACCATATATGTTTTTCCTAGCTCTTGCTGACCATAATAGTAGTAAATACTTCTCAGGTGTATTCAAAATATCTAGCTGCCTAAAAACTCTCATGTAGTGAGAATATAATAAACCCATCATCTCAAACATTCCACATGTTCATTGAATGATATCCTCTTTTGCATCAATATGAATAACCCAAGGGATCGACTAGTGCTTATTATTTATGCTTTTGATAAAAAAACTTTGATAAATAACTTGAGGCATACTCTATACTCATTCCTTCCACACCCTATAAAAATTCTTCTTCAAAAAAGAATAAAATCTTTCTTAAGTAAAATCGAGCAACTTGCTTTAATATTGGGCAGCCCTTTTATTACATTTACTACTACAGACTAACTGCATTTTTAATCTTCATCCTTTTCATTCTGGTGTCATGTGGTTATTAGCTTCTCTAGGCCCAGAAAATAATTAGTTATAGAGCTTGTGGGCTTCGAAATGTCATGACACACATTATTGATAGACTTTATACGCTATATAGATAGAATGCACAAGCTAAAATAATTCTTATTGAAAGCTGTTGACCACTTCTTCCTTATCATATAAAGCTCCTCCAACCAACCATTGTTTTAGAGGCTTCCTTCTATGATCATTTCATTAGACGTTTTCTCGAACTCATCATTAGAGTTATACTTGCTCAAATACTTATAAAATAGTCCCATGACATTATCATTGCAATTGAAGCAATAAACTTTTGATGGAACTTTTTTAGTGATGTGCCACTGGCACAGTCTATGAAATGTATGAGGTAATGCAACTTCTATGACTCTAGTCATTATCTGGTCCTGTTCAGTGAATATTGTTATTGGATATATTAAATATCCATATGTTATAGTTTCATTGCAGTGCACGCAAAGCTGCGTCTATACTCCACATGTAATAATTTCTCGATGCTAAGACAGTCTCCTTACAGCCTCACTGATCGTATCTCCAAGCCAAGCTTTGGCAACAATAGGAGTGAAAGTGGTTCTAAATACAAATTGGGCTCTTAGTGACGGATCCAGAAAATTTTCGCAACGGGGTATGAATTAATTTTTTTCATAATTTTGCTCAACTTTTTTCATTCAAGATTGAAACTGACATTAATCATTTAAAAATGAAACTATTGAATTTATTATTTAAAAAGATAAAATATTAAATGTAAATTAGATGCCTTATGTTCTTGGTTGTTGTCAAAACTTTTTCAAATCCTAAGCATCATGCAAAACATTATGTATTACCCTCAAAGTTTCATTCTCCATGCCATGGCTACATTGTACTCATAATTTTCTTGAGCTGTGGTTAAGTGCAGTTCCCTATTCACCCCCCTTCCTTTTAAATCTACGCTTGTTGGCTTCGATCAAATTCAAAATTTAACTATTTTAAATTAATTATAATTTTCTTGAGTAGTCTATGAATATCAAAATTATTATTTTTATATATTTCAATTAAAAAATATTTAAAAGGATATTGCTTAAATAAATATATGAAATTGAGTAATAAAAAATCAAAATTCCTAATTTATATATCTCTGGTTAAATTTTTGTTCTAATCTCAGCAAGTAATTGCCCAGCAGTAGTAGAACAACGCTTCTATCGTCAGCATCCGACAAAAGTAGGGTAACGGACCGAACCTTTTGCCGTCTTCCTAAGCTCTTCAAATCTCTCGCGCGGTTAAAGGATGCGCTTTTAATTTGCCCGAGTTAATTAAACGCAGGTAACAGCGACGCCAGACCCACATCTCGATGTGGTCTCCTTTTTATGTTTTGTACTTTTTCACCCACGCCTCTTGGTCCATCCTCTCTTGTGTAGATCTAAAACGAGGACAATGCATTAAAACAGACAGAATCACTGAAAGTTAGAGAGAGGGGCGGCAATGGGCTTGAATCGCGGTACTCGGATCGACAAGGTGAAGAAGATATTCGATAGGTTCGACGTGAACCGCGACGGCGGGTTGAACCGGGAGGAGATGTCGGCGCTGGTTGTCGCCGTCAACCCTCGAGTCAAGTTCACCGACGACCAGCTCAACGCCATCCTCGACGAGGTCTTCCGCACGTACGCCGACTTTATCTCCCCTTCCTCCGGCCTTTCTCTTCAAGGCCTCCTCAGCACTTACGACGATGGCGCCGGCGATGTTAACCGTGATTTCTCCACCCTTTCTCTTCAGCTATCCTCCGCCGACACCAGCCACAATGCTGGCATTGTTTTCGACTCCACCTGGTCACTCATCGACGACCTTGACTTGCTCATCAAGCGCCTCTGCTCAAAACATAGCCAAAAAAACAAATTTGAGATTTTGTCCAACGCCGGGTGGTCCGGAGCTTTCGGAATCCGCAACTCTTCTCTTCTCTGGGAAGAGAACACCTACCAAGACGCTGCCTTTGACAAGGAGCTCATGGCGCTCCGCCGCCGAGCTGACGCAGCGCGCTCCCTCGATGAGGCCTTTGAAGGTCACAATGCCCTTGGCCGCGCCCTCTACGACTATGGCTTCTTCCACGAGGCCTTCGTCAGTTTCCGCCGCGCGTGCAAACTCCAACCCGCCAACGTAATTTCCCGTTTCCGCGCCGGCAACGCGCTTTACACTCTCGGTCACCATGCCGAAGCCAAAGAGGAGTTCCTCCTCGCACTTGATCAAGCCACCAAGAATTCCCATAATTGCGCTCAACTTCTTCCCCAAATCCATGTCAACCTCGGAATTTCGTTAGAAGCAGAAGGAATGCTTCTCGGCGCCTGCGAGCATTACCGCGAGGCCGCCATTCTCTGCCCTTCGCATTTCCGCGCGCTTAAACTCCTCGGCAGCGCTCTTCTAGGCGTTGGCGAGGTAAAGGCAGCCGTGAAGGCCCTTGAGGAGGCTGTCTTTTTGAATCCGCACTATGCTGACGCTTACTGCGACCTCGGCTCTGCGCTCCACGCCATGGGAGGCGAGGATGAGAGGGCAATTCAAGAGTTCCAAAAAGCCATTGATTTGAATCCAAACCATGCTGATGCTTTGTATAATCTTGGAGGCCTGCTAATGGACATGGGGCTGTTCCCCAGAGCTTTAGAGATGTATTCCCGCGTCCTCGCCGAACAGCCGAGCCATTGGCGTGCTCAATTGAATAAAGCTGTCGCCTTTCTCGGCGAAGGTGAGGTCGACGAAGCGAAGAAAGCAATGAACGAAGCCTTTTCCATGACCAACAGAATCGAGGTCTACGACGCCCTTGCAGACCTCAAGAAGCTTCAGAAGATGAACAAAAAGAAGAAGTATGGCGCCGCCGACGATGAAGATTTCGCTTTTCTCGCAGAGGGGCCGGTAAACTTTATACGGGATGGAGAAAAGACATCGGTGAAGCAGGACTTGGCCAATGCGTTAGAAATCCAAGCATTTCAGAATCTCACCAGGCTAGGCCATTGTGACGTTGAAGTGCTCAGCAAGGAACTAATAGAAACACATGCAGCAATTTCTCCTTCTGCTGGTACAATCCGTAAGGCTGCCGTGGAGATGGTCCTCCGTCGAATGCTTCACTTTCTCAAAGCAGAGGCCTTCATAGCAGCACTAAAATCCATCAATGAGAGAGTTCTGTCTGTAATGGAAGCTTCTAGCTTTTCTACTAAAGTTGATCTCGGCATGTTGCTTGCAGTTCTTGCTCCAATCTGCTCCGGTTCGGCCCGCCGGCGAAAGCAGGCGGCTTTCGACGCACTTCTGTGGAGGCCTATCAATAGAGGAGGAAACCAAATCTGGAGAAGTGATGCCACTGCTTATCTTAAGCTTCTTAGGACAGTGTTCATCCCTTCTGAAGTCGTCAGCGGTCTCATGGAAACGCAGGATTTGCCTGCTGACTCAAAGATCTCGTTCATCGAATTCATCGACTTGTTCGACGATAAAAACAGGGGTTTTGGAATCTTAGGAACGCTGCTGAAGCTTGAAGCTAGTGACCAAGTGCGCCATGGCGCACGCGCCTGTTCAATATGTAATTTTCCGATTATAGGGTCTAGATTGAAGCAGAAAAAACGAAGTTTCAGCCTCTGTAAAAATTGCTGCAGGCAGGGAAAGGTCCCGTTGTCTTACAGGCATGAAGATTATCAGACCTTGAAGGTTGATTGCATGTGCTTCAGTGTGCATTTTAGCTCATTCCAAAGTGACAATAAGTAGTTTGTAAGAGGATTTGCTTGTCAAATCGTCAAAGAGAAGTAAGAACTCGTAGGTATTGAGGAGCTGTTGGCTGTGGATTTTAATTGGTCATAAACTGCTCCATTGCTTCTCAGATGAACATTATACTATTACTTTTATTTTGATCCAAGTTTCTTCAACTGTTTGCATTTTGGAGTTGAACTCACGGGGTGAGTTTCACTGGATGTGCTTTGAGGCATCTATTTTGTTTGGTGGGGGTATTTTTTCTTTTAAAGAATTTAGTTATATTGTTTTTTTTATTGGGGTATCTACTCGCTGCCAATCCTTAGGAGGTGTTTGTCAGCATAGCTAATCCCTCGGCGAGCCTACAAGCAACCAGCTCCACAGGTGTAGAACTAGCAGTTATTTTCTCCCCATTTAAGGGGTCGCGCCGCATGAGAGAGGATTCAAAAATGAGTTTGAGGGTTCCCAATCATGCTTGTCCACCAACCCAGCTAAACCCGTTGGGGTTAAGTTCTTTTATTTATTTGAGTTGTTGTGAGTGTACCATTTTTATTTTTATCATATTAAATTAAATTTTAACATTTTAATTTTTAAAAATAATATTAATTTAATGTTATTATCCGACTAAATTTATGTTGCTCTAATATTATAATGTTTAAAAAGAAAAATAAAAATGATTCTATAGACCCTCATAATTTACAAATAATGATCAATAGCTGAGGTAATTTTTTTTTAATGAGGACATAAATTAATTATTTTTAAAGCAATCAATATTTTTTAAGAGATATTTATATTAAATTTTGAAATTTTGGAGGGGGCAAAAGGCCAAAAAGTAAATAGTTTTATAAAAATTATATATGCACAAATAAAAATCTATGATATACGAAAATATCTAAAAATTTTGGAGCTTTGCCCTATCCGCATAATTGAAGGCAACATTTAAACAGTGATCAAATTTGTAAATAATTTTGGCCAAAAAAATTAAGAGCATCAAAGTATTACATTAAAGAGCAACCAGGTGTAATGGCCAAAATCTTGGCTATTATACGCTAGTCTCTCCTTTAAGGACTGACTTTTCTAATATCTCACAACTCTTTATCTAGCCATTGCTATCCCATCCAACGCTCTAATTGCAGCAAAACGTAGCAGGCTATGGCATTTCTGCAATAGCTTTGATAGTTCATTCTATAGCAGGGAAATAAGAGAGCCTACTCGCGAACCTCAAGCTCAACTTGTTAATAAGTTCATAAGTCGAATTTATCGAGTCATGAGTTCATGAGTGTATACTCGAGCTCTATTTAAATGAGACTAGGCTCGAGCTCACTTTGGCTCTGCTTGAAAGCTTGTTGAGCTGCTCAATTAACTTAAAATATATTTAAAAATTAATTTAAACTAGTATTATATAATATATTTTAATAATTTTAAATTAATTATATATTAAAAAAATTAATATAAACTATGAAATGTCATCCTATGAAAACTATAAATAGCCCCTCATTTCTCTTAAGGGGGGGCCAAGCAAGAAGATGATGAAGAGAAGAGAAGGAAGAGACTCCTCCTCGATCACCGTTGGACTTTCACCAGGCAGCCGACCAATGCCGAACTTCTGTCTGATCACCAACTAATGCTGGAGTTCTGCCCAGTCGTCGACTGACGTCGGACCTCCGCTCGTCGCCAGATTTCTACCCGACGCCGGACTTCTACCCGATGCCGGACCTCCGCTCGTCATCGGATTTCTACCCGATGCATGACTTCTACCTCACCGGAGTTCTGCCCGTCTGCCAACTGACGTCGGACTTCTACCCGACGTCGAACCTCCGCTCGTCGCCGGATTTCTACCCGACCCTGGACCTCCGCTCCTCGTCGGATTTCTACTCGACGTCGGACTTCTACTCGACGCCGGACCTCCGCTCGTCGTCGGATTTCTACCCGATGCCGGACATCTACCCGACGACGGAGTTCTACCCATCGCCGGACTTTCGCCTGACTTCTATCCGACGCCGGATTTCTATCCATCGACAGACTTCTATCCAACGCCAGACTTTCGCACGTCACCAGATTCCTACCTGACACCGGACTTCCTCCCATTGTCGAATTCCTACCCAACACCGAACTTCCGCCCATCACCGGACTTCCGTCGTACTTCTACTCGCTGTCGGACTTTTGCCAGTCGCTGGACATTTGTCGGACTTATATGTAACGCAAGATTTCTTTCCATCCTGGACTTCTACCTGACGGTCCTTCCGACCTCCGTCGCCTACCGACTACGGTCCTTTCGACTTTCGTCGATCTTTCCGACCTCAGTCGCCCTCCTACTATGGTCCTTCTAACCAGACGAACACATCATCAGTGATTCTTTGTATTCCCACCATGTAATGTACTCCATATGATGTACATCAAGCCAAAGGCCTCCCCCCAAGGAAGGGCCTCATTTGTAATCAACTGTAAATATTAGTGAATTCATTCAAATTGGGCTAGGCCCCGTGGTTTTTTCCCATTTCAGGATTTTTCATATAAAAATCTTGGTGTCTCTTATTAATACCGCACCCTCTCTATTTATTTGTGTGCGTACTGGATCTTCGTACAAAGCTAAGACGTTAAACTTTATATTTCTCTACCGCAGCGAATATTCTAGCCCGCAACAATAATGTATGTGACTTGAACTTATAGCCTAAGAGAAATAACCTTTTCTTCAACCGTTGGATTGTGGATCCTTTCACAATGATGATCGACATGGACCATTAGGGCTGTTAATATTTGACACGATCCGAAAACTCGACTCGAACCTGACCCGAAATTTCGGGTTAGGGTCAATCCGGACCCGAAATGGGTCGGTTCGGGTTCTATTTTTCAACCCGTATGTAATTAATGATATGTAATAGAGGAGCATTATGTATTTGTAAATGATTAAATGAATAAATGATATTTAATTTATTTTTTGTTTTCAACTATACCATGCGTCCATGCTACCTGATTTAATCATAAATTCTTTACAAATTGTTTATATTTTAGATTTAATTAAAAAATCAGATTTCAAAGGTTTTCGGGTCATTCGGGTCGGGTCAGGTTGACCCGGACCCGAAGTGGGTCGGGTTCGGGCCTGGAAATCCGACCCATTTGTAAAAACGGGTCGGATTCGGGTTGACCCGAATACAGCTGGGTCACTATCGGGTTCGACTCGAACCTGACCCGTGACCTAAAATTGACACCCCTATGGACCATCACTCTTTCAGGATAATAATCATTGACCCTGAGCTCTTCCTAACTGGACACTTATTTATCAGGAACAAATATAAAGTTTAAGAGTTATAAGTAATCTGACATTTATTGATGATATTTTATTTAGATGCAAAATCTTTAGTGAGAGCAATTTTGTATATAAAATTTTGTCTGAATAATTTAATATAATTTAAATTAGAATATATTTAATATTGCTCCATATAAAATTTTGTCATATAAAATTAAAAATAACTTATTTTAATATAATTTATATAAAATATATTGATTAATCTTTTTCCCTTTGTCGAAACGGAGGTGAGAGTAAAGTTGTACTGAGGTCTATGAAGGTAAAGGCAAAACAGTAAATCTAAGAAGAAATAAGCTTTGAGTTTTCTTCTCGCTTTCGTTGTCGTGGGCTTTATTGACGTTTTGGAAGATGATGAGGCGGCCCCCTATTTTTCTTCCTTTAGGCCTGGGCTTGTTGGCAACCTTGGTGGTGTGCCCTTTTGCTTGGTGGTTGCCTGTGTGGGATGTTTATGAGTGGATGTTATCAATGGATGGTCTGTGCTTGGCTGCGGATTGGTTGCAGGGGGCAGCCACCCTGAGTCCGCTATTGACTATTGACTCATTTTATTGCATCATTCTCTGTCTGTTTTATCTAGGTTGCTTTCTTTTTCTGTCTTTTCATGTATTTTAGTGTCTATTGTTTTTGAGTCGTTGTTGTTCTCCTTTCTTTGTTGGAATAAAATTTATTTACATTAAAAAAAAAAAAAGTTGTACTGAGGTCTAACAGAAAGCCTTCATTTGGGACAGTTTTTCTATTGTTTTTTAAAACAGTTTTTTAGCATAAAAATTTTTAATTCAAAAAAAAATTTGTACTAAAAATTTACATTAAAAAACAGTAAAAAAATTGTCAAAAATGAAGCTTAACTTGCTTTTGTAAGTAGCCTATGATGGGTAAACATTAGGTGCCAATATAATACGAGATATTTTACTATTTACTTTTTATTTTGTTTTATATATCTTGTGCACAAAGAGCTATGTTCCTCAAACTCGATGATGTTGCACTTATGATAACTAGGATAATTGCACATGGATTAAATATAAGTTAATAAAATTTTAAAAATTGAATAATATTATTTAAAATTGATCAAAAATTTTAGAAATAGATAGAACAAATAAACTTATTATTACAGGTAATTGTAACAACAATTATATTCCCAATGTAAGACAAATGCATCTAAGGTATTAGGAAAATAGTAATAACAATAGTAGAGATCAATGAAAATTTTGATAATATATATATGCCATAAAATTTATCATAATTTAAAAATAATTGGACAAGAGGTTTATAAAGGACAAAATTGTAAGTATAATAACTTAACTATTGTGTAATTTAATCATTTTTCCTAATATATTGCACATAGAATCTTAATTGAATATCATTTGTACTATAAGATATGATAGATCTTGAATAGAAAAATTTCTTATATTCAATAAAGCTCATCATGATTGTGTTGTATTACTTTAAATATTTATACTATAATTAAATCATTTTTTCTAATATATTGCACACAAAATCTTAATTGAATGTCATTTGTACTATAAGATGATATGATTATTTGAATATATATATATATATATATATATATATATATTTGTCACGACTCGATCCAATACCGCACAGGTCATATCATATTCGATCGTGGCAAGAACCAGAAATTGACTCTAAAACCTAGCTGAAGAAATGCTGAGAAAATTGAACTTTCAATTTATACAACACAGAGCCACAACTCAATACAATTATAAAGCGGAAGACTAAATCTCAAAAATATTTTTTATATATCATCCAAAAATACCTGTACAATCTGAGGTCTTTGACAACAAAAAGTACAATAAAAAATAAAAGCATAACAAGAAAAATGAAACTAGCCAAAGAGGTATACCTATAGTATAGATTAGAGCCTGATATCAGCACTACTAAGCTCGCTCCTTATCCTTTCTATGACCTGAAAATGAAAGCTAAAGCAAGAATGAGCTAATACAGCTCAGTAAGATATCGTAGCCTAAAACAAGAATCAATAACTCCAGCCAAAAGAGGTGGATGTGCAATGGAACATATTCGTCACATATATTTTGCGACGGATGTGCGATGAAAACTCTGCCGTAAATTACAGCGAAATATCTGTCATACATTATAACGGAAAATCCATTACAACTCCGCCGTCAAGGATTGCGATGGAGTTTCAATCACAAATCCGTCGGAAACCTGCAGCATAACAAAAAAAAAAGCTCCTACTATTCGTGATTGAGCTTTCCAATAGTACGAATCCAAACAGTTTAAAAGCAATTATTAAATGCAGTAATAAAAAGCAATAATAATCAAATAGTAACATTCTAATAGCTCAAATAAACAATCACATTCCATAAAATTCTATAATTGCTATAACACTGTTAAGGTTTCAATAGTTCTTACACATCAAAAGAAATAAAATGCATCAAAAATATTTTACAGACACTCTAGACGGAATCTGTGTCCTCGCTCTCCTGCTCGGCCGATGTAGGCGCAAGTTGATTTTCACCAATATGCTCTCTCAATCTCCTAAGCTTGTTTAGTATTTGAATGTTCATGTCCGCCTATATGTTTCGAACATTTTCAATCTCCGCTGTTAAGTTAGCCACATATTGGCTATATAAACTCTCCTGACTGCCTGTGGAGTAGCTGGCAGTAGAAGAGAACTGTCCTTCATACACGCAAGCTTGTGAGCCTAATCCTTAAACCCATCCCTTCTACATTCCACCTACCGCTTGTGATCAAGTGCGGTAGTTAGAAAGATTTGTAGATCCCCCAAAGAAACCCTCACCTGCTGCAGCCTGACTCTCTCAAAGCATTGTATACTCATCCTATAAAATATAACATAAGATTAATCATTATATAATCGACACTAATAATATTTTTGTAAGTATAATATCCTTATATACTTACATATGCCCTCCTAGCTCGCTCATCCACCCACTGCTGGTCCTTTTGGCGTTTATGAGTGTGACTGTATAACTCAATTACAATGAGTTCTCTTTCAAGTATCTCCTTCTGCAATATACTTAGATTAGCATGCATCAACAAATAAATTATTAAAATATATTATCTACCGAGTTGGTCTTCTTAAGTTGGCCAATGAATTAATTAAAGCATTCTCTGGGTATATTATATTTTGTCTTTATGTTTAACATCTTCATAGCTATAGATAACTCTCTGAGTGAGTAGTACACCAATTCTAAATTAGTTATTGCACATTATGCAATAAATCATAGAAGTTTTGTGCCTCCTTATTTGGGGATTCTTTTATATATTGTTGAAATTATGGTCCAGTTGCATCATAAATCAAGTCCTCGATGTCCTAACTCTGTCTTTTTTAAATATGTTGGAGCTTGTAGACAGGATGCACTAACAGTCGAAATGAGGCTCGTACTCAGTATGTGAAGTCCAATACCAATATTCTAGTATGAATCCTCTGTGATATAAATCAACAGTAATCTCATATGGTGTGAGGTAGGCTTGATTATTATGTTTGGAACATGGACAACAAAGTCTACCCTCTGATATAAATGAAGGTAATCGACAGCACACCTAAATAAAATAATTCACTCCGTTCAAAAATTCATCTGTTAATGTCTTATGTCCAGGCAACATTTGGTTATACATCCAACTTCTATACTTTTGAATATCCATAGCATAGTTGGACTATAAATTTCTACAACCAAATAATTAGATTTGTATCAATTTAAAAAAAATAATAAATAACACTTAACTTAATATCATGCTTCCCTTTTAATGGCCAACATTCTACACCATAGTAAAGCATTATAGGTCTCACCACCATTTTTTAGAATTTCCGCTTAAGTTTGAGGGAAACTTATCTATGCCTGATGCATTCCTCCATTTCAACCATCCAACATGAATTCTGCTAATAATATCTTCATCTATTACACCATCACCATGAATAATAGACTTTAAGATTAATGCCACTCATCCACCTAAGCATCCTCATCTTTGCAACACTTATCTTAATATTATGCTTCTCCTTTAATGGCCAACATTCTACACCATAAAGCATTACAGGTCTCACCACCATTTTTTAGAATTTTCTCTTAAGTTTGACGAAACTTATCTAGCATATAATACGCCTAATGCATTCCTCCATTTCAATCATCCAACATGAATTCTGCTAATAATATCTCCATCCATTATACCATCACCATGAACAACAGATTCTAAGAGTAAACCCACTCATCCACTTAAGCATCCTCATCTTTGCAACACTTAACTTAAAATTATGCCTCTCTTTTAATGGCCAACATTCTACACCATAAATCATTGCAGGTCTCACCACCATTTTTTAGAATTTTCCCTTAAGTTTGAGGAGAACTTATTTATCACACAATAAGCCCGATGCATTCCTCCATTTTAGCTATCCAACATGAATTTTACTAATAATATCTCCATCCATTACACCATCATCATGAACAATAAACTCTAAGAGTAAAGCCACTCATCCACCTAAGCATCCTCATCTCTGTAACATTTAACTTAATATTATGCTTCACTTTTAATGCCCAACATTCTACACCATAAAGCATTGCATGTTTCACCATCATCTTATAGAATTTTTCCTAAAGTTTGAGGGAAACTTTCATATCACACAAAAAGCCCTAAACTATGAACAATCTCAATGCATCTTCTAATTAACCCTATAGTTTGAACAATAGACTTGAAATGAAATGGAAGGAATATTACCTTCTTAAAGAGCCGATCAAATGCGATAGGAAGAACGTCATGGAAGGAGACAATGACGAGGAAGTGTCCATGGAGAACGATGGATGTGAGAGGAAGGAAAGTCATCGAAGTAGGTGACTGGAAGGAACATCGTCGAAGGAGGTGACAGGAAGGAACATCATCGAAAGAGGCGAGCAACTAGCGGTGAGAGGGGACAGCGGTTGCGAAGATGAAGAACAACGAAGAAGTGTGACGAAGGACGGCGAGGAATTGAAGGAACATTGTCGAAGGAGACAATGGCAGGGGAACGTCGGCGAAGGAATGTCATGGGCACAATCAAGCAAAATGACGAGCGAATGAAAGAAATAGTGAGGATGCTGGTTTAGATAGAGGTGTTTTTTGCGACAGATTTGTGACGAATTTGCTACAGATTTCTGTCACAAAATAAACGACGGAAATGTCCATTGCAAATCTGCCGCAATTTCAGAGAAAATTTTTTTGACGCAAGATTCGCCACAAATCTGCTGCAAATTATTGACTTTCCTATAGTGGAAGAGGGGAATATGAAGGGATATTTAATGAATATTAATTGAGACCACGATAAAATGAATATAAAGTGTAAGGGTTATGAAGAGAGGAATATGAAAGGGGTTTTAATGATTTTGAAGGAAAGCGGAGAAGCACTAGGGAATTCAAATGATTTCTTCATTTATTTACTTAAATGAAAAGTAATTACATATTAATTATTTTTAAAGTATCAATTAATCATAGTAAGATAATAAAATCAAAGGTTCGGACCCTATTTGAATAATTAAAATAAAAGGTTAGAATTTTGTTTGGGAAGAAACTCAAGCTGGCTTTATAATAGTATAGATATTGGTCAACGTGGAAGAATTTATTGGTCAACATTAATTTTTTAACTATAAAAATAATTATCCCAGAAAATTGTATCACTAAAAAGTTCTTATTGACATTCATATCTATATTTATATTATGGCAGCTTACAGAGAGTTTTTTTTTAATTCCTCTAGTCCATAGCAGACGGCCAATAGGATATAATAGCTCTCAATGCAAATCAGTGCTTATCTACAATGTATAACTTTTTTTTAGGTATTTAAGCAGTTAAGACAAACTCACACAAGCATCACATACACAAGACTCGAATCTAGAACCTTTTGATTGGTAGCAATGCTCTCAACCAATAGACCAAGGTAAGCATTATTTGATTTTCTTTTTACAAACCAATGATGAGTAATAAAATTTTGTCTGAAATATTCTTATCAAAATTTAAGTCAAAATAAAATTTAAAATTGGATTTTTTTGGGGAGTAGTATAATATTAATTCATTACATTTATTTAAAGTCTAATCAGAATAATTTAAAATTCATTTTTGTTATGTACTAGAATATTTACAATAATAAAATTAGACTTGTACAATGATTCACACACAAATAGATAGGAAAAGCTCACAAGAGATATGATAGTTTTTACATGGATAATTTAGTAATGAAAAAATAATAGGTCTTAGCTTAGGTGAAATAATTCACTATTTAGATTAAAATTACAAAAACTCAGCCTTCCCCAGAATTATAAAAGACGTGATTATAAAGTTTTAATTATCGGCTTTATCTCTTGTGAGAGTAGTTGAAAATATTGGAGAAGATATACATGATGATGGGTGTTTGTATTGGTTGATGGTCGGTAAAGACGATCAACTAAGGTTGTCAGGATTAGTTTGTAATGGCCAATGGTATTTTAGAGATTCTAGACGTCAAATTTGGGTAGCATAAGACAACAAAGGGCAGGAGATGACAGTCGAATACTAATGGTTGGATAACAATTATTGTGTGGCGTTAGCACGGAACAATCCAAACAAACTTGTTATCAAGATAAATTTATTCAACAACATTAGCTTTCAATAAAAAATAGAAAGAGGTGGTGGTGTGCTCCTAAGAGGTCAAATTGCAATTTTAACAAGATAAAAATGCTGATAGAATTAAAAATAAAATAAAATTAGAATTATTCAGTCATCTTAAACAACAAGTTACAACCTGGTCAAATTAATGAGTACAAATTATGGACACTATGGCTTGATCCCATATTCATGCATGACTTATAGCTTCAAATGACACCCCCACAAATTGCCACATGGCAAATGCTGATCATGCCACGTGGCTGAAGATTGTAATATTATAGTCTAATATGGGCATGAATGAAGCCTTAATTTACTTTGTTTTCAAGACCATTTGAAGTGTAGCAGAAAAATAATAAAAATATATAATTTTCCTGGCTTATTAAAATAGTTTTAATTATTTTAATAATTTAGTATTGAACCAACTATATTACATAAGAGCAATAGTATTTCGATTGAGAAATTAGTGAACATAGTTTGATCTTGAAATTATTTTCAATAATTAAAACATTCTAAAAATTATTTTAAATTATATAATTGCTTGATCTTTCCATTAAGTGCAGGTGCCGGCTTTTCATTTCTGTTTGATGTTATGGACTATAGAGCTGATCTCGTTCGTTATGTTTTGCTATTCCTCCGGAAATACAATGGGAAAGTAGTTTCCGAGAGCTGTGCTTCCCTAACCATTAAGTGATGCATCAGATGTCCTGCGTGGCGCAATCAAAGACGTCCAATTGCAGGATCCGTTGATCACTACACGTGCAGCTATTTCTATTGCTTACCTTCCAGCTTCTTCTTTTAACCTTTCTTCAATGCATGGATTTTGCCTCAGGACCAGCTCTACTACCATTTAGCTTTCTCTCATAGAAGATAGGAGCACCATTGCTTATAAAAATAGAGTATGAGGTAAAGGATCACCCAAGATCACTTCTTTTTAGATTGAGAAATACAAAATCAGTTCTTTAAGATATATTTAGAAGGCGTTGATACGGAGGATCTCATTGCGTAAATGTTGACCTCATTTTTGTATGAGGTTAGCATGACCAATCCAGACCTTAGGATCTTTTTAATCCTTAGGATTTAATCTTGACCTAGGATCAATCTGATCTTAGTTCAATTTAGATTCAAATCAATCCTGATCTCAGATCAATCAAATCTCCAGACTATTCTAGATCTTAGGATCTTTCCTAGATTTTAGATCTTAGGATCATTCTAGACCCTAGGATTCTACCTGACTCTAGATCATATGATCCTCTTAGCCCTTAGGATTCTTCTAGATTATAGGATTCTTCCAGACCCCAGATCCTAGGATTTCTAGATTCTAGGATCTTCCCAGACTCCAGTCCCTAGGATCTATTCTAGACCCTAGGATTCCCTTAACCTGATTTGGACCCTAAGACCTATTCTAAACCCTAGAATTCTTCTAGATCAATCCAAGTTTCAATTCAATCTAAACTTAATTCAAATCCTATCATTCAAGCTCAAAATCCAATTCAAAACCAGATTTCCAGATTCAAATCCAAGGCCAAAGGTCTAAGTCCTGAAAGCCTTTTCCAGTAAATCTTTAAACATTTCAAAACCTTATCAAATGACCTCTGATTCAAGATTTATCAGTTCCACATGGATGTGACATGTCTCTAGAAGCATCCCTCCAAATTTGAGCCCATTCTGAGGTCTCTAACCCCAGAAACTGAATTGAAATCCAAAGCTGTAAAACCTTCAAATATTTACAGTCCATGCCACTGGACCTACCACCCAGTGGATTTTGATCCTGGAGCTTTCTCCAAAGCTCCAAATCACTTCCAGACCCTTAATTATGACTCATTGAGCAATAAACTGCATTTTGTTGGACTCAGTTTGACCCCTAGTTGACCAGGGGCCAAAATGACTAAAATACCCCTATGGGGTGTTAATAGTCACTTTGGTCAAATGAGCTCCAAATCAAATGCAGTCACTTCCAGCAAATTTCAAATGTCAAACCAAATCCATTGAACCCAGAACCAGCCCCTGGGTCAACTTGGTTGACCAAGTCAACTTAGTTGACCTAGAAAGCCCCTTTAGGGTCAGAACAGGTCATTTTGACCAAATGACCTCCTCTGACCTTGGGACCACCTCCATTGGTCTCCAAATGTCATTTCAAATCTGTTGAACTCATTTCCAGACCCTGGACCCACCTGGTTGACCTAAAAGGTCCATTAAGGGCCCAAATAGGTCATTTTGACCAAATGACCTCTCCAGACTTTAAGACCACCACCAGTAGACTCAGAATATTATCCTGAATTGGTTGGACCCAATCCATGACCTTGGGTCGACCTGGTTGACCAAGTCAACCTAGTTGACCCATTAGGCCCATTAAGGGCCTAAATAGGACATTTAACCCAGATGACCATTTTTATCCTTCAAAATATCTCCACTAGACTCCAAACATCAAATCAAATTCATTGAGCCCAATTCTTGGCCCTGGGTCAACCTGGTTGACTAAGTCAACCTAGGTTGACCACTTTAATCCTTAAGCTTTTACATATTGAATCAAACCCTTAATCAATTTCAAATTTATTCAAATTAATCTAATCACCCTCCTTAGGGATTTAAGTTTGATTGGACCTTTGACCTAGTCAATAGTTGACTTGGTCAACTAAGTCTAAGTCTGGTCAAAGTTGATTTTGTTTAAGTCAAAATCATTTCACTCATCTAAACTTAAGTCCTCTAAATCTCACCCTCTTTGATGTCTTGAACATTCCCAAGTTTACCATGAGTTAAGTTTTGGTCAAAGTTGACCAAGTCAACTAAAACCCAAGCTTGGTCAAACTTAACTCAATAGAACCAAATCAAGGTTTATGATTTAATCAAACCCTCTAAAATGTTAAAATCATTCTATTACATACCATGAGTCATCTTAAACTCATTGCAAGTCAAATCATGCATTATTTGACTTGGTCAAACTCTTACATTTGGCCAAATCATTTTAAACCCCTTCCCTATGCCTTCAAGCTCAATCTTTAGGATTTAGATTTTCTTTAATTCATTATTCCAGCACTCAATACCCTCCTCCAATGCCACCTCACCAGTCCATGTGGAAGGTGGACTGGTCAATTAGTCAAATCAACCTCTTTAAGTGGTCAAAGAGGGTCAAAATCTCTCTTAAGCCCTAATCCATGCATTCTAAAACCCATCCAGCTGTATAACCAAACTCTAGAAGATTCCTGGAGCTTCTCCTAGCCTTTGGATCGAAATCATAGGGCTCAAATCATCTCCACATGCTCACATAGGACAAAATGACCTTTACATGTCATTTGTCCTTTGTGTCCTTTGATTCCCTGCCATCCCAACACCCCAGCCAGGTGTCAACCATCAGGAGATGATGCCAAACAAATCCTATCCATCCAATAAGATCAGGGATGTTTGAATAGAGCAAAAGGCCATTTGAGCTATGATTGAATCCCTTACATTCTCTCACCACTCCAGCTCGTTCAAGCTCGACCTCCTGCTGTCTTGAGCTCCCCGGTAATACTTCTACACTTTCCAACCAGAATCCGGTCGGTCAAAGGTGTCGCCGACGATCTTCCCGACGAGTTGAAGGCAAAATCCATCCTAGGCTTTGTCTGGTTAATCCAGACGTTATTAGCTCGAGGAACCTTCTACAAATCTGAGCGTAGACAGACTACAATTTCAGAGAATACAAAATCTTTCCAAACGAACGGTTAGATCTCTTAAAAACTCGAACCCTAGGTCATATCACTTAGTTTTAAATAGCGTTTCATTAAGTGCTTTTCAAATTGTAAGAGGACGTCCACATGTTTTCTGTTCATCCAAGATATCTATGTTTAAAATTTCATTTAAATTGATTGCATATTTTGAGAGAACGAGCGTTAAAACCCAATTCCAGGGTTTTACGAACCATTTGCATGCGTATGCGACGATCAACGGTCCCGATCTCGCCATATTTGGGTTTATTCAAACCGCGCGGTTCATCTAGTTGGATGAATCCTTGTCTGGCTTGATCAGAATCCATGGTTCCAAACCGCGTGATCCAATTCCCGTCGTCTGATCTCTCTCAGCCGAAATCAAACCACGGGATTGAATTTGTGCCGTCGGATCAAAATGTAAGCGAATCGGACGGTCCTTATTCCTCGCCGACGTGTTTAAGTGAAGAATCACGCATCGATGCGTGGTTCCTCTGGTAGCTGACGCGTGGGCATACGCGACGCTCCGCCGCCGCACTTGTTCGCGCTGGCCGAATCCGCGGATGCCACGTGGCGCCGGCGCCGCCAAGGATTTAAATAAGTTTAAAATTTCATTTTAAATCAATTTAAATTCATTTTTTTATTATTTAAGATTAAATATTAACTCAAAGTTTTAATTTAATATTTCATATTAATCAAAAAATTAAGATCTTTGATTTAAAATTAAAATTAATTTGAGATATTATATATATATATATATATATATATATATATATATATATATATATATATATATATATATATATATATATATATATATATATATATATTAAACTATTTTAAACATTTAATATTTAATATTTAATTAAAGATGATAAAAATATTTCTTTTAATTTCTGAATTAAAAAAAAAGTAATATTACGTTTAATTAATAATAAATTATGTAATTAATATTAACAAATTACTTTGAATTAATTAGTTAATATTAATTAGTATTGATTAGTTCATTTTAATTACTTTTAATTAATAATAAATTAGTTAAGTATTATCAATTTATTTATAATTTTAATATTTTAATTAATTTAATATGACTTATAAGTAATATTTAAAATCATTAATTAATATTGATATTAATTAATATTAAATTATGTAATATTTTTATTAAATTATTATTTTTAAATTAATTAACTTTAAAATTTGATATTACTTTTAATTAATATTAAATTATTTAATGTGTCAATTAATTTATTATTTTTATTAATATTAAATGATTTAACACCTTAATTAATATTAATTTTAATTAAAAGATTTTAAATATTATTTAAAATATCTTAAATTCAGAAATTAATTTAAATATTTAATATCATTTAGTATATTAATTAAGTATTTAAATAATTAATTAATATTTAACTAACTCTAAACTTAATATTAATCTTGAAAAATATTTGAAAATTCAAATAAAAATTTAATTAAAATTATTTAATATTATTTGAATGATTTATAACATTATAATAATTAAACAACTAATTAATATTCATTAATTTAATTAATTAATATTCAATAATCAATTAATTATTTTAAAATATTCTAATTTTAAAATTAAATTAATTTAAACTATATTTCATATTTTAATTAAGTAAATACTTAACTATTAATTAACATATAATCATTGGTCAATAGCTTAAGTATATAAAAAATAATAATAATAATAATAATATATACATTTAAATAATTTTTGTTTTAAAATTTCAGAAAATTCTTAAATTTAAATTAACTGATTTTAAAATTATTTTTAATCATTAATTAATTTAAAATTATTTGAAAATTTATTTTAATTGATTTAAACTTTAAAAATTCATAATAAATTCATTTTAAATCAGAAAATTACGTATAATATATCAAAATTTTTAGAAAATTAAGCACTTTAATTTAAGATTAATTTCAGAGATCAAAACTTGATTAATTTTAAGTTATTTTAATTACTTCAATATTTTAATATCTAATTAATATCTAATTAAATTTTAAGCCAATTATTTTGAAACTTAAAACTTATTTTAAATGATCTTAATAGATCAGTGATCTCTCATTTAGGTATTCAACTTATTCAAACCATGCTTTTAACTTTTTTTTTATTTATTTAAAAGTTATGTTTATACATATGTAATTTTATCTATATTATGTATATATTTGAAATTATTTTAAAGTAATATATATGTATTTAAATCCTTTAGGGTTGAGAGATCTACTTGAAAATTTTAAACTTAGATCTAACATACTTAAATAGAAATCATGTAGAAATGTTAATGAATGATTATACTTTAATTATTCATTAATCTAATTAAAGTATATTCAATTAGCATTGGTCTTTGCATGTTTAGGACATACACATACCACTTAATTTAAGGCTCTCTTAGAATTAGGATTGATTGTGTTTATATGTGTGCATATCTTGCATGTTATATTAAGGGTTAGAAGAACTTTGATTTGAACCCATTTAAACTTAGTGTCATTAAGGATAATAATTAAGGACTCATTTAGAGAACTTAGAAAAATTTTAATAATTAGGATTCAACTCATATTGACTTGAAACTTTGAACACTTGAACTTAGTGACACTCTCTACCCTAGGAAATTTTCCCACTGGATTTTGAGATCATTAAGCCCTTTAATTAACCTAATCAAAATTAAACCTTCATTAAGCCTTAAAACCTTCCAAAAATTATAATATATCAAATTTAAACCCAAAAATTACAAATAATACCTCAAACTGACCAGAATTAAACTCTTAATCAATGAAAAATAAAAGCCCTTTGACTGGACTTCAAAATTAAGTTTAATTTAAGTTTAATTGAAATTCAATATTTAATCAATTTAATTAATTAAAAATAATTAAAAATTCTAAAAAATTTCCAAACACTTGGAAATCACTCCTTAGGTCATTCCTGACCTTTAGAGTTGATTTCAAGAAGTTTGGAAGTCATTTGGATTCAAATCACAAAAAGGTCTCTAATTAAACAATTTTAAAAATTCAATAAATACTCAAAACTTCGAAAATTCATAACTAATTAAAATGAATTCCAAATTGAGCAAACCCAAAGGCATACAACTCATCTTAATGTCTAATATTTATTAAAAATGTTAAGTTTTCAGAAATCAAATAAATTTGAAAAAATCAACTTTTGGTCAAACTTAGTTCAAATTCAAGTCAAAACTTCAAACCTTCACAATAAAATGTAAAAAAATCCAATTTCAGTGTACTTACTGTCTAACTGATTGTATTAATGTCTAGTATTTTAATAAAATATTAAATATCCAAAAAAACCCTTTAAATTAAAAATTCAACTTTTAACCCCTTAATTAAATCATTAAAATAATCCAGAAAATTCCAAAATTCAATAAATTTCCAAAATTCCAGAAAATATTAATTTGAACTTAAAACCAGCAATCAATCAATTCTAATTAAAATTTATTAACCTTCAAACCTTAATCAAACTCAAATCACTTAATTATATCGGATACCACTAGGTAACCCAGGCCTACGAGGCTATTAAATTAGCTCCAAGGAAGGTGAAATAAATTTTATGGCCTCGGTGTGCAACAAAGGTGATATCCAACAGAAAATCAAAAATCAAATTTAAAATTAATTATAAACTATTAAGATTTAAACTTCAATTAAATTCTCCCTTAAGCCTTCAACCAACTAGAACATCAAGCAACTTCAATCAAGTGCCTATGTAGGACATATCAAAGCCACACAGCCTACCTCACACATTTTAGATGGTTTGCTAGGACAACCAACTCTAGTCTTAGGCTAGGCTGGTGTTTACTTTTCTGTTACTTGCGTGTGTGCTGGGTTTTCCATGGTTTTCATTGCATGCTGGTTGCTAGATTTAAGTAATTGATGTTGATGTGATTGTTTATTTATTTAATGCATTCTGTGTTGATTTGATTGTACGACTAGATCTACCCCTAGGCTAGGGATGATTTGTACTAATTCAATCTTATGCAGGTGGCCATGCTCATACAGGGCATAAACTAAAGGGGGCAAAAAATCATAATTATTAAATTGCACAGGTGCTAAGCATGCTTAAGTCCCCCTTTAAAATTAAAAGAGCATGGCCAAGTGTGGCTGCTTTGAGCATTTTTAATTTTTTTTAATATATAACTGCTTTGGATGTCAAATATAAACTGCTGATTATTAGGATAACCCTGCAGGTTGTTGAGTCTAGATTTTTAATTTTAATTGATGTAATTTGATTTAAATTGAGTTGTAAATTATTTAAAGTGATTTGAGATTGAGATGTTTAAACATCCAATTTGGAATCCAAAGAGGAAGGAACATCCCTTAGGGGAGAGTTCCTATCCATTTGGAGATCCAAATTAGGATGAATTTCACATATCCAAAGAGAAAAGATAACACCCCTAATTATGGGGAGTTTCTTTTCATTTGGATATCCAGACCCGACAATCCAAGGAGTTCCAAGAAGACGAAGAAGTGAAGAACGAGAAGAATCTCAAATCTCAAAGTCACTTGAGTCTTAGGAGTAGAATTCGGGTTGTAGTCAGTGGTACCCAGCCACTTTACTTTCCTGCAGACTCTGGGTTGAAAGTTCGAAAGGGATGTTAAGCCCTAGTGAACTAGTTCCGAGGCTAACCAAGAGGGGGGGTGAATTGGTTATTTAAAAATTTCACGATAACTACAAAAATCTTTTCGATACTTAGCAGCGGAAACAAGTAAACAATAACGAAAAGATCAACCAACGATATTCACCCAAGCAGTTTATATTGAAAAGTAAAATGCAAAACTGAATCAGAAAAGCAAACCAGATTTTATAGTGGTTCGGTCAACTTAACCTACGTCCACTCCCCGGAGCCTCCCCTCCGGGTATTGCACTAAACGAAAGTGACTCTCCTTTTGCTCCCACAGCAAGGCGGAGAAGCCTGTACAAAACACCTCCTTTTCACCACACGGTGAGGCAGAGAACCTGACCTCCTTTCGCTTCCTCCTGAAGCAGGCAGAGAACCTTCGAACTCCTTTTGCTTCCACCTGAAGCGGGCAGAGAACCCACGAACTCCTTTCGCTTCCTCCTGAAGCGGGCAGAGAACCCGGATCTTCTTGCGAACGATCCTCCCACGAAGAACACCGACTAGACGACAGACGACGAGCGGAGAAGACGACTCTGATCCGTGCTTAGAGCAACCTTAGTGAATCCCTCACTAACTCCCCCTCACAAGATCTCTTCTCTCTCTCCCAACTCTCTCTCTCTAGGATTTCTCAGGGAAGGAAGGCAGCAAAAAGATTTTTCTAAAAATTGGAAAAAGTTCTTTTAAAGGAGGGCTTAAAATTTGCCCTAAATCTCAACTTGTCGGCCAAGATCGTCCAGGACGATCGGTAGATCGTCCTGTACGATCAGTTCAAATTCAGCTGTATCAGCCTGGACGATCTGGCTCTTCTGGACGATCAGTAGAAAAAGTTGTTCATATCGTCCCGTACGATCCTGCGATCGTCCGGGACGATTAGTTCAAATTGAAGGAAATCGTCCAGAAGACAGTTCGGGTCGTCCAGAGAAATCTTTACTGGACGACCAAAAAATGACTTGATCGTCCCGGACGATAGGGTAATCGTCCGGTACGATTAGTTAAAAAAGGCCCCAAATCGTCCTGTACATAGTTCTGGACGTACAGCTGAAATGCACAAGACGATCACGATCGTCCGGGACGATCCTGCGATCGTCCAGGACGATGTGATCGTATCAATTAAACATTAATTGCTTTCCTTAATTACCAGACTAATTTAGGCATGATTGTAGTGAATCGTCCAGGACGATACACGTATCGTCCGGGACGATCCGACCAAAATACTTAAAATAAAACTTGCCTAACTTAATCTGGCGGCTGGAAATTTCTGATTTGAGAATATCGTCCCATATGATCCAAAGATCGTCCAGGACGATCTGCTTAATCAGACTTTCTTAACTTAGTCGCCCTAATTAGGGTTTCTGTTTTAACTGGATCGTCCATGACGATGTGGATATCGTCCAGGATGATCTGAATAAATTTGCAACAGAAACTCTAATTCACTTAATCTCTCTCCCTGAGTGTGTGTGTGCAAGGTTACTTAGCTAGGGAATCAGTTACATTACAATTGACTCAATAAAAAGAAAAATCATACATTTGACACACTTAGACCCGATCTTGAGTTGGCTTGAGTGGCTCGCGGTCTTTTGTGCCTGAAACAGATTAGCCAAGCAAAACACACTGGAAACATGTTTGTCATCATCAAAACCAGATTTGCAACAATCTCCCCCTTTTTGATGATGGCAAACATTTGTAAAGTAGTCTGACAGTAAAAGTAAACTAGGAGATCAAACAAACAAATATTTTTTTTTAAATTTTCATTTAACAGCTAAAACAATACAGGAAACAAGACTCAGAAAACAGAAACAAAGACACGACACGACTACAACTCTGACTCCCCCTTTTTACATCACAAAAAGGAGGAACGAAAAACACAACCATGAAATCAAAATAACAAAAAGACGAATAAAGCTTACGTCAAAAACACATAGAAGTATATTATTTTTTTTTATTTAAAAATTTTTTGATTAAGCTGCTCTTAGAAAATCAGAATTTTTCCTTGACTTTAGATTCGAAAACCAATGACATGACGATTGACAGTGCTGAAATCCAGAAAAGGTTGGAAATAATCAACGTTCGTAGCGCCGACCCCGGGCACCTTATCGATGCAAACCTCTTTCAACACAAAACTGATTCAGAATAAAAGACATTAGATTTGAAAAGAAATCCTTTCAAGCCTCGTTCCAGAAAAATATCTGATATAATAGTGTTACAAAGTAAAAAATCAGAAATCAGATTTTAAGACTCAAGCTTTTGAAAATATTAAGTGGCGCACAGATTTTTCTAAGACATTTAATAATCTGAAAGGAAAGAAAGCTTGTGTTGGGCTCATTTTGTGCCTCTTTTTCAAATTGGTTGGCGCTTTGCGCATCTTTTGATTTTTGATACACTTTGTGTATCCAATTTGGCAATTTCGCATCTTTTCAGTTTTGGGCTCATTTTATGCCTCTTTTTCAAATTATCTGGCGCACTACGCATCTTTTATAAGCTTTCTACTTTTCATAATCATTAAAGAGTCTCAGCTGTGAGATTATCTTCCAGACATAGGAGATGACTCTCAGCAGTAAGGAAGAACGATTCACAAAACAAAATCCATACAACATATGATAAATGCAATCACTTGGTTTAGAAAATCAAACTAATGACTCAAGACTTTGAAAAACACTATTGATATGAGGCAGATTACTGTAGGAATATAAAATAATCTCTATTTCAAAAACTAACATTTTAATTTTGAAAAGGATTTTTATTCAAAAGAAACTACACACCAGTAAAGGAGTTAGAGGAAGAGAAACAATTATCAATGTTTCTTCCCTTTAACAGATTCAGCGAAGTCAATCACTGCTTATCAGCTTCCAAATCAAAACAAGGTAAAAACTCCCAGTCAAAAATTCAGATCACCAGAAGTAGTGAGCGGTGATCAGATCTTGAAAAGCATAAAACAGTAAGTGCAAGATATGAACCCGTAAATAAATAAAAACAGGTAGAAAATCATAGCAAAGTAAATACTCAAATCAAACTAACAAAAAAGGGTAACACAGAAATCAGCAGAAGAAATAAAATCAACTGAAAGCAAATAATCAAACCAAAACTAACTAACAAAAATCAGAAATCAGAATACAAAAACTAACTAACAGAAATCAGAAAACAGAATACAAAAAGCTAACTAACCGAAATCAGAATACCAATCATAACAATCATAAATCAACAGTCATCAGAATCAAGCATTTATATCAATCACTCCTAATCTAGTTCTCAAAATGCTGAATGAGTCAAAGGCCAGTGGTTTAGTGAATATGTCAGCCAGCTGATTTTCAGTTGCTATGTGGTGTAGCTCAATGTCCCCTTTTGTAACATGGTCCCTAATGAAGTGATGCCTAATGTCAATGTGTTTGGTCCTAGAATGTTGGATTGGATTCTTAGAGATACAGATGGCACTAGTATTATCACACAGAACAAAAATTGTGCCAACGGGTACTCCTAAATCCAAGACTTGTTGTTTCAACCAAAGAACTTGGGCCACACAACTTCCTAAGGCAATGTACTCAGCTTCAGCAGTGGAAAGTGCAACTGAGTTCATTTTTCTACTGGACCAGGAGACTAACGACTGTCCTATAAATTGACAAGTCCCAGAAGTACTCTTCCTATCCACCCTACACCCCGCAAAGTCAGAATCAGAATATCCAATGATCTCAAAAGAGGTGCTGTGCCTAGGGTACCAAATTCCTAGGTTTGGGGTCCCTAAAAGATATCTAAGAATTCTCTTAACAGCAGTCAGGTGGGACTCTTTAGGATCAGCCTGAAACCTAGCACAAAGACAGACACTAAACATGATATCAGGTCGGCTAACAGTCAGGTAAAGCAGTGAACCTATTATCCCTCTATACTTCTTCTGATCAACAGATTTTCCATTTGAATCCTTATCTAACTGAACTGAGGAGGGCATGGGAGTATTGATTGGCTTGGCTTTATCCATTTCATATTTCTTCAAAATGTCCTTAGTGTATTTTGATTGATTGAGAAAGGTTCCATCATCTGTTTGCCTTATGCTAAACCCCAAAAAGTAAGACAATTCTCCCATCATACTCATCTCAAACTCTTTACTCATTGTTTTAGAAAACTCTTCACATAAGTATTTATCAGAAGATCTAAAAATTATATCATCAACATAGATCTGGACAATGAGTAAGTCATCTCCTAATCTCCTCAAAAAAAGGGTGGTGTCTACGCTCCCCTTAACAAACTCTCTTTCTAACAGGAATGTGCTAAGCCTCTCATACCAAGCTCTGGGTGCCTGTTTCAATCATATAAGGCCTTTTTTAATTTATAGACATGACTTGGATATTGGGAACTCTCAAAACCTGGGGGTTGTTCTACAAATACATCTTCTTTAATTACCCCATTTAAAAAGGCACTCTTGACATCCATTTGAAATAGCTTAAATCCCTTGTAACAGGCAAAGGCTAGTAGCACTCTAATGGCTTCCAATCTAGCTACAGGGGCAAAAGTTTCCTCAAAATCTATCCCTTCTATCTGATTATACCCCTTAGCCACCAATCTTGCCTTATTTCTCACCACCATACCAGAATCATTCATCTTATTCTTAAAGACCCACTTGGTTCCCACAATACTTTGGTTTTTAGGTCTTTCTACTAACTCCCAAACATCATTCCTTACAAATTGATTCAATTCTTCCTGCATAGCTAAAATCAAAATTCATCCGACAGGGCTTGATTGATGTTGGTGGGTTCAGTCATTGAGATAAAGGCAGAATGGTTTACTTCCTTCCTAAGTCCATGCCTAGTCCTAACACCTTCAGAAGGGTCTCCTAAGATCAGTTCTTTAGGATGACTCGAAGAATATCTCCAATCTCTAGGCAGTGGGGTTTGAGGTTCTACCCTTTCCTCCAAATTTGTATTTCCAATTCCTTGGGTAACCTTAACAATCTCTTCATCTTCTACTTCAGATCTAGACTCCTTAGGATCAGATTCATCAAACACTACATGGGTTGTTTCTTCCACCACCAAAGTCCTCCTATTGAACACCCTAAAGGATTTCCCCACACTTGAATATCCTAAGAACACTCCTTCATCAGATTTGGGGTCAAATTTTCCTAAGGGTGACTTCCCGTTGTTCAGAATGAAAACCTTACAGCCAAAGACATGGAGGTGGGACAGGTTTGGTGTTCTACCCTTAATGATCTCATAAGGTGTCTTGTTCAGTTTGACTCTCACATTCACCCTATTCAGCACATAACAGGCAGTGTTCACCGCTTCAGCCCAAAAGTATTTAGGAAGTGAATACTCGGCAAGCATGGCTCTAGCGGCTTCTACTAAGGTCCTGTTCTTCCTTTCAGCTACCCCGTTCTGCTGAGGGGTCCTAGGAGCTGAAAAATTGTGACTAATCCCATGATCCTCACAAAAACTTCCAAATCTTTCATTTTCAAACTCCCCTCCGTGATCACTATGGATGGTAATAATCTCACATCCTAACTTCTTCTGAATCCAAGTAGAGAAAGATCTAAACTCATCAAATGACTCAGATTTGTGTGACAAAAACTTAACCCAAGTGAACCTTGAATAATCATCAACAATCACAAAACCATAGACTCTCCCCCCTAAGCTGGCAGTGCTAATGGGTCCAAAGAGGTCCATGTGAAGAACTTCTAAAGGTCTAGAGGTGCTAATATCCTTAACAGAGTGAAAAGAGGACTGGACTTGCTTCCCCAACTGACAGGCATCACACAGGTGATCCTTAGTGAACTTAAGCTTGGGCACACCTCTAACTAAGTCCTTTTGGGTGACTCTCCTAAGGGTTTTCATACTGGCATGACACAATCTCCTATGCCATAACCAAGACTCATCAGCAGCAGTTTTTAAGCAAATTGAATTATCAGATTTAATGCTACTTACATCCAGCTTGTAGACGTTGTTGATCCTTTGCCCCTGCAAAACAACTTCATCATTTAAGCTTAAAATGCAGTCAGTGGGCAGGAATTTGATGCTGTATCCCTTGTCACAGAGTTGACTAATGCTCAGCAAGTTGTGTTTCAGTCCATCTACAAGTAAAATATTATCAATCACAAAATTCTTTGAATCACCAATCATACCTGTGCCTACCACCTTCCTGGTGGTGTTATCTCCAAGTGTAACCTTGCCTCCAGCTCTGGCCTCCAGCGAAATGAACTGATTTGCATCTCCAGTCATATGTCTAGAACATCCGCTGTCCAGGTACCACATGCTCTCACGAGGTCTTGTGTGAGAGCACACCTACAAAATCATCAAATGTCAGTCTTAGGAACCCAAACAGGTTTGGGTTCCTTCTTATGAAAAGAAGAATGCGATGCATGCATGCTGTGCTGTGCAACAGGCAGTTTGGGTCTCCACACCCAATGTGTACTACGGTGAACAGTACAAGTGTGTGATATGTGTCCTAACATGCCACATGAAAAATATCTAACACCAGGAAAAGGATTAACTAAACGTCGTGAGTGATAGTGCCTCTTCCTAGTAGTGTATGAAACATTCTTTGATGAACTTGCAACAGAATTTTTAAAAGGTGGCGGTGCATAAAATTGTTCAAAAGTAGGCGGTGTTTTGTTATTTTCAAAAGCACTGATTTTCACTTTCAAAAACTCAATATGTTTGTTTAAACTTCCAATTTCAAACGTTTTTGCACTTTCAATACTTTCTAACTCAGATGCCAAATCATTCACTTTCTTAAAAGCAAGTTCTAATTCACCATGCGATGTTTTTAACAAGTTATGCTCAACAATTAAATCAGAATGCTTTTTATTCAGTTCATCAAACTCATCTAGTAAAGACATGTGATTGCTATCAATGGTGGAATGATCCTTAATCAACACTTCATGCTCTTTTTGCAAAGTCAGATAATCTAGTTTCAAACTAGCATGGGTTTTCTTAAGCTTCCTATACGATGTATGAATCTTTTCAGAAACTTCAAATAACTGATCGTAAGTAAGCTCACATACCTCTTCCTGGTCCGACTGACCAGGGTGATCATCCGCCATCAGACACAAGTTTGTTTCCTCCTCTTCAGCTTCAGTCTCAGAAGAGTCGGATGCAGAGTCTGCCCAGAATTCCTTCTGAATCCGCTTCTTGTCCTTTCTGAACTTTGGTTTCTCCTCACTCTTCTCCTTGCTTGGGTGAGCTTTAAGTGTTGGACAATCAGCCTTAATGTGTCCAGGCTTCCTGCATTCAAAACAAACCGATTCAGATGAACCCTTAAAGTTTTTATTGAACTTACCCTTGTTCCACTTCTGATAGTTCTTATGTTTCTTCCTTAGAAAGCTTTTGAATTGCCTTGTGATTAAGGCAACTTCATCGCTATCAGACCCGGAAGTGCTAGCATCTGAATCTTTGGCCTTTAGTGCCACGGTCTTCTCTTTCTTGCGTTCACCTGCATCAAGTTGCCTTTGGTTCACCCCTTGCTCGTAAGCAATGAGTGATCCAAGTAAGCTGTCAATAGAATAAGTATTTAAATCTTTGGATTCAGTAATAGCAGTAATCTTAGCATCATAAGAAGCAGGAAAACATCTAAGAATCTTGTTCACTCTTTCGTAGTTGGTAAGTTCTCTACCTAAAGCATGCAAAGAGGTAACAATCTGAGTGAACCTTGTGTACATTTCTGAAATAGTCTCACTAGGTTTCATGCGAAAAAGTTCATAATCATGTAACAAGATGTTTAACCTAGATTGTTTGACTTCAGTTGTACCTTCATATGTTATACATAACCTATCCCAGATTTCCTTTCCTGTTGTACAAGTAGAAACACGCATATAGTCTTCAGATTTCAAAGCACAAAAGAAACAGTTCAAACATTTTGCATTCAACTGTGCTAAATCACGATCATCAAACGTCCAATCAGCAAACGGCAATTCAGTTTTCACATTATTAATCATTCGAAAAGGTGGTTCGTATCCGTCCTTAACTAACATCCACATGCGATAATCAATAGATTGCAGAAAAGTAGACATGCGTGTTTTCCAAAAATCAAAAGGAATATTGTCAAACAACGGTGGTCTAGTAATAGAATAACCTTAAGCAGTATTACGATTGTTACAATTAGCCATTGGATCAAATTCAAAAGTTTTTAAACAGAAATTTTGAATCCCGCTCTGATACCACTTGAAAGTTCGAAAGGGATGTTAAGCCCTAGTGAACTAGTCCCGAGGCTAACCAAGAGGGGGGTGAATTGGTTATTTAAAAATTTCACGATAACTACAAAAATCTTTTCGATACTTAGCAGCGGAAACAAGTAAACAATAACGAAAAGATCAACCAACGATATTCACCCAAGCAGTTTATATTGAAAAAGTAAAATACAAAACTGAATCAGAAAAGCAAACCAGATTTTATAGTGGTTCGGTCAACTTGACCTACGTCCACTCCCCGGAGCCTCCCCTCCGGGTATTGCACTAAACGAAAGTGACTCTCCTTTTGCTCCCACAGCAAGGCGGAGAAGCCTGTACAAAACACCTCCTTTTCACCACACGGTGAGGCAGAGAACCTGACCTCCTTTCGCTTCCTCCTGAAGCAGGCAGAGAACCTTCGAACTCCTTTTGCTTCCACCTAAAGCGGGCAGAGAACCCACAAACTCCTTTCGCTTCCTCCTGAAGCGGGCAGAGAACCCGGATCTTCTTGCGAACGATCCTCCCACGAAGAACACCGACTAGACGACAGACGACGAGCGGAGAAGACGACTCTGATCCGTGCTTGGAGCAACCTTAGTGAATCCCTCACTAACTCCCCCTCACAAGATCTCTTCTCTCTCTCCCAACTCTCTCTCTCTCTAGGATTTCTCAGGGAAGGAAGGCAGCAAAAAGATTTTTCCAAAAATTGAAAAAAGTTCTTTTAAAGGAGGGCTTAAAATTTGCCCTAAATCTCAACTTGTCGGCCAAGATCGTCCAGGACGATCGGTAGATCGTCCAGGACGATCGGTAGATCGTCCTGTACGATCAGTTCAAATTCAGCTGTATCAGCCTGGACGATCTGGCTCTTCTGGACGATCAGTAGAAAAAGTTGTTCATATCGTCCCGTACGATCCTGCGATCGTCCGGGACGATTAGTTCAAATTGAAGGAAATCGTCCAGAAGACAGTTCGGGTCGTCTAGAGAAATCTTTGCTGGATGACCAAAAAATGACTTGATCGTCCCGGACGATAGGGTAATCGTCCGGTACGATTAGTTCAAAAAGGCCCTAAATCGTCCTGTACATAGTTCTGGACGTACAGCTGAAATGCACAAGACGATCACGATCGTCCGGGACGATCCTGCGATCGTCCAGGACGATGTGATCGTATCAATTAAACATTAATTGCTTTCCTTAATTACCAGACTAATTTAGGCATGATTGTAGTGAATCGTCCAGGACGATACACGTATCGTCCGGGACGATCCGACCAAAATACTTAAAATAAAACTTGCCTAACTTAATCTGGCGGCTGGGAATTTCTGATTTGAGAATATCGTCCCGTACGATCCAAAGATCATCCAGGACGATCTGCTTAATCAGACCTTCTTAACTTAGTCGTCCTAATTAGGATTTCTGTTTTAACTGGATCGTCCAGGACGATGTGGATATCGTCCAGGACGATCTGAACAAATTTGCAACAGAAACTTTAATTCACTTAATCTCTCTCCCTGAGTGTGTGTGTGCAAGGTTACTTAGCTAGGGAATCAGTTACATTACAATTGACTCAATAAAAAGAAAAATCATACATTTGACACACTTGGACCCGATCTTGAGTTGGCTTGAGTGGCTCGCGGTCTTTTGTGCCTGAAACAGATTAGCCAAGTAAAACACACTGGAAACATGTTTGTCATCATCAAAACCAGATTTGCAACATGGGTTGTATAATTAAGGGCACTTGCCTATGGACTTTCATTTTGAATATTTATTTAATTATTTAATTAATTTGATTGATGTGTTGATTGCGATTAAGGACCCGCATGCTTTTAGTTGTTTATTTGGCGCTCTTGCATGTCGATTTTGATTTAGCCTGGAACCCGATAGGAGGCTAGTGAGGGTACGGTCATTAACTATTTCTATTTAAACAAAATTAAAAAATTTAAGCTCAGATAGAAACTCTTACGCTTTTAAGAAGTAAGCCCGGACTCACCGGGAGTTTTTCATGCATCATATTGAACTTTTCTCTACCTTGTTAGGCACCTCCCCGCCTGCGGGTTTTGGCAGACCACCTGACCTATTAGGATGCAATTCTGTCCAAGGTGATGTTGTGCAATCTCTAGGATAAAACCTATTTTTAAGCCTGATTTTAAAATTGCTTCATATTGATTCAAGCATTTCATCGAGTCAACTAGCATGCATTGCATTAGTAACAAATTAAAAATTGAGTCTAAATCTTTAATTGCATTTTTAGCTTAAGCATTTAACCCAACATATGTTAAGGGGTTAATTAGGATCTGCTCTAGATGTCGACCCCAATTCTTTAAACCAATCTTAATTAATGTTCTTACCACTCTTGCATAATTGACTTGACTCATGTTTTTTAAATCATTTAGGTGGTTTAGTTGGCTCCCCAATCCAGGCCGGGGTAAGTCCAGGATTGCATTGCATTAGCTAGGATTCGGGTCACTGATTCTCAGTACCCATTTTAGACTTAGGGTCTGAGGCATGTCTTCAATCTTAAGATCTCAATCTTTCGGGAATCTGATTCCCACCTTCTAATAAAATTGACCACTTAAACATTAAAATATCTTTCAATCAAATTCAAGCCCAACACTTAGGATAGTTTGAGGTGTTTCTGAAGTAATTCAGAATCTCAAAATACCTCCTACTCTTCTTCCTTTGACTCCAGAAATAAGTGTTCTACATTGAACCAATCCCACTTGAAAATTCCAGTCCCTACCTCCTTTGATATCAAACGTTGAAATCTTAAATAAAATTCGTATCGCTATTTTAATCGAGAGTATTCATAGGAAATTTTCTGGTTTCCTATGACGTAATTAACTATGAGGGCTTACGCTCGTAGGAGATTTAGAAACCCAGACCTGATTTTCAAAATTTTAATTAATTATCTTTGGGAAATTCAAAAGTCAACGATCATTATCATCATTTTCAAATAATCGATAACAGACGATATCCTCTTTCTTTGGAAAGATATATCGTACTATTATTGTAACTTTGATTCTGAAATTAATGATATATTATCTGAATTATTATAGTTAAATAATGGATTAAACATCATTCTGATCTTTTGAGATCATATATTGTTTCTCCTTGAGTTTGGCTACGATAATCAGATAAATTTAAAGATTTGTAATCTGAACCTATTAGAGAACGATATGTTTACCTTTCGAGGTAATATATCATTCATAATAAATGGTCGATTATATAATCAAAATTCTAGAAATTTAACTTTCCCAAAGAAAATTAAACACTTTTTCAAAACATATATTTTTCAATCCAAACAAAAAATGGCAACTCCGCTGGGGAAAGTCTCTCTCTCCATCTTTAATAGCGATATAAATTTTGTTGCATCGGTAGTTTTGACTACCTTTCTTCTGTTGGTCCCTCTGCCCATTTCTCTCTTGGGTGAGTGTGGTCAACTCAATTAAGACATGTGAAAAGAGAGGTGAGTGTAGGAAACCTCCCTCTAAGTCTGGCTTTGACATTTTGCCTCCAAGTTTATTGGTAGAGCGAAAGAGTCAAGTTGAACTTTTCAAAGTCTTTCTGTGCATGTTGCAAACTCGCATGCAAATAAACCATAGCATGCTAAGTTTCACAATTTACAGAAATATCTTTAACTTCAAAATCATAGTCCTCTAGCAAAATCTCATCTTTTTCAAATCTTAATTGATTCTTATATCTTACCACTACATACAGGATTGTAATTCTTATAATTTAATATGTGTGATAGGATATAGATTTCTCTTTCAAATTTTAATTCAAAGTTTGAAATCTTTTGGTTAATCTAACCTTCGACATTTCGATCCCGAATCACTAGTCAGAATGAAAGAGTCAGGTTAGTTTTTAGCGTCCCCCTATTTAAAATTTTTTGTAAACTATTATGTTGAACACACGTTCAACACTTCGAGTTTCAAAATAAGGGGAGATGCTGCCAAAATTTCAAAATTTTCAAACATCCTTTTCAAGTCATGATAATCATTGCAATTATATATTTCTATAATAATGGTTGTAGTTGTGTATAGTCAACATACTTTCAATTTTTTTGGTCATTTCAGTCCTTGACATTTCACTCTGAATCATTCATCGGAATGAAAGAGTCAGGTTGATTTTTTAGAATCTCCCTCTTATATGTTTGTAAACCGTTATATTGAACACATGTTCAACACTTTGAGTTTCAAAAATAAGGGGAGATGCCGCCGGATTTTTAAAATTTTCAAATATCTTTTCAAAATCAATCAAGTTCAAAATGCATTGCCATATATTTCTCTATAACAACTGTTGTAGCTTAATATATGCAATATTTCTTCAAACTTTTCCGGTTAAATCAATCTTTGACATTTCATTATAAATCACTTTTTGTGAAATGAAAAGAGTCAAGTGGTTTTCCCTAGCTCTTCCCTAACATTTGTAAATCGTCGAGTTGAATGCAAATTTAATACCTCGAGTTTCAGAAATAAGGGGAGGTGCTGCCGAAAATTCAAGTTTTCAAAAACATCTATTCCATTTATTCAAATTTTAATCGTCACTTGTCATATGTTCTTCTACAATACCTCTTGAAGATTAACATTGACAATTCAAATTTAACATTTATTTTCAGTATCTTTCAAATCTCTGAACTCTGACATTTTATCTTTGATAAGATATAAAGAGTCGAGTTTCTTCCTGTAAAATCTTTCCTAATGCTTGTAAACTGTCTTGTTGAATGTAAATTCAACACCTCGAGTTTCAAAAATAAGGAGAGATGCTGCCGGATTTTTGAGTCACTTAAATTCCTTTCAATTCACATTCAACTTTCATCGTCACATGTATTACTACAACATTCTCTTGTAGTATAACATGTGTCATTTTCAGATTCAAATTTAATCATCTAATCTTTTCACCAAATCACACCTCTGACATCTTATCCCTAGCCTAATCAGTGGGATAAGAGAGTCGAGTCGAAACTCCTTGATTTTTTTTGATATTTTGTTAACTATTAAGTTGAAATCAAATCTTACTTATTGGTTTCAAGTAGTCAAAGAAAATCTTTCAATCTTCAAAATTTCAAAATTCCCGTCAAATTCTTTCAAATCAAATCCAAACCGTTGTTGTTATATGTTCTCTATAACATTCTCTTGTAGTTGAATATATACAATAAAAATTCAAATTTTCTTCAAGTCAAAATTCATATCTATACTTTATCATTACATATCGAATTATAATTCCTATAATTCGATTTATGTGATAAAATATAGAAGATTTCTTGTCAAAATTTAAATTCAAAAGTTTGATTCAAATCTTCTCTTTCAAATTTCAGATAATCAAATCTTCTACAATGGCTGGAAAACTTCTGTTCTCAATTGACCGAGACCTTCAAGTCGAGGAGTTAATCCATAGCAGTGCAATTCAATTTGGAATGGGTTTCAAGACTTTGAAACTGTCTGTGAATGGTGGAACAATCATCAACCTCACTGCTGAGGGCGAGAATGGTCCAGTAGTTGAACTAGCTGTGGGGGCTACGAGTGACCTTCCCCCAGTGTTGGAATTGGCAGCAGGTGCTACCCTCACACCTTCTGTACCCTCAGTCCAAAGTGAGGACAAGAAGACTGAGGTCAAATCTACTGTTGAGAAAGGATCTTCTAGTTCTGGAGCACTGTTTGGCACTAAGAGTGCTAGGAAGAACTACCTGAGAACGATAAGAAAGAAAATCACCAAGTCAAGAAAGATAGCTGAACAGAAAGCCCTGAGTTTAGTCGAGCCTGAGGCTATTGAGGAGTTGCCTATCCCTGCTTCTTCTCCACTCCTGAAAGGGAGTCATTTTCACCCCCTCGCAGCTGTTGCAGGGGAGGAGAGAGTCACGCGGATTGCTAGCTCTCCACCTAGCCCGGTTGACTATACTGTCAAGAGGACTACGAAAGAAAAGAATACTTTAAGAACCAGGATGTTGAGGAACATCATTCACACCTGTGCTGCTGAGACAGGTCAGACAAAAGAATAATATGTGAGACACCTGAAGGGGGTGATCTCACATAAGCTTGAGAAAGAAGTTTTAAAGGAAGAAAAAATCTGAAGCAAGAAACCTGACTCCTCAGCCAGTGAGGAGAAATAAAAAGTTTGTTAAACAACCAGTTGCTTCAGTCTTAGTGGATGGATATCACTGGGTGCCTCGTCTCCCAACTGCCAAAACTGAGGAGATAGTTTTAACTGGGTCTGGTAGGAGTCACCCCCTCAGTGGTAGACCTCCAGCTCCCCCTTCAAAACTTGCAAAGTTGGCCCCTGTGGTAGCCAAGTCAAAAGAGATTGTTAAAGACTTGCAGCCAATTGATGTTAAGGGCAAGAGGCCCATACCTTTGGATGAACCATATATACCAATGAAGATAAGCAGAACTGTTGGGATTCAGATTAGAGATACTTCAGTTAAGTCACCAGTTGAGTCACCAGTTCAGTCACCTGTTAAAGTCCCCCGCCTCCTTATTCAGGGATGTGAGGATTCTCCTCAGATTGATGTTGGAGTTCCCACAAGTCAAACTCCTTCGTCACCTATTAGGTTAGATATCCCTCACCCTGTTGAGGATGTCACCCTCGCGACTACCGACCTCGGGACAGTCGGAGGGGAGGGGACAGAACTTGAGGATGACCAAGAGATGTTAGATCAGTTGGTGGCAGAACCCACTGCTGATGATTTAAAAATTCAAGAGATCCTCACCCAGTTCGGAGATGACGAATTTGAGGAAATGATTAACTATAAAGGGTACCTACCAATCGACCTCGAATCAATTGAGGGTAGACCGGTCGATGAGGTGATACAGGAAATAAGAGACATACTTAAGAACAAGGCAACTGAAGCCTTTGATCCAGAAGCAGATGATCTGATGGAAGAAGATTCGCTGGGAATATTTGTATGATTGAAACCAGAGCATCAACCAAAGATGCTGAGCCTTCAAGACACCGATCTGGTAAGGAAGAAGCCTCTGCAGTGGTAGATTCAGACTCTGATGCATCAATTAAGTTGAATGAAAAAGATGAATACATCAAGAGTTTGGAGAACAAAATTGAATAGATGATGCTCAGAATGGAACAAATGCAGAATCAGATGATCAAAGCACAGCAGTCTCAATCCGAGCAGTTGTAACCTATAACACACACAGTAGGTGAGCACAGCAGGAAAACAGAATCAAGTCCTAGAACTCCAGAGGTTGCTTCCCCCACCTCTCCAGCCGACAAAGATATCCGCCAGATGATCGAAACCCAAGTAAGGGAGGCCTTAGCCCATTCTCAAGGAACTGTATCTATTCCAAAGGGTAGACCCTACCCTGAAGAATATCATTTAGTTTCTTATCCTAAAGGCTTTGTGCCACCTTCATTCAAAGTTTTTAGTGGTTTAGAAAACCCAAGACAGCACCTGGCCCACTTCCGAGCGAGCTGTTGCAACGCAGGAGGGTCAGATGCTCTACTCTTTCGCCAGTTTGTGAGTAGTCTATCCTGTATTGCTTTTGAGTGATATGCAGATCTACCTAATGGTTCAGTGAAAACATTCACAGAGCTCGAGAGTCTATTCTTAAAGAGATTCTCAGGAGCTCAGTAGCGTGTAACCGTTGGTGATCTTGTCATTGAAAAATAAAAATCGGGAGAGTCTTTGGTTGAGTACATCTTGAGATGGCAAAATCTCTCGATGAAGTGTGAACCCCAGTTGCAAGAGCAACATGCAGTGGAGATTCTTTTAAAGAATATCCACGGGCCTATTGCTTTTCTCCTGAAGGGTTTCACTATCAAAACCTTCGAAAAACTTTTGAATAAGGCTAGTAATCTACAGGAAGAGGCTTCCAAAATGCCATTCCTGAAGGATTCTACTAAGGAAAAGAAAGCTAGCAAACCATTGAAGTCCTTTGAAAAGAGAACAGCAATGGTTTCAGCTGTTGATAAGGGGAAGAAACTAATGAATGTTCAGTCCAGTAATTCTCCAACACAACAAACTCAGAAATCTCCACCTTTTCAGGTAACTTCTGAACCTACAAGAGATTCTCACCCGATTTCTTTTAAAGAGAGATTGGCTCGTACATATCCATTTAAAAGGGAGTCGGTGAGAAAGATCTTTAAAAGTCTTTAGAAGAAGCCAGATTTTCGATTGCTGGAGGCCAAGAAGCCGGAGGAGGCAAATAAGAAGGATGATCCAACTTTTTGCCCCTACCATCGCATGTTAGGCCACACAATCGAAGACTGCATCATCTTCAAAGATTGGCTAGAAAAGAACTTCCGTCAAGGTCATATTATAATTCCAATGGAGTACCTGGTCGATCCGGATCAGGGGTCTGTTAAATCTATTTCAGGTATGAATTCTAACTCTTCTCTGTCCATTGAAGATGGTTGGGATATAGCACTATCCCGGGCATTTAAAAAGTTGATTAATAAATCTTTTCGTCTTTCTCAACAGTTACCGACGAGAGCCCGGGACCCGATCTGGGAGGTTGACCTCGAGGCTTCGCAGGAGGACGTTGGGACAGTTTCCTCTCCAGTAGTCTTAGGAACTGCTGTATTAAATAAAAATGAAAAGAGTGAACTTTCTATAGAGAGGAAATTTGTTGATGAGAGATCTGTATAAGTGGTTGATGGTGGCTCAAAACCTCTGTCACCACAGAAATTATCTGACTTTTACTTTGCCCCATCAAAGGCAAAGGGTCAAAAATTGAATAAAAAGTCTGATCCTTCTGCTCAAATTTTGATGATTAATATTGAGAATGAAAATGTAATTGATTCTTCTGTTGAAAACAATCAAGAACAAGCTGAGATCAATCAAGAAATTCAAACACTCAGCTCTCCATATTTGACTCTTCAAGAGAGAAACGAATCTGATATCTTATCAGATAGTGAAACCCCTGAAATTAACTTTCAAGGGAGTCCTGTCGTGATAAATTTTTCAGATTCAGACTCTCGCTCAGATAACGACAATCAATCGCCCAAGGAGAGCGTAGACTCCCCTGTAGTTTGTTCTTCTGATGAAGTCATGCAATTACAACTACGTGGTGGCAAGGTCTTACCCCCTAGGCTACGTCCTCAAGATAAAGGAAAACAAGTTATTTCCGATGATCCAATTCAAATCCCTGCTCAACAATCAACTCCAATTCTTTCAAATCCACCGAGTCCCAATGTTAATGTTCCAAGTGTTGATTACAATGTCTTAGCTCACCTTAGGAAGTTGCCTACCAAATTGAGCATTTATGATGCCCATGTCCTTTCAAAAGAGATGAGGGAGACTCTAATTAAAGCACTTCTCGACCCAGAGATTTGCTTAGCTCAATTAGCCTCAACTTACGAGGAAGAAGCTTTGTACTTTAAGGAAATCCCTGGGGTTATTTTCTCTGACGAAGATTTACTCCTTGGAACTGCCGACCACAATCGTCCACTTTACATCACAGTAAATGTGGGCAAGTTTAAGTTATCAAGAGTTCTAGTTGACCCGGGTGCATCGATCAACGTGATGAACATAAAGACTCTCGCATACCTTAGAATTGATACTAGCAAGCTCTCAACTGACAAGTTAGTGCTTCGTGGGTTCAATGAAAAGGGCGAGAAGGCTTTAGGTTCAGTCACCCTTCTTTTAGAGATAGGAGAATTGAAAACTGAAGCAAAATTTCATATAATTGATTCGGCGACGTCGTTTAACGCGCTCCTAGGAAGGCCCTGGATCCATGAGTATAGGATGGTTCCTTCTACCCTACATCAATGCATCAAGTATCAACGAGATGGCATTGAGTTTGAAATTAAGGGTGATCTGCAATCATTCTCTATTCACGCGATCGGGATCTACGAGGATGCAGCTTACTACGTACCTAAAGGGTCCAATACCTGTTCTAAGGTAGAGATCAACGTCAAGGAGGAAAAGGCAGAAAGTCAAAGTTCAAAAGCAATTCAAAGATTGAGAAAAGAAAAAGTCAAAAATCAAAAGAGACAAAACTCAAGTAGTGAAGACGACGTCGAGCGTGTGATCTTCAGGCCTCCAAATATTATACCTCAAAGAGGTGGGAGGATGGCCCAAAGAGCACGCGGTCGAGGTCGCCCTTCAATTGAAAAAAGAAATTCCCCGATCTATGTCGAACTTGAAACAAGTTCTGATGAAGACTCAAGAAAAAGGGGTGCCAGATTTGCTTTTGACTATACAAAAATCAATCTTCCTCCGAAGTTTGATCTCACTTTAGAATCGGATAGCGACCAGGAGGGTACAAAATTGAATATTCAAAGTGACGAGCCTGAATTGAGTTTGTATGAAAAGCTTAGTAGAACGGTTGAATCCTTAACCTTAACCCCAGTGTCTGCTGACAGGGTCTCAGGGTTAGTAATTAAGGATGCTCCGAACTTAGATGGAGAAGTAAGGAAAGCCAAGAAGTTCTTCCCTGGCTCTTCCTCCTCAAGGAATGAAGATGATGTAATCCTTAAGGAGGCAAATTTCAATGAATTAATGGAATTACCTTTTGGCTACTTTCCTGCTAGTGTTAAATCTCTTATCTCTAAAGGTTTTGCTCCGAGTCAATGGACTAAGGGTCAGGCTAGATACCACGAAAGTCTTTGGAATTCAAAATTTAATAAACATTGGACCAGTGGTATCGGCTTTAGTACCGTTAGATCATTTGACGATGACGAATTTTGTCTAATGATAACTAGTCGTCCTGAATTTAAAAATGTCCCTACTGAAGTCATTGATTCATTCGATGGACTTTGTTTGGAGACTTTTGATGATTCTGACGAACTTCAGGTTCGGGATGCACCCCCTGAATTCGAAGAAGAAATTAAATCAACAGTCGATGATCTTAAAGAATTCAACCTTGGAACAGAGGATGACCCTCGCCCCACTTTCATAAGTTCTTTGTTGAGTGAGGATGAGTCTAAGGATCTAATTCAACTTCTATCCGAGTTTAAAGATTGCTTTGCCTGGACATACGATGAAATGCCGGGGTTGTCCGCTGACGTAGCAGTCCATAAACTTGGAATCCGGCATGATGCTATTCCTGTCAAACAAGCTCCACGACGCATGCGTCTGGAGATCGAACAACTAGTCGTTTCTGAAGTCAAGAAGTTGGCAGAGATTGGATTTATTCGAGAAGAATAATATCCTTCTTGGGTAGCCAGCGTCGTGCCAGTTCGAAAGAAGAACGGTCAAATCCGAGTCTGTGTTGACTATAGAGACCTGAACAAGGCATGTCCTAAGGATGAATTTCCTTTGCCAATCCCAGAACTCATGGTGGACATTACCTCTTCGCACGTTATTTTCTCCTTTATGGGTGGCTCGTCTGGTTATAATCAAATTAAGATGGCCCAGAAGATGAGAGAAACACTGTATTCAGAAGTCCTATAGGGATCTTTTGTTATAAAGTGATGCCCTTTGGCCTCAAAAATGCTGGTGCTACCTACCAGCGGGCCATGACTCATATCTTTGATGACTTAATACATAATCAAGTCGAATGTTATATTGACGATTTAGTTGTCAAGAGCAGAGTGAAAGAGGCTCATCTTTATGATTTAAGAACTGTCTTCGAGCGGTTGCGCCGTTACGACCTTAAAATGAATCCCTTGAAGTGTGCTTTCGGCATCACGTCAGGGAAATTCTTAGGTTTCGTAGTTAGGCACCGTGGAATCGAAATTGATCCCGCCAAAATTGAAGCTATCTTAAATATGCCGTCTCCTAAGAGTCTCACTCAGTTGAGATCTCTCCAGGGCAGACTGGCGTATATAAGAAGATTCATTTCCAATCTTTCTGGAAGATATCAACCATTCTCTGTCCTAGCTAAAAAGGACGCCAAATTCATTTGGGATGAGAAATGTCAAAATGCTTTCGAAAATATCAAATAATACCTGACAAATCCGCTAGTTTTGGCAGCCCTCATTCCGGGGAGACCTTTAATCCTTTACACTGTAGCCCTTGACGAATCTCTCGGGGCTCTTCTAGCTCAAATCAATGACGATGGGAAAGAGAATGCCCTCTACTACCTGAGTCGGAGATTACTTCCAACGAAAATCTGCTATCCTGTAATTGAGAAACATTGCCTTGCCTTAGTCTTTGCAGCACAAAAACTAAGACATTACATGCTTTCTCATCAGGTTAGTCTAATTTTCAGTGTCAACCCCCTGCAATATCTTATGACCCGGCCCACGTTGTCAGGACGTCTGGCTCGTTGGTCTATGATATTGTTACAATTTGAAATCACTTTCATTCCCCTGCGTGCTGTGAAAGGGCATGCCGTCGCCGACTTCCTTGCGGCGCACCCGCTATCGGCGGAATCTCCTCTAAACGATGATTTACCTGACGAGCAAATCATGAGTTTTGAGGAATCCAATACTCAAACTTGGGAAATGTATTTTGATGGTGCAGCGTCCTCTCAACGGGGCAAAACACCTTAATCCACTATTCTTGGAAAAGCCAGAGTCGGTCTGGTCTTCATAACACCGGATAAGGGAATGATGCACTTTTCCTACCATTTATCAGAACCTTGTACGAACAACGAAGCTGAGTACGAAGCTTTGATAACTGGTTTGGAACTTGCAATCCTAATGGAGATTAAAGAGATTAAGATCTATGGTGGCTCTCAACTAGTGATCAACCAAGTTGCAGGGACCTATAAGATTTTGAATCTTAAACTCCTGAAATATCACCAGTACACAATGCACCTGCTCGAGAAAATTTCCATTGTAACTATGTATAGGGTTCCTCGTGGAAGCAACTCCTCGGCGGATGCCCTAGCAAAGCTTGCAAAGGAATTTGCTTGCCCAGAAGAAGACTTTATCCCTATAGAAGTTCAGGGTCATCAAGTCCTATCCCATGTAGACATGGAATACCTCAACAATCAATCTTCCCAGGTCCTTTCTACATCTTCAGCAGTCGATGAAGAAGAAGATTGGAGACAACCAATAATCAAGTATCTGCAAGAAGGCAAGCTTCCCCACGACAGGTCTCTTGCCAACCAAATTAAGAAACGTGCCCTATCATATGCACTAGTCAAAGATACGTTGTACCGACGATTGTTCAATCAGATGTGGCTCCGTTGTTTGGACAAATGAGAAGCCCTGAAGATCGTTAACGAAGTCCATGCTGGACTGTGCGGTGCTCATCAATCGGGTCCTAAGATGAAAATGAAAATCAAAAGACTTGGTTACTACTGGCCTACGATGATTGACGATTGCATGAAAATTGCAAAATGTTGTCATCAATGCCAAGTTCATGGTGTGGTTTTACATCAGCCGCCTAATGTGTTGCATCCTACGATAGCCTCGTGGCCCTTCGAAAGTTGGGGCACGGATATCGTTGGGCCAATTGACCCTCCTTCTTCAAGGGGTCATCGCTTCATCTTAGCAGCGACTGATTATTTTTCAAAGTGGGCAGAAGCAGTTCCACTAAGAAATGTAACATCACACCATGTAATGAAATTCTTTCGTGACAATATCGTATATCGATTCGGCGTGCCTCGCAGAATCATATCCGATAATGGGTCCGCTTTCAAGTCTACAAAAATCTATAACTTTGCAAGTCACCATGGTATTGATTGGAGATACTCAACGATCTATTACCCACGGGCTAATGGATTGGCTGAGGCCTTCAATAAAACCCTGGTACAAATCATCAAAAAGACCCTGGATGACAATAAACGTCAGTGGGATGAGAGGTTGGTGGAAGCTTTGTGGGCCTACAGGACCACATATCGAACCCCAACCCAATCCACACCGTTTGCACTAGTGTATGGGTCCGAGGCCGTACTCCCTATGGAAATTCAAATCCCTTCGCTCAGAACTGCAGTCCAGAATCAGATCACAACAGAACAGAATGCATAACTTTGACTTGAAGAACTTGAGGGTCTTGAAGAACGTCGTCTCCAAGCCCAGCAAAATCTAGAACTTTATAAAGCCAGAATGGTTTAAGCTCATGATAAGTTAGTGCGACCTAGAACCTTTCGAGTAGGCGACTTGGTCTTGGTTCTTCGGAGGCCTATCTTAGCCCACCGAAAGCTCGGTGGGAAGTTTGAACCAACCTGGGATGGACCCTTCGTAGTAGAAATAGTTTACGAAGGAGGCTCGTATCAGCTAGTGGATTGTAAAGGAGATCACCCAATGCTTCCTGTAAACGGGCGATTCCTAAAAAAATACTATGCTTGATGTAGCTCGAATTTCAAATCAATAAAATTTTCAAATTTTAAATCTATTCAGCTCAATTTTATCCAAGTTTTTCAAAATCCAAAATCAAATTCAAGATGAATCAAAATCAAATCAACTTTCAAAGTCAAATTCCTCAAATTTAAAAATAATTCAAATCAAATTCGAAACACATCCCAAATTCAAAACTCTTTAAATTCAAATTTGTCAAATCAAGTTTCAAATTCAAACACTTTCAAATTCAAATTCAAATTCAAAAATCATTCAAATCTCAAGTTCCAGAATTCAAATCCGATCCTCTATGTGAAGCAAGTTTCCTTCACATATAATCACTCCTGACCCGATCCTCTATATAGAGCAAGTTTCCTCTATATACAATCGTCCCAGACTCGATACTCTGTACAGAGCAAGTTTCCTCTGTATACGATCATTCCAGACCCAATCCTCTGTATAGAGCAAGTTTCCTCTATATACGATCATCCAGACTCGATCCTCTGTATAGGCAAGTTTCCTCTATATATGATCATTCCAGACCCGATCCTCTGTATAGAGCAAGTTTCCTCTATATACGATTGTTCCAGACTCGATCCTCTGTACAGAGCAAGTTTCCTCTGTATACGATCATTCCTGACCCGATCCTCTATATAGAGCAAGTTTCCTCTATATACGATCATCCAGACTCGATCCTCTGTGTGAAGCAAGTTTCCTTCACATACTATCATTCCAGATCTGATCTTTTATACAGAGCAAGTTTCCTCTATACATGATCATCCAGATTCGATCCTCTATGTAAAGCAAGTTTTCTTTACATACGATCATTCCAGACCAGATTCTATGTGAAGCAATGCTTCCTTCTCACAGAATCTTCCAGTTTTCTTCTTCTTTAGGATAGGATTCTTTCTTTCCTTAGGATTAGATCCGCTAGTGGTGGAGTACGCCCTTCGTGACACCATCCTAGCATCTTCCAATTTTCTTTTCCTTAAGGTTAGATGTGAGTCACCGTGCTTTCTATCCTTAGGATTAGATCTTCTAGTGATGGAGCATGCCCTCTGTGGCACCATCCTAGATTTAAAATCCAGATCCGATTCTATGCGAAGCAATGCTTCCTTCTCACAGAATCATCTAGTCTTCTTTTCCTTAATGTTAGATGTGAGTCATCATGCTTTCTTTCCTTAGGATTAGATCTTCTAGTGGTGGAGCACGCCCTCTGTGTCACCATCATAGATTTAAAATCTAGATCTGACCTTCTACGGGAAGCAATGCTTCTTTCCCTCAGGGTCCTCCAGTCTTCTTTTCCTTAAGGACAGATGTGAGTCATCTTGCTTTCTTTCCTTAGGATTATATCCACTAGTGATAGAGTACGCCCCCTGTGGCACTACCCTAGTATCAAATGTTAATTCGATCCTTCGTAGTTAGGAATTCTTCCTCTCTACATGATCATTAAAGCTTTCTTTTTCTTAGGGATAGGTTTTCTTCCTTCTCCTAGGACTAGATCTACTAGTGGTAGAGTACACTACCTCAGCACTACCCTAGTATCATTTCAAATTCAATCTTCTAGGGCTAGGATCTCCTTCCCTTAGATTCATTTCAAATTTAATCTTCTGAGGTTAGAATTTCCTTTTCCTTAGAATCAAATCTGAATTCAATCCTTTATAGTTAGGAGTTCTTCCTTCCTATAGGATCACCCAGACTTCCTTCTCCTTTAGGGATAGATTTCTCCTTTCCTTTAGGACCAGACCCACTAGTGGTAGAGTACGCTTTTCTTAGCACTACCCTAGTATATATTTAAACCCTTATTCCCCAGGGATAAATCTATCTTTCCCTTAGGATCAAAACTCCAGACTTGACCATTCTATTCGGTCAACACCAATATGTGCAATAGAACTACATTCTATTATACATATTGGGGGTCCATTTATTGACCTCATTTTTGTATGAGGTTAGCATGACCAATCCAGACCTTAGGATCTTTTCAATCCTTAGGATTTAATCTTGACCCTAGGATCAATCTGATCTTAGTTCAATTTAGATTCAAATCAATCCTGATCTCAGATCAATCAAATCTCCAGACTATTCTAGATCTTAGGATCTTTCCTAGATTTTAGATCTTAGGATCATTCTAGACCCTATGATTCTACCTGACTCTAGATCATATGATCCTCTTAGACCTTAGGATTCTTCTAGACCCCAGATCCTAGGATTTCCCTAGGACTTCTAGATTCTAGGATCTTCCCAGACTCCAGTCCCTAGGATCTATTCTAGACCCTAGGATTCCCTTAACCTGATTTGGACCCTAGGACCTATTCTAAACCCTAGAATTCTTCTAGATCAATCCAAGTTTCAATTCAATCTAAACTTAATTCAAATCCTATCATTCAAGCTCAAAATCCAATTCAAAACCAGATTTCTAGATTCAAATCCAAGGCCAAAGGTCTAAGTCCTGAAAGCCTTTTCCAGTAAATCTTTAAACATTTCAAAACCTTATCAAATGACCTCTGATTCAAGATTTATTAGTTCCACACTGATGTGACATGTCTCTAGAAGCAACCCTCCAAATTTGAGCCCATTCTGAGGTCTCTAACCCCAGAAACTAAATTGAAATCCAAAGGATGTAAAACCTTCAAATATTTACAGTCCATGCCACTGGACCTACCACCCAGTAGATTTTAATCCTGGAGCTTTCTCCAAAGCTCCAAATCACTTCCAGACCCTTAATTATGACTCATTGAGCAATAAACTGTATTTTGTTGGACTCAGTTTGACCCCTAGTTGACCAGGGGCCAAAATGACTAAAATACCCCTATGGGGTGTGAATAGTCACTTTGGTCAAATGAGCTCCAAATCAAATGCAGTCACTTCCAGCAAATTTCAAATGTCAAACCAAATCCATTGAACCCAGAACTAGCCCCTGGGTCAACCTGGTTGACTAAGTCAACCTAGTTGACCTAGAAAGCCCCTTTAGGGTCAGAACATGTCATTTTGACCAAATGACCTCCTCTGACCTTGGGACCACCTCCATTGGTCTCCAAATGTCATTTCAAATATGTTGAACCCAATTCCAGACCCTGGACCCACCTGGTTGACCAAGTCAACCAGGGTTGACCTAAAAGGCCCATTAAGGGCCCAAATAGGTCATTTTGACCAAATGACCTCCCCAGACTTTAAGACCACCACCAGTAGACTCAGAATATCATCCTGAATTGGTTGGACCCAATCCATGACCTTGGGTCGACCTGGTTGATCAAGTCAACCTAGTTGACCCATTAGGCCCATTAAGGGCCTAAATAGGACATTTAACCCAGATGACCATTTTTATCCTTCAAAATAACTCCACTAGACTCCAAACATCAAATCAAATTCATTGAGCCCAACTCTTGGCCCTGGGTCAACCTGGTTGACCAAGTCAACCTAGGTTGACCACTTTAATCCTTAAGCTTTTACATATTGAATCAAACCCTTAATCAATTTCAAATTTATTCAAATTAATCTAATCACCCTCCTTAGGGATTTAAGTTTGATTGGACCTTTGACCTAGTCAATAGTTGACTTGGTCAACTAAGTCTAAGTCTGGTCAAAGTTGATTTTGTTTAAGTCAAAATCATTTCACTCATCTAAACTTAAGTCCTCTAAATCTCCAAACCCTCAAATTCATCCTCTTTGATGTCTTGAACATTCCCAAGTTTACCATGAGTTAAGTTTTGGTCAAAGTTGACCAAGTCAACTAAAACCCAAGCTTGGTCAAACTTAACTCAATAGAACCAAATCAAGGTTTATGATTTAATCAAACCCTCTAAAATGTTAAAATCATTCTATTACATACCTTGAGTCATCTTAAACTCATTGCAAGTCAAATCATGCATTATTTGACTTGGTCAAACTCTTACATTTGGCCAAATCATTTTAAACCCCTTCCCTATGCCTTCATGCTCAATCTTTAGGATTTAGATTTTCTTTAATTCATTATTCCAACACTCAATACCCTCCTCCAATGCCACCTCACCAGTCCATATGGAAGGTGGACCGGTCAATTGGTCAAATCAGCCTCTTTAAGTGGTCAAAGAGGGTCAAAATCTCTCTTAAGCCCTAATCCATGCATTCTAAAATCCATCCAGCTGTATAACCAAACTCTAGATGATTCCTGGAGCTTCTCCTAGCCTTTGGATCGAAATCATAGGGCTCAAATCATCTCCACATGCTCACATAGGACAAAATGACCTTTACATGTCATTTGTCCTTTGTGTCCTTTGATTCCCTGCCATCCCAACAACCCCAGCAAGGTGTCAACCATCAGGAGATGATGCCAAACAAATCCTATCCATCCAATAAGATCAGGGATGTTTGAATAGAGCAAAAGGCTCATTTGAGCTATGATTGAATCCCTTACATTCTCTCACCACTCCAGCTCGTTCAAGCTCGACCTCCTGCTATCTTGAGCTCCCCGGCGATACTTCTACACTTTCCAACCAGAATCCGGTCGGTCAAAGGTGTCGCCGGTGATCTTCCCGACGAGTTGAAGGCAAAATTCGTCCTGGGCTTTGTCTGGTTAATCCAGACGTTATTAGCTCGAGGAACCTTCTACAAATCTGAGCGTGGACAGACTACAATTTCAGAGAATACAAAATCTTTCCAAACGAACGGTTAGATCTCTTAAAAACTCGAACCCTAGGTCATATCACTTAGTTTTAAATAGCGTTTCATTAAGTGCTTTTCAAATTGTAAGAGGACGTCCACATGTTTTCTGTTCATCCAAGATATCTATGTTTAAAATTTCGTTTAAATTGATTGCATATTTTGAGAGAACGAGCATTAAAACCCAATTCCAGGGTTTTACGAACCATTTGCATGCGTATGCGATGATCAACAGTCCTGATCTCGCCATATTTGGGTTTATTCAAACCGCGCGGTTCATCTAGTTGGATGAATCCTTGTCTGGCTTCATCAGAACCCATGGTTCCAAACCGCGTGATCCAATTCCCGTTGTCTGATCTCTCTCAGCCGAAATCAAACCGCAGGATTGAATCTGTGCCGTCGGATCAAAATGTAAGCGAATCGGACGGTCCTTATTCCTCGCCGACGAGTTTAAGTGAAGAATCACGCGTCGACGCGTGGTTCCTCTGGCAGCTGACGCGTGGGCGTACGCGATGCTCCGCCGCCGCACTTGTTCGCGCTGGCCGAATCCGCGGATGCCACGTGACGCCGGCGCCGTCAAGGATTTAAATAAGTTTAAAATTTCATTTTAAATCAATTTAAATTCATTTTTTATTATTATTTAAGATTAAATATTAACTCAAAGTTTTAATTTAATATTTCATATTAATCAGAAAATTAAGATCTTTGATTTAAAATTAAAATTAATTTGAGATATTATATATATATATATATATATATTAAACTATTTTAAACATTTAATATTTAATATTTAATTAAAGATGATAAAAATATTTCTTTTAATTTCTGAATTTAAAAAAAAAAAGAGTAATATTACATTTAATTAATAATAAATTATGTAATTAATATTAACAAATTACTTTGAATTAATTAGTTAATTTTAATTAGTATTGATTAGTTCATTTTAATTACTTTTAATTAATAATAAATTAGTTAAGTATTATCAATTTATTTATAATTTTAATATTTTAATTAATTTAATATGACTTATAAGTAATATTTAAAATCATTAATTAATATTGATATTAATTAATATTAAATTATGTAATATTTTAATTAAATTATTATTTTTAAATTAATTAACTTTAAAATTTGATATTACTTTTAATTAATATTAAATTATTTAATGTGTCAATTAATTTATTATTTTTATTAATATTAAATGATTTAACACCTTAATTAATATTAATTTTAATTAAAAGATTTTAAATATTATTTAAAATATCTTAAATTCAGAAATTAATTTAAATATTCAATATCATTTAGTATATTAATTAAGTATTTAAATAATTAATTAATATTTAACTAACTCTAAACTTAATATTAATCTTGAAAAATATTTGAAAATTCAAATAAAAATTTAATTAAAATTATTTAATATTATTTGAATGATTTATAACATTATAATAATTAAACAACTAATTAATATTCATTAATTTAATTAATTAATATTCAATAATCAATTAATTGTTTTAAAATATTCTAATTTTAAAATTAAATTAATTTAAACTATATTTCATATTTTAATTAAGTAAATACTTAACTATTAATTAACATCTAATCATTGATCAATAGTTTAAGTATATAAATAATAATAATAATAATAATATATATATATATATATATTTAAATAATTTTTGTTTTAAAATTTCAGAAAATTCTTAAATTTAAATTAACTGATTTTAAAATTATTTTTAATCATTAATTAATTTAAAATTATTTGAAAATTTATTTTAATTGATTTAAACTTTAAAAATTCATAATAAATTCATTTTAAATCAGAAAATTACGTATAATATATCAAAATTTTCAGAAAATTAAGCACTTTAATTTAAGATTAACTTCAGAGATCAAAACTTGATTAATTTTAGGTTATTTTAATTACATCAATATTTTAATATCTAATTAATATCTAATTAAATGTTAAGCCAATTATTTTGGAACTTAAAAACTTATTTTCAAATGATCTTAATAGATCAGTGGATCTCTCATTTAGGTATTCAACTTATTCAAACCATGCTTTTAACTTTTTTTTTTTATTTAAAAGTTTTGTTTATACATATGTAATTTTATCTATATTATGTATATATTTGAAATTATTTTAAAGTAATATATATGTATTTAAATCCTTTAGGGTTGAGAGATCTACTTGAAAATTTTAAACTTAGATCTAACATACTTGAATAGAAATCATGTGGGAATGTTAATGAATGATTATACTTTAATCATTCATTAATCTAATTAAAGTATATTCAATTAGCATTGGTCTTTGCATGTTTAGGACATACACACACCACTTAATTTAAGGCTCTCATAGACTTAGGATTGATTGTGTTTATATGTGTGCATATCTTGCATGTTATATTAAGGGTTAGAAGAACTTTGATTTGAACCCATTTAAACTTAGTGTCATTAAGGACAATAATAGGACTCATTTAGAGAACTTAGAAAAATTTCAATAATTAGGATTCAACTCATATTGACTTGAAACTTTGAACACTTGAACTTAGTGACACTCTCTACCCTAGGAAATTTTCCCACTGGATTTTGAGATCATTAAGCCCTTTAATTAACCTAATCAAAATTAAACATTCATTAAGCCTTAAAACCTTCCAAAAATTATAATAAATCAAATTTAAACCCAAAAATTACAAATAATAGCTCAAACTGACTAGAATTAAACCCTTAATCAATGAAAAATAAAAGACCCTTGACTGGACTTCAAAATTAAGTTTAATTTAAGTTTAATTGAAATTCAATATTTAATCAATTTAATTAATTAAAAATAATTAAAAATTCTAGAAAATTTCCAAACACTTGAAAATCACTCCTTAGGTCATTCCTGACCTTTGGAGTTGATTTCAAGAAGTTTGGAAGTCATTTGGATTCAAATCACAAAAAGGTCTCTAATTAAACAATTTTAAAAATTCAATAAATACTCAAAACTTCAAAAATTCATAACTAATTCAAATGAATTCCAAATTGAGCAAACCCAAAGGCATACAACTCATCTTAATGTCTAATATTTATTAAAAATGTTAAGTTTTCAGAAATCAAATAAATTTGAAAAAGTCAACTTTTGGTCAAACTTAGTTCAAATTCAAGTCAAAACTTCAAACCTTGACAATAAAATGTAGAAAAATCCAATTTCAGTGTACTTACTGTCTAACTGATCATATTAAGGTCTAGTATTTTAATAAAATATTAAATTTCTAGTAAACTCTTTAAATTAAAAAGTCAATTTTTAACCCCTTAATTAAATCATTAAAATAATCCAGAAAATTCCAAAATTCAATAAATTTCCAAAAATTCCAGAAAATATTAATTTGAACTTAAAACCAGTAATCAATCAATTCTAATTAAAATTTATCAACCTTTAAACCTTAATCAAACTCAAATCACTTAATTATATCGGGTACCACTGGGTAACCCAGGCCTACGAGGCTATTAAATTAGCCCCAAGGAAGGTGAAATAAACTTCATGGCCTCGGTGTGCAACAAAGGTGATATCCAACAGATAATCAAAAATCAAATTTAAAATTAATTATAAACTATTAAGATTTAAACTTCAATTAAATTCTCCCTTAAGCCTTCAACCAACTAGAACATCAAGCAACTTCAATCAAGTACCTATGTAGGACATATCAAAGCCACACAGCCTACCTCACACATTTTAGATGGTTTGCTAGGACAACCAACTCTAGTCTTAGGCTAGGCCGGTATTTACTTTTCTGCTACTTACGTGTGTGCCGGGTTTTCCGTAGTTTTCATTGCATGCTGGTTGCTAGATTTAAGTAATTGATATTGATGTGATTGTTTATTTATTTAATGCATTCTGTGTTGATTTGATTGTACGACTAGATCTACCCCTAGGCTAGGGACGATTTGTACTAATTCAATCTTATGCAGGTGGCCATGCTCATACAGGGCATAAACTAAAGGGGGCAAAAAATCATAATTATTAAATTGCACAGGTGCTAAGCATGCTTAAGTCCCCCTTTAAAATTAAAAGAGCATGGCCAAGTGTGGCTGGTTTGAGCATTTTTAATTTTTTTTAATATATAACTGCTTGGGATGTCAAATATAAACTGCTGATTATTAGGATAACCCTGCAGGTTGTTGAGTCTAGATTTTTAATTTTAATTGATGTAATTTGATTTAAATTGAGTTGTAAATTATTTAAAGTGATTTGAGATTGAGATATTTAAACATCCAATTTGAAATCCAAAGAGGAAGGAACATCCCTTAGGGGAGAGTTCCTATCCATTTGGAGATCCAAATTAGGATGAATTTCACATATCCAAAGAGAAAAGATAACACCCCTAATCAGGGGGAGTTTCTTTTCATTTGGATATCTAGACCCGACGATCCAAGGAGTTCCAAGAAGACGAAGAAGTGAAGAACGAGAAGAATCTCAAATCTCAAAGTCACTTGAGTCTTAGGAGTAGAATCCGGGTTGTAGTCAGTGGTACCCGACCACTTTACTTTCCTACAGACCCTGGGTTGTATAATTAAGGGCACTTGCCTATGGACTTTCATTTTGAATATTTATTTAATTATTTAATTAATTTGATTGATGTGTTGATTGCGATTAAGGACCCGCATACTTTTAGTAGTTTATTTGGCGCTCTTGCATGTCAATTTTGATTTAGCCTGGAACCCGATCGGAGGCTCGTGAGGGTACGGTCATTAACTATTTCTATTTAAACAAAATTAAAAAATTTAAGCTCAGATAGAAAATCTAACGCTCTTAAGAAGTAAGCCCGGACTCGCCGGGAGTTTTTCATGCATCATATTAAACTTTTTTCTACCTTGTTAGACACCTCCCCGCCTGCGGGTTTTGGCAGACCACCTGACCTATTAGGGTGCAGTTCTGTCCAAGGGGATGTTGTGCAATATCTAGGATAAAACCTATTTTTAAGCCTGATTTTAAAATTGCTTCATATTGATTCAAGCATTTCATCGAGTCAACTAGCATGCATTGCATTAGTAACAAATTAAAAATTGAGTCTAAATCTTTAATTGCATTTTTAGCTTAAGCATTTAACCCAACATATGTTAAGGGGTCAATTAGGATCTGCTCTAGATGTCGACCCCAATTCTTTAAACCAATCTTAATTAATGTTCTTACCACTCTTGCATAATTGACTTGACTCATGTTTTTTAAAGCGTTTAGGTGGTTTAGCTGGCTCCCCAATCCAGGCCGGGGTAAGTCCAGGATTGCATTGCATTAGCTAGGATTCGGGTCACTGATTCTCAGTACCCATTTTAGACTTAGGGTCTGAGGCATGTCTTCAATCTTAAGACCTCAATCTTCCGGGAATCTGATTCCCACCTTCTAATAAAATTGACCACTTAAACATTAAAATATCTTTCAATCAAATTCAAGCCCAACACTTAGGATAGTTTGAGGTGTTTCTGAAGTAATTCAGAATCTCAAAATACCTCCTACTCTTCTTCCTTTGACTCCAGAAATAAGTGTTCTACATTGAACCAATCCCACTTGAAAATTCCAGTCCCTACCTCCTTTGATATTAAACGTTGAAATCTTAAATAAAATTTGTATCGCTATTTTAATCGAGAGTATTCGTAGGAAATTTTATGGTTTCCTACGACGTAATTAACTACGAGGGCTTGTGCTCGTAGGAGATTTAGAAACCCAGACCTGATTTTTAAAATCAAGTTTTCAAAATTTTAATTAATTATCTTTGGGAAATTCAAAAGTCAACGATCATTATCATCATTTTTAAATAATCGATAACAGATGATATCCACTTTCTTTGGAAAGATATATCGTACTATTATTGTAACTTTGATTCTGAAATTAATGATCTATTATCTGAATTATTATAGTTAAACAATGGATTAAATATCATTCTGATCTTTTGAGATCATATGTTGTTTCTCCTTGAGTTTGACTATGATAATCAGATAAATTCAAAGATTTGTAATCTGAACCTATTAGAGAACGATATATTTACCTTTCGAGGTAATATATCATTTATAATAAATGGTCGATTATATAATCAAAATTCCAAAAATTTAACTTTCCCAAAGAAAATTAAACACTTTTTCAAAACATATATTTTTCAATCCAAACAGTAAACCCGACGAGCCTCACTTGAGATCTCGGTTCTTTTTTCTTCTCATACTTATCGTTTGTTGTTTTCGTTTGATCTATTTCTTGCAATGGAGAACCACATTTGCAAAGTCTGTGGGTGAAGCTTCCCAATCGGAAGATCTCTTGGGGGTCACATGAAGACTCATGTTGTGCTGAGCTCTCTCATGGATGACAAAGACAAGCCAGTCAGCATATATGGCCTTAGAGATAATCCAAAGAAGTCACGGCGATTTGATGATATGTGTCCGGAGGAGAAGGATGAGGTCCATGCCAAGAGAGCCAAGGTTTGCTCCTCATTGAATACTTCATTTGAGATGGCCAGAGATGAGCTCAAACATGATGACGACGATGCTTTATGGAGCGGGGGAAGTTATGATGAGCAAGCCGAGGAAATCCGAGCCAATCTATTGGAGAAGTTTCCTTAATTTCAATGTCAGTTAGGAAGAGGAGGAGAACACCACGGAAGGTTACGAAGATCTCCGTTGATTCTACTCCGCCAGCTTTATCCTCAGAGTACGAGAATGAGGAAATGAATGGTGCTTTGTGTCTGTTGATGTTCTCAAGAGGCACTCATTCGATCACAGATATACTAGATGAGATTCCTCCCATAATTGAACGTAGAAAGAAAGTTCACTCTCATCCTTCTGAAGATGAATATCAACCGTTCAAGAAGCCGAAGGTCTCATGTTTCAATAAAAAATTTGATCATGGCGATATTAGTTCTCATGCTCTAGATGTTGGAAAGGGGAGTTCATCAAAGCAATATGATTGTGAATCTGGAATGTATAAATCTTGCAAGAGAAACAAGTATGTGTGCACAATCTGTGACAAGAGCTTCCCTTCATATCAAGCTCTTGGCGACCACCGCTCAAGCCACAAAAAGATGAAATTAAAGGAGCTAACAAGGAATTGATTAATCAGGATTGTGATTCGCAAACTATTGGAAACTCTCCAGAGAATTTTGAGAAGTATAAGTGCTCAATTTGTGGCAAGGCTTTTCCAACTAGTCAAGCTTTATATAGTTTCTTCGATAAAGTTGCAGGCTTTCAGCATTCTTATTTATTTGTTGTTCCAATTTGAAGAGGCTACCCATTCTTTTCATCCTCAGGTCAAGCTTTTGAGGGGTTCTGAGAATAATGATCTTCTGATGAAGCCGCATTCATGAATTGTTTGAAAGTTTTGATGCAGATTGTAAATTTCTGTAGCACAGTTTTTTCATGTTTATTTGATACCCTTTTTTCTTTTGCTTTTAAAAACTTTAGCTGTAACAATTGATGTATATTGTTGATAGTAATGATAAATTTCATAGATTTTAAGACATGTGATGGTTGTGGTATAAACTGTTTAAAACCTTTTGTTTCCTCTGATGAAAGAAAACGAGTTTTTTCTGAATTATATGAGATGTAACTTCAGGAGGCTCACAACATTATGTCAATTCAAGTTCGACAAGTTTCAAATTGCAGTGCTTAAAATAGGATCACGATCAATAGCTTCATGAATCTAATTTATGCTTTATTTGGGACGGCTTTCTTATTACTTCTAAAAGCAGTTTTTTGGTACAAAAATTTTAATTATTGTACTAAAAAGCTGCTTCAAGAAGTAATAATAAAGCCGTTCCAAACGAAACCTTAAATTATAATAGTAACTTAGATTAATCACTCAAAACAAATATAAGTGCACAGATATTGAATTTACTTAACCTTCTTGGCAATTGATGGAATAAATTTGATGATAGACTTTTCAACTCCATAACCCCTTTGATCATTGATCATATAGTCATATAGTTTGAAATGAGATTGAGTTGATTTATTTACTTACTTTTAGCCAAAGTTTTTATATATTTTATATTGTTAAATTTGGCCAATTGAAGTACTAAACAACATGAACATAGTAATTTAGCTCAGAAGAAAGCTAAAATTCTGGTCTTCATAAAGACTGGGCTCTTTTGGAATACACCATAAAAAATAAAACAAATGAATTCTAATATGGATGCTAAGTTGCTGACTATTCAGATCAACAGATGCGATTTTATCTTTAGAAAAAAAAAAGCCTACATTTTTGTAAGCTTTGAAAAATTTTACTTCGAAATAAACAGTAAAAAAAGCTTTAGTTAATGGCTTTTCTCAAACTTTGGAATACAAACATATCTGCGTTGGCAAAAAGATCTCAAAATCAATTATAAACTTATTTCAATCTTGACTATTATAATAAACATGAGCTAAAGTAAATATAAATTGAGTGGTTAAGTGATAATTGATAACGATGTTACCTACATTAGCTGACCATGCATCTCACTACTCACTTACATAATATTCCCACTGTAGTTTCAATCTCTACCATCTGCAGAAATTGTTTCAAGTACTGTAGATTAAATCTCAGCACTTGATGCTTAACGGACTGAGAATAATATAATAATTGCATTGCACTAAACGTTATATAAATATGCATTTTAATGCTCTCTACTATTCTACTACTTGCATACATGAAATGAATACACATTTACATCTCTTTTACATTTTCGGTTTTTCCCTATTCTAAGTTTACTATTGCTTGTGTGCATACAACTGCTACTATGTGTTGACCTCATTATTCAAGGTCAATTTCCTCATAATCAGTTTCTAGCTCATAGGTCTTCGTAACCTAGCATAGACGTCGCTCCTCTAGGACTTCTCTTAGGAGGATGCCTAATGACGTAGCATCGACTCAACTTGATAACTCAACCCAAATCAAATCAAAACCATTTGAAGTTAATAAAGATTAAATTCATGAAACTCCATACTAATCAAACCTAATTTGGTTAAATCACCATCCATCAAAGCTCTTCGATATAAATCTACACAATATCAAGTTTAATCGACTCGATTCGAGTTTGATTTAATATAGATGACTCTAATCAGCCCTTAGATCACTCTTAAATCAATCCTTAATCCAAACCTTTAATTTTGAATGGTGAATAAGGGTTGGATAATAATCTTCCTAGATAGAAGTCTTAGGGCTGTTTGGGCGATTTTCCATTCAGTTGAATAAGAGGGAGTTAGGGCCGGTCCAGCCCACGACCCTATCTCCTTTGCGGTTTGCGAAATCCCCCAGGCGAAATCCTCCCAGCCCGTTCGCCCCTGCTCCAGTTCGCAACTTCCCAGTCACTCTCCCTCTCATTCTCTGGTAAGAACCGAACGGAACTGCCTCGTCTCCCTCTCAGTTTCGCAAGCCCCAGGCGGAAGCCCCTCCTAGCCGATCGCCTCTGAGTTCGCAATCCCCAGGCCCTCTCCTATCTCTGATTCTCTTGCGAAACTGAAGCCCAAGGCGAAACCCCTGGTTCTTGTCTCCCTCTAGTTCGTAAGCCCTAGCCGAGCCATCTCACCCGTCGCTCTCTCTCTCGCGCGTGAGAAGACCCAAACCGAACCCCAAGCCTCTCCCACACACAAAAACTGAGCCAGTAGCCCCGTCAACTCCTCAATCCCATTAGATTAAAGTAGGCATTTTTTCCTGCGCATGCGATCCATACAAAGAGCAAAGGGCATTCGATTGGAATCTGCATATACACCACTCAATTGATTCTTCTTTCACATACAGATAACCATTGATGGGTTATTTCTTGAAAGAATGAGGGAGATCTAGCTGTGAAGGCTTGTTAGAACGTGCATATAGACATAAACATTTTATCAGCTTGGAGGGTGAGTGACTACCCCCAATTCATTTTGAATGGTTACATTTTCTTGTTTCTTCCTTACAGAATCTGGGAGAATTAGTGGTTCTATATTAGAATTAGAGGAGATTATGGATTCTTTTTCTTTAGAAATCTGCAAGCCATCATTTTTGAGCTTCTTCATGGAAAAATGTGCATTCAAGAAGTATTTGAGTTATTTTCTTTTATATGTTTGTTGAAAGATTAAAGGATTATTGAATTTCTTTATTCCAAATCTTAAGTAAAGCAATGCGTGAGAAGACAAGGAGATGAAGATTTTCTATAGTTATGTATGGCTTATCAGATGGAGTGGTTGGAGTTGTTGCTATTTTGTTTTAACATTTTGAACTGTCAGATGAACATGAAGTTGTAAAAGTGTTTTCTCAGAATTTTGTTTGACAAGAGTTTTTTTTTTAAGTTGGAACGAACGAGCAAGATTAAGATTTGTCATTTCAATTTGCTTTCAATATAAAATGTAAGAAAATCATATGAGTTTCTTTATGAGAAAATGAAATTTTGCAAGGTTTTTTGCATTGTTTTGGGAAAGGGGAAATGGTAGAATTTTTGTTTCACATTTATAAAAAGAAAAAAAAGAGAGAAGCAAGTAGTTGTTGAGAGAAAGGTGTATGTTGAAAAACAAAGAATGGTGAAAGGTATTTGTTTTAAAAGGTATTGTATGTGGAAAGTAAAGGTGGAATTGTGTGTGTGAAAAGTGAATTGTGGGTACATTGGAAAGTGTTTGTGTGTAAGGTTGAAAAGTGACATATGTGTGTTTTGTAAGGTGATTATATGATCTTTGGAAGACGAGAGGTGGAGGTTTTGAAATATGAACTTGTAAATGAATAGTAGTGAAGTGTTTAAGGTTTGTAAAAATGTATATGTGTATTCGAAAGTGTATCATGTATTAAAAAGTGAAGTGAAATCTGTAGTGGAACTTGTGTATGTTTTGGAAGAGGGAATTGTGAAGTTTGGAAAGGTAAAGTGTGTGTGTGGTTTGAAAAGTAAAATTTGAGATTTTGGAAAGTGAAAAGCGTATGTTTCGAAAAGTGTTTGTATGACCTTTGGAAGGTGAAAGATGTATGTCTTGAAAAATGAACTGTAATTGAAATGTGTTGGGAAGTGAGGCATGTGATTTTGAGAAGCAAAGTATTTTGATAAGTATATACATTGAGAAGTGAAAAGAAATGGGTATGTCTTAAAAAGTAAAGTGTGTGATTGTTGAAGTTTGAGGTGTTTTGGAGAGTTGAGGTGTGTGGGTTGTTGATAGTGAGTTATTTGGGTGTTTGTTAGAAAGCAATTCCCCTCTTTCTCTCTCTCTCTCTCTCTCTACCCCTCTTTCTCTTTCTTCTACTTCTCCCTTCTTGTGCCTCGAGAAAAATTTCAGAAAATGTAAAATATGCTATCAAAAGTGAAAAGTTCAATGTTCAAAAGGTAGACAGCTTGTGCCGGTCTTCAAGCCCGAAGAAAGGTACGTTTTATTTTTAGTAAATTTCAATTATTTCATTATTAATTATTAAATGTGCTTCTAATTCACTATTTTTTTGTCTTTATTTGCATGAACTGCGAGGAACGGTACCAATCAAGTGAACAAGAGGAAGCAGATTAAAGGTGTTAGTCGTCTCTATTCAATCAGGTAGAGGTGCTACGGACGTAATCCACCGGGTCATAGCCCCCGGTGTTGTAAGTTTTCTTAAAACTTATAAAGCCCCTAGGAGGCCGTGGTATGTTTTGTGCGAACTCCTCCCCTCTAGGTCCCTATAGCAACTTCAATTTTATTAAGATTATTTATTTTATTTTAGATCCTTAAACCTCTTTACACGTGCGCAAAGTCCTAAGGGTTAGTGACAACAAAATTTTTTTCATTCCATATAACATTAGTGACATCTAAGGACAAAAATTAAGGATTGAGTCCTAGAGAACTTAGACTTAGGATGCATGCATACTTTATGGTAGAAATACATAACATAGAAAACTTAGTGACATTCCCCTTAGGATTATTATATGTTATCAATACAACCTTAATCAAGTCTAATTAAACTTAAAGAATCAATTAATGAGAATTTCAAATACACTAATGATAATCCAAATAAAAATATACAAAAATCACATAACCTTTAATAACTAAGTCATAATTAACACACATAACCACTAGGAGATTAAATTTGAACATAAAAATAAAAATTGAATCTAATTAATATGTTAATCATCTTATAATCAAATTATAACTAAATAAAAATTTCAAACTTCAATAAATCATCAATAATTTAATAAATCATTAACAAATTAAATAAAATTATTAAAATTTTAATAAAACACTAACACTTTAATAAGTCAATTAAAATTTTAATAAATGATTTAAGATTAACAAAACGTTAAAATATTTAATAAATCATTAGAAAATTTCAATAAATCGTTAATTAAATAATAAAAAAATGATTAATTCAAATGCACTAAAGAACCAATCATATTAATCAACTTTAACAATTAAAAATCAATCTAAAGCAAACTTCAAAACAGTAAAGACACTAAAACTTAAATCTGAATTAAAATTCCCTTTTGACCCTTCAACAAACTAATTTCAATCAATTAGACAACTTTAACTAATAGTAAACCCAGGATATCTTTAAACCACACGACCTACCGCACACACTTAGATTTATTTGCTAGGACAACCGACTTTAGCTCTAGGTTAGGCCGGTGTTTACTTTCTTGCTGCTGTGTAATGGGCTTTCTCGTGGTTTTCATTGCATGCTGTTTGTAAAAATAATTGGTGTGTATGTTTATTTATTTATATCTACAATCTGAGATATGATATGATGGGCGATAGATTATCCCTAGGATAGGAATGATCTGGATGCTCACATAATCTTCTATAGGTGGCCATGCTCGTGCAGGGCCAAATTATAGGGGGCAAATTAAAGATTTAAATTAACATAAAATTTCTGCAGGTGCTTCAGAAAATGCTAAGCCCCTTTAAAATTAAAAGAGCATGGCCAAGTGTGGCAGATAAATTTAATATGAATATATAACTGCTTGGAAATGGTTTTATTATAAATGTCTAGGATAACCCTGCAGGTGTGTCTAGATTTTCTTTTTCTTTCTGGAATGTAATGTAATGTAAATATATTTTGTTAAAGTCAAGTGTTATGAAAGTGATTCAAAAGTGGGATATCACACCCAACTCGGAGTCCAAAGAGAGGAGAATGTCCCTTAGGGGAGTATTCTCTTCTATTTGGAAAGCCAAGTTAGGGTGGTTCTAAATCCAAAGGGAAAAGAAAATACCCCTTCGGGGATGAGTTTCTTTTCATTTGGATATCCAGGCCCGGCGGACCCAAGGAGCTCGTAGAGGATCCAAGAAGTTTGTAAAGGAAAGAAGACAAAGAAGTGAAGATGAAGAAAATGAAGAAATGAAGATAAGAAGAAAAGTATATCCCATTTTGAAATCACTTGCATCAGTCTTAGGATTAGAATCCGAGTTTGTTGTCAGTGGTACCTGGCCACTTTACTTTTTCAGCAGACCCTGAGTTATAAATAAACTGGACATTGGACATTATATTTTTGGATAATTTAATTTGAGTGTTTACATTATTTGTGCAGTAGCTTTTTTTAGGACTCTTGCATGCCGCGTTTTGTTTTAGCCTGGATACGAATCAGAGTGTTTTTTTTTGGTAAGGACCACGATAAACTTTTTCTACTTGAAATTTAAAATAAAATTTTTTAGGCTCACATAGAAACTCTAACGAATCTAAGAAGTAAGCTCGGACCGCCGAGAGTCAGCATAAGCATATTATTACTTTCTCTTCCTTGTTAGGCACCTCCCCGCCTGCGAGTTCTGGCAGACCACCTGGCCTATTAGGGTGCAGTTCTGTCAAGAGGATGTTGTGTAATCTCTAGGGAAAAATCTATTTTCTAAGCCTAATTTTAAAACTGCTTGATAAATTATTTTATGCATTCGAGTCAATTAGCATGCATTGCATTAGATACAAATTAAAGGAGTCTAAAATTTTAATTGTATTATGCTCTCAGGCATCAGTTACCCTATATAAGTAAAGGGGCCAATTAGGTTTTATCTTAGATGTCAGCCCCGATTCCTCAAAACTTAAATAACGTCCCTACCCATCTTTCATAAGAGACTTGACACATGGATTTGAAGTGCCTAGGTGGTTAGTTGGCTCCCCAATCCAGGCCGGGGTAAGTCCAGATTTATACTGCATTAGCTAGGTTCGGGTCACTACTTTGTAGTACCCAAATTAGAGTTAGGTTTTGAGGCAGGTTTATGAATCTTAAGTCCTCATCCTTCGGGAATAAAATCCTAAATTTCTAATAAAATGTCAATTCAAACCTAAAAATTTCTCTCTTAAAATGTAAAGCCCAATATAGGGTAGATTGAGGTTGCCTCTGAGCTTCTCAGAATCCGGCACCTCCTACTTTTCTTCCTTTGGCTCGTTAATAACTGTTCAATGTTGAGTTTTCTACTTGAAAATTTATATTTCTTTTCTTATCTTCTACTTTATAATCAGAGGGTACGAAATCACTACTTTAATCGAGAGTTTTCTTAGGAGTACCGCTCTTAGGATGTAATTAACTATAGGGGCTTGCCCCTATAGGGATTTGAGAACCCCAGATTAAAATAAACATTGTTTTATTTTTATAAAACAAGGGAAAAATCTTTGGGAACGCAAACATATTTTAAAACCTCATTTCTAATTTTAAATATATTTATAGGATATTATTATTATCTTTCCAGGTAATATAATATTCTATTTATTATATTCAATTTTAGAAATGATGACTTTTATAAAACCCATTCTTTCTTTTGGGTGTTTTTGAAGAATGTTATGTTTGTCTTTTTAGATGATATAATATTCTCCTTATTACACCTAAATCAAGGGATGGATGAACTTTTCAAAACTATATTTCTATTTTTTTAACACATTCTACAGAATTTCATGTTCATCTCTCGAGATGATATGTTATTCGTAGAATTATGTTTGACTATAGAAATATTATTTTCTAAAACCCTGTTTTGATATTGAATCCATTGCAGAATATTATGTCAGTCTCCTGAGACTGTACTTTATTCTCAATGCAGTATTCGATTACAAAATAGGAGAAATCAAAATCTGCGTGGCGATATAAATTTTCCCACCACTATGTTTAACATTTGCAACATGGTATCAGAGCAGCTGTCTTGCTACTTTGGATTCTAAAGTTCTTGGGCTGCTTGTGGTCTATTTTGTCCTCTTTCTCCAATATTTAAAATATTGTGCACATATAATTTATTGCTGATAATTTCCCAACTTGGCGTTATCAAATCCTCAAACCTTTTTATTGTAAATGATTTTGATGGCTACTTTGACGGCACCACCACTTGTCCATCTAAACATGTTGTCACCAATACTGCCAGACAACTCAACCCCAATCCTCACATTACTCTTCGGATGCTCATAGATCAAAATTTGGTTGCTACTCTCTACTCCACTATAACTCCATCGGTTATTCCTTATATTCTCAACTTAGAAACTTGTCACTCCATTTGGCTTACTCTTGAACGGTGCCTCCAATTTACACATCGCTCCCAAGTCATTCAACTTAAAAATGAGCTCCACTCTCTTACTATGAAAAATCAGTCTAGGACTAATTTCCTTTCAACTGTTAAATGGATAGTTGACAACATCGAGGCTGTTGGTGGTTCTATTGATACTGAAGACATAATATTTTATATTTTAAATGGTTTGCCATCGAACTATCAAGCTTTCAAGACATCTATGTGTACAAAGCTCTCCACAATCAGCCTCAACAATCTTTATTCACTTCTCTATAGTGAAGAAGTGAACATTACAATTGATCAAGCTGCAAAAGAACTTACTCTCATAGACTCTATTACCTTAATTGATGCTCAATTTTCTTTTACATCACTCTGCGGTCGAGGTCATGGTCATTTCCAATTTACGTGTGGTTGTGGCAGAAATAACCAAAGAAATATTTCTTCCTATGTTCCGTTCAGGGGCGGGTGTTCTCATTTTCCCATGGATTGCCAAATTTGCAGCAAGTGGGGGCATTTTTTTCTTTTAGTTGTTGGCATAGAAGAGATCTCACCTACACTCCAATAGCTCTAGCTCAAGCTCCTCCTCATGCCTTATTCAGTTATGCTTATGGGACTTCTCCATGGTACCTAGACAACGGTGCTACTGCACATCTAATCTATGATATTTAATCTCTACAGCAACCTTCAACTTATGACAGTTCCGATCAGGTTATAGTTGGCAATAGGAATGCCCTTCTAATTCTGCACTCTAGGAAGGGACTACTTCCTACACCATCATGCAAACTCTCCTTAACTGCTCTTCTTCGTGTGCCTAATCTATCCCATAATCTCCTTTATATTTCTCAACTTATAAATGATAATGACAGATCCATTTGCTTTGATGGTTTTGGCTACTCTATAAAGGATCGGAAGAACCGATGCACTCTTCTTCACAGTTCATGTCATAACAACTTCTATCCAATTTTCCCTCCCTCTTTAACAAATTCGGCTTATGTAGCAGCTCTTCTCTCAATTTTAGCATCCTCCAACCTATGTCATTGTCGTTTAGGATATCCCAACTTTTCTATCATGACTATTTTAGCAAGGCAATTTCCTACATTATGTACTTCTTTAACTTCAAATTGTACATCCTATGCTCTTGCTAAGAGTTGTCATTTACCTTTTAATGAAACACATAGTTTTTCTATTTTCCCTCTTCAACTTATACATACTGATGTCAAGTGTCCATCCCATATTATTTCCAATGTTGGTTTTCGATTTTATGTGGTCTTCATTAATGACTTCAGCCACTATACTCGATTATGTCCGCTAAAACACAAATCTGAAGCTACATTAAAATTTATCACATTTAAGAACCTTGTTGAAAAATAATTTGATACCTCCATTTGCATCCTTTGAACGGATGGTGTCGACAAGTTTCTCAATACCCAACTCATTACCTTCCTAAGCCATCACGGTATTAGTCCTCAATATACTTTCCCATACAATCCACAACAAAATGGCCTAGCTGAAATGAAACATCACCATCTTCTAGGCATTGTTCATGTTCTACTCATTAAATCCCCATTACATGCTCACATCTAGGTTGAAGCCTTGCATAATGCTATATACTTAATAAACTGGCTACCATCCTCCATAATTTCCAATCACTCTTCATTCCAGCTTCTCTACAATCAACCACTTAAATATGCTCACAATGTTGTTTTTTATTATAAATGATATCCTTGGCTTCAACCTTATGCACCTCATAAACTTGCTCCTTATTCCCAACTATGTATATTCCTTGGTTATGCTCAGCCCCAAAAGGGTTATAGATGCTACAAACCAACAACATGTCACATTTTCATTTCACATCATGTTCACTCTAATGAAACTTCTACTATTCCCTCATCTCACTCACCCTGTAGCACTTCTACACCCTTGCCAATTGCTATACTACATACTCCACTTCCTCATTCCAGTTTCACACCCTTAATACATTCTACTTCTTCAAATCTCTTTAACAATACCACTCACTTTACTGTAAATACATCTTCCATACATTCAACACCCACTTCATCATCCAAATCCTCATCTCCTTCAACTCATTCTCCTACTTCTACCTCTACTTCTCCACCACAACCTCCCATGCATCATATGCTCACTCAGTTTTAAATAAGTCATCTCAAACCACATCAAATTCTTGATCTTAATCATACTTTTTCTTCTACTCTTACATGTTATAGTGCTGCCATAAAATTCCCTGAATGGTGTAAAGCATTATCCACTGAATTTCATGTCCTTAAATCTCCAGGTGCTTGGATGTTGGTCCCTTCCCACCCTACTCAAAATATTATTGGCCGCAAATGGATCTTTAAGATCAAACATCACTCTGACTACTCCATTGCTTGCTACAAAGCTATGTTAGTTGCTCAAGGCTTCAAGCAAGAGTATGGCATCAATTACCTCCAAAATTTCAACCCTATAGCCAAATCACCTAGCATATGCATGTTTCTTACTGTTGCTCACTATTTCAATTAGCAAATCCTTTAGCTTGATGTTGCCAATGCTTTTCTACATTGTCCCCTCACATTAAACTATTTATATGACTCAACCTCCAAGTTTTCAGGATCCTCAATGACCACATCATGCTTGCCTATTAAAAAAAAACTCTTTATGGTCTTAAGCAAGCTCCACAATAATGGTTTGCTACCCTTTACTCTTACCTACAACAACAAGGTTTTAATAGTAGTTCGGCCGATGCTTTCGTTTTCATTTTCCACAGCCATAATATTCAAATATGTATTCTCATATATGTAGATGACATCTTCATTATTGGTAATAATTCCCAATCTATCTCCACACTAATTGACAAACTTCATACCAAATTTAATATGGAATATGGGCCATCTTACCTATTTCCTTGGCGTTGATGTTCACTTATATCTTGCTGGATATCATTTATCTCAACACACCTACATTAAAGATCTGCTCAACAAAACTGGCATGCTTCAATGTAAACCACTTTCCAATTATCTTCCTTCCAAATTACCAAAATCTCCTACTCTATAACATCCTATTATCAAACCTGCACTTTTTTAGCAACTTGTAGGATCTCTATAGTAGCCTAATGCTATATGACCAGATATTGTCTTTGTTGTAAACAAAATTTGCCAGCATATGCATCAACCCTTAGATTGCCATTTTCAAATGCTAAAATGCATACTCTGCTATCTTCAAGGTACTTCAACTTATGGACTTCTCATTCAAAAGGATATATTCAACTTTATGCATTCTCCGATGTTGATTGGGTAGGTGAACACCTTGATCACAAGTCTACTACTTATTTTTGTGTGTTTCTTGGGCCGACATTCCGTTCTTGGTGTGTAAAAAAAATAAACTGTTGTTCCCTGATCATCTATTAAAGATGATTACCGCTCTCTAGCTGCTGCAACTACTAAAATAATCTTGCTCCGTTGCCTATGTCAATATTTCTCCATTTCTCTAGGTTCTACACCACTATTTTGCGATAACATCTATGCTATGTCCACTACTACTAACCCAGTGTTTCATGCCTGGACCAAACACATCGAGATAAATCATCATTTCATCAAAAAAAGTACTAACTCCAATACGATTTTTATTCATCACATTTTGTCTAAGGACCAAGTGACTGACATTTTTACTAAAGCTCTACCAACACCTTGGTTCCAATTTCTTCATGACAAGTTGCTAGTTTGTGCACCCATCAACTTGAGGGATAGTGATAACAATGTTACCTACAACAGCTCACCACCTCACCACTCACTTACATAATATTTCTACTGTAGTTTTAATCATAACCATCTGTAGAAATTTTCTCCAGTACTGCTGATTAAATCTCATCCCTTGATGCCTAATGGACTGAAGATAATATAGGAATTGCACTACAGTAAACTATAAATAAATATGCATTCTAATGCTCTGTATTATTCTACTACTTTGCATATATGAAATGAATACTCATTTTCATCTCTCTTACATTTTTGGTTTTTCCCTGTTCTATGTTTACTGCTGCTTGTATGCAACAATTCCTGTTGTGTTTAACATCTGCAACAATAATTGGAGAGGATCCAAATCCCACCGAATATATCCTCTTGTTAATGGCTTTTATGGAAGTGACCTCTGAGTTAAAATTTTGGGGGATTTGCACACCATAAAATATAATGAAAAGTGTGCAAGGGCCGCTGCACTGGCTCCCTAGTGTAGTTTTAAATAAGCAATAAGTTCCCACATAATGGATGAATGTGAGCAAAAAAAACTAATCCATGAAATTAAAATTAGAATAGGAACTTGAAATATATGTTTTTATACAAGCAAATGAATGAAATTAATAGATATCATTCATAATACGATAAATATTCTATATATTTAGGAAACAAAATGAGTTGAAAAGGAAATTGGTAGTTTAGAATTTAAAATAAAATATTCAGGTATGAGACGTGCTAAAAATGATATAGGTGCGATTATAAATAAAAGTTTGATGAATAATATTATAGAAATTAATAAAATTAGAGATATAATTATAACTTTAAAGATTGTTGTTAATACAAATATTATTATTATTATAAGTATTGATTCAACTCAAGTAGGTTTGGAGATGTGTTCAAAATTAAAATATTGAAATGAGTTAGCAGAATTAATAAAAGACATCTCTTTTGAAGAAAGAGTTTTTATTGGATGATATTTAAATAGGCATGTTCATAAAGCAATAAAAGATTTTAAAGGTATTTATGGTGGTAAGACCATTTTAAATTTTTTCTCAAGCTTATGGTTTTATAATTATTACTTTATTTAAGAAAAGATAAGAACATATCATCACTTATAAAAATGAATATAATAAAACTCAAATTAATTATTTTTTTATAAGAAAAATAGATCGTCTAGATGATAAAGATTCTAAAGTCATTTCGAGTGAAAGTTTATGTGCCCATCATCGCTTCTAGACTTTAAAATGAAGAGATTTAGTATGAAAATAAAATAAAATATCCTACGATTACATAAGCACATTTAAATTTTTTATAGCTAAAATAGATTCATAATATCATAAAGCCATACAGATAAAAAACTTTAAGATGATTGAAATTTTGTAATGAATGATAATGAATGATGAGCGATAAATCATAAATTTTGTGACTTAAACTCATGGCCCAGGAAAAATAACATTCTTTCCACCTTAAAGCGGGGACTCGCTACATGCTAACGAGCTCCATAGGATTGTGGATTTTTTCACTATGATGATCAACATGGATCATCTTGCTCTTCCAACTCAATATTTTGCATGCATTAAATCTAAAATCAATTCTTTTTATATAATAAAATATAACAATAAATAAATAAAAATTAACAAATATTGTCATACAAGGCTAAAGATCATTCATGTTTTCTAAGTTGTAGATGTTCTACTACCTCATTTAATTTTCCTAATATGGCATGGCCAATATTCTTCCTTAAAATTTATTATCCGTTTGGGGCGGCAATTGTTTTTATAAATATAATTATAGAGATGTGTGGAAAAATAATTTTTTAAAATTGCTATGGGCATTATAAATATTCTCCTTCTCGAAAAACATGATACATTAGTTCACTGTACCTAATGGTATTCTAAAAAAGATTTAGGCTACTATATTGGTCAGAGTAACCCATTCTTCTACAGGCTCTGCTAGGGTTTCGTTTTGCCCTATCTCTATCTATCGGCGCCTTCCAGCCGGGGGACTTCTCCCCCCATGGCTGACATGGACTTCCCTCCGCTCCCTTCCTCCTCCACCTTCACAAACCACCCTGCCTCCTCTGTTCTTCCCCTATGGAAGAACCTAATAACCGCCACCCCCCAAATCTCCTCTGATTTTTCCCACTCCCTCTCCTTTGTTCCCACGCATAACCACACTGCTCTTTTCACCAGCGATCAATTCAACGCGGGTGCTCCCGAATGGTCCCTCTCGCTGGTGGGATATTCTATCGGGAGATGGCCATACTACGAAGCTCTCCTATCGGTGATCAAAAAGACTTGGAAGCTCAAAGGATCTCTTTCTCTCCTCACCATGGATGAAGGTTTCTTCTTGCTAAAATTTACTGCCCTAGAAGACTACGAGCTCGCTTGGACTGTCGGTCCTTGGTTCTTCTTTGGAAAGCCGTTCGTCTTGTAAAAGTGGACTCCCGACTTTGTTCCAAAGCATGAGGAATTCCCCTCCATCCCCCTTTGGATTAAGATCCTGAATCTACCGCTCTCTCTCTGGACCCCGGAAGGTATATCAAAACTCGCTAGCTGTGTTGGTATCCCTATTGCTGTCGATGCCCTAACCACGACCAAAACTCGATTGACTTTTGCGAGAGTCTGTGTTCAAATCACCAGCAATTCTCATCTTCCTGATGAAATTTTCTATTGTGTGGATGGAAAATCAACCCCTCTAAGAGTCCAATACGACTGGAAACCTGAACATTGCTCCCAATGTGGTTCAATCATGCACCCCCCAACCCTCTGCCCTAAAGACCCAATCTTAAAACCTCAAGTCACTGTTAAACCTAGAGGGAGGAGTTCTAGCCGCAAGCCTCGCCACACCCCACCTCCCAGACTTTCTATCCCAAAACCCCCCTACACCCAAGACAAACCACTCCAGTGAGAATGCGCCTACACTCTCCAACTTACCACAAACCCAGAACCTTGCTATTGGAGCACTCATTCCAAACCTAAACTCTCCCTCTAGCGACATGCAAGACATTACCGAAATCATTCTTTAGTCCAAAGAGCCCACCCCTATTAGCATTTCAAACACTTTTAATGCTTTGAATGACCAGGACACTTTAATGGATGTGCAACCTCCCACTGTCCACATTCCTCCCAACACTTTACCTTCCCATGCCACAAAAGAAGCCACCAACCCTAACCTTAGCAGCCCTCCACAAACATCTCCACGCAATCTCCAACCCAATCCCCCCAACCCAATCAATGAAACCTCCTCTTCCACCTCTTGCTCTAACTCCACTAAATATCAGCAACCTAATAACCAAAGCCAAAAGCAAACCAGAGGCAAGCAAGCCAAAAAGGCCTCCACCCCCAACCCAAAACTCCAATGATCCTCCCCAACATAGCAGCTTGGAATATACGTGGGTTTAACCGCCCTGACAAAGTTTTGAGCTGCAAACAACTAGCCCGTGCCAATAACATTGACCTCTTCTTCATCCTTGAAGCCAAAATTACCCAAAACAACTATAATAACCATTGGTTCACTGCCAACGATAGAATTTACCCTAATGAAGGATCCTGTGACAATTTTGGTTTTTCCAGCCCTGGTCGTATATGGGTTAAATGGAACGAGGGGTCCATTTCTTTTACCCCCCATCACATGTCTAGTCAGTATATTCATGGTACTATCACTGTTAATTCTATTGCTATCTGTGCTGTTACTGCCTTCTATGCTAGCAACTCTCACCATGACAGACAGAAATTGTGGAAGAACATACAAGATATTGCTGCATCTATTAACATCCCTTAGGCAATCATTGGGGACTTTAATTGCTGCCGCAATATTGATGAAAAAATGGGTGGCACGACTCTTTCTTACCATAAGCTTGGTGACTTTAACAACATGATTTTTATGGCAGGATTGCATGCCCTTTCTTCTGTTGGTCACTTCTTCACTTGGCATAATCAACAACAACACAATCCAATCCACATTAAACTCGACCGGGTCCTGGTTAATGATGATTGGCTTGGCACCTTCCCTAACTCCTTCTATAGAATTGCTGACCCTGATTGCTCTGACCATACTCCTTTGATCCTGCTCAACCCTACTGACAATAGAAGAGGTCATAGATTCATGTTCAAAAACTTTAGCACCAAGTACCATGACTTCTGGAGTAGCCTTATGGAGGTTTTTTCTCTACCCAATAAGAGTAGCCCCTTAAGCTCATTCAACTTTAAGCTTAAGACTCTCAAAAATATCATGAAAAATAAAACCTGGGCTAATGGCAACTCCATTCAAGCTGATATTGACTCCCTTAAAGCTCAATAGCACAATGTGATTTCCCTTCTCCAAACTAACCCCTTGGATCCTCTCCTCAATGAGAACCTTAAGGTCATTAACTCTAAGCTGGTTTACTATCATTCCACCCTTACCAGTTGGATAACTCAAAGAGCAAAGGTGAAATGGCTTACTCAGGGAGAGGATGACCTTAAGTTTCTCTTCTCAAAAATTAATATTACCAAAAATCATAGCTGCATCAAGAAAATTTCCAATGACCTTGGAACTTTCTCTACCCATGCAGATATTGCTAATGTCTTCATTTCCCATTTCAGTAAGCTTTTTAATTCCCCTGCTCCCCCCACCTTGAATCAGCACTTCAATACCATCCCAACGGGTAACCTGATCCCTAGCCATCTTATACCTAGCCTCACTGCCCCTGTTACTATGGAGGAAATTAAAAACATTATTTTCTCTGGCAAGCCCAACTCTGCTCCTGGGCCAAACAGGTTCACCTTCGAATTCTATAAGGCCACCTGGAACACCATTAAAACTCACCTGTGCAAGGCTGTTGTCTCTTTCTTCTCCACAGGCTATATGCCTAATCAAGTCAAGTCTACTGCCATTGCACTTATTCCAAAACATTCCCATGCTAGCAATGTCAAAGACTATAGGCCTATTGCTCTTTGCAACGTTATGTATAAGATTATTGCAAAAATTATAGCCAATAGGATGAAGGAAGTGTTACCTTATATCATTCACCCTAGCCAAGGGGGATTTATCCAGAAAAGAATCATTTCTGATAACATTCTCCTAGCCTCTGATCTGCTGAGTAACTTCAACCTTAAGGCCAAACAAAAATATTTCTGTGCCAAATTTGATATTACCAAGGCCTTTGACACGGTTTCTAGAGACTTTCTCTATAATAGAGTTGAGGCCAAAGGTTTCCCTGAATTGTTCATTTCTTGGATTAAGGCTTGCACTACTGATGTACACTTTTTGATTTGTATTAATGGTGTGCTTGAGGGATACTTCAATTCCACTACCGGTATTAGACAAGGCTGCCCTTTGTCCCCATACCTCTTTAGCATTGTCATGGATAGTTTATCGTCTTGCTTTGACTTGGCTAATTCCAACAATACCTTCTCTGGTATGACTGCTGGGAGCTGCATTATCACCCACCTCATGTTCGCTGATGATCTCCTTGTCTTTGGCGCTGCCAATACTAGAAATGCTATTTCCCTTAACTCTATTCTCTCGAATTTTGCGGTTGTTTCTGGTCTTAATGTCAATCCTCAGAAAAGCTCTATTTTGATATCGAAAGATGCTCAGTTTGCCTCTGACATTTGTGGCATTATAAACATTAAACAGTCTTTCAATCCAATTACTTACTTGGGTTTGCCTATCTTCTACAAGAAACTAAAAGTTCAGGATTTTCAGCCCCTTCTTCAAAAAATTTCATCTCTGTTAGTGGGTTGGAAAGCTAAAACTTTATCCTTTGCGGGTAGGATCCAATTCATTAAGTTTACCATAAGCAACACCCTTGCTTACTGGATCCGGGGATCTATCATACCAAAAAGCTGCTGTAAACAAATTAGTCGCATGTGCTCTAGATTTACCTATTTTGGTAACATCTCTAATCGGAAACTCTTCACTGTTTCTTGGAAGGACACCTGCAAGCCTAAACAGAATGGTGGTTTGGGCATCTCTTCTATTGACTCCCTCTACCACAGTTTTTCTTGTTCTGTTATTTGGAGATTCTTAAACACCAACAACTTGCTTTTTAACTGGTGGAGAGAAAAATACTTTTCCCTGTGGAATTTCATGGCTGGATGCCTCTCTCAATACTGGGACTTTATGTGCAAAAAAGCTGCGAGCATACAACACTGTATTACTTTCTCGATCTTCCCGAGCAGCCAACTCTATGTTCTATGGGACCCTTGGTGTGGTGGGGATTCCATTGCTTCTTACCTTAAGCAATCGAATTCTATTGCTAGATATGCTCATTTTTCTGACTGGAAAGTGGAAAGTATGATTCTAGATAACCGTTGGGACATCCCCCCTATTTTTGAGAGTCAAATTATCACTCTTATTCTTGCGGTAAACATTCAGAACCTGGAGGAAAACCAGAAATGGCTTGGCAAACTGAATCCCAATTTTGGTGATTTTCGTGATCAATTCTATTCTAGCTTGTGCAAGGTGAACTGGTTCAGCTATATTTGGCACAAGAAAGCTGCCCTTAGATTTTCGGTTTATGCTTGGCTTGCTTTTAAGGGTGGATTGAAAACTGCTGATGTTCTTGCGGCCTGAGGGATTATGACTCAAACTGATTGCTGTTTCTGTCACTGTGATAAGAAGACCCTCACCCACCTCTTCTTTGATTGCAACTTTATGTTTTCTGTAGCCAAATCATTGCTCCCATGGCTGAATGCCCTTTTGATGAAACCAAATTTGCACCATGTATATGATAGTATCTTTGAGCAAGGTTTTAACAATCACACAAAAAATTATTTCCTACTCACTGCTTCTGCCACTTTATACTATCTATGGAGAGCTAGGAATGATAGGATTTTGGGTGGTATCATTGATTGCCATGCCACGGTTATTGACAAAATAAGGAAAGCTATTATTCTTAAAACTCATGGCTGGAAACACCCCTGACTTGTCTGATTCGGAAGCTCATTTGTTGCTGATTTCGGTTCCTCTCGTTGTTGTCTTAATTCTGAAGGTTTTTGTGGTACCTGTATTTTTGCCGCCTTTACGGGTTGCCAGGGTGTTATTTTTTGGAAGGACAATGATGAATGCTGATCTGCTCAGCTCCCTCTTGGACGGCCATTCTTGGCAACCAGAGGCTTGCTCCTGTTTGCCCCACCGAGAATTCGACTGCTGCCGCGTAATTTGGAGCTCCTGAGTCCTTCTTGGCTCTTCAGCCAATTGTTTTTGTAATCTAGGCTTGTTTTTTCTGTTTCCTTTTAGAATCCTCTTTCTCTTTTTGTTGAGATTCAGGATTATATTCTGTTTTTTACTCACTTGTAATCTCTTTGATATATAAAATGGGCTTCTGCCCCTAATTTCCCCCAAAAAACTATATTGGTCACTGTACCAAATGGTACTCTAAAAATATTTAGGTTTTGTTTGGGATGACTTTCTTACTGCTTCTTAAAGCAATTTTTTAATATAAAAAGTTTTAATTTTTGTACTAGAAATCTACTTCATAAAATCATAAGAAAGTCGTCCGAAGCAAAATCTTAATTTTTATTTGAAATAGTTTTGAAAATTTTTATATTAAAAAATTGCTGCAAAAAATAATAAAAAAATTATTCCAAATAAAACCTTAGAAAAATACGGGCTTAGTTTCTAAAGATATATGACAGACAATAAAATGGAAATAGAGCCTCATTGATGCAGCAGCTGCTAAAGGAAGTAATCAAGACAAAGAAATCAATGCAACAGTAACTCCGGATGGAGAAGTGGAATTGTTCATTCTACTATCTTCTTCTTCTTCCCAAAACAGGTCATATAGTCATTAACTAAGCCTAATGTCAATAATTACTAAGTTAAGATAAGCAAAACAATAAAAAGGACTGTAATATGCTTAACAGAAAGGTAAAAATAGCAGAAAGGCAGTAGTGGAACGTTGAGCTTGGTGTGGAGTCCCTTGGAACATGATAACAGAGCAGATGATCGCAACAATTCTCCCCCGGTCCGAAGAAGCTTGACTCCGATGAGACTTCTGTAATATGCATGTTATCTGGTGGGTGATAGCTATAAATATCTGCTACATTGAACGTGGAGGAAGTGTGGATATCAGGTGGTAGGTCAATCACAAAAGCATTATCATTAATCTTGTGGATGATCGGGAATGGGCCAATCTTCATGGGGCTAATCTTAAAAAAAGTTCCTTGGGGAATATCTTTCTCTGCGCATTCGCAACATCACTAATTCGTCGGGATTGAAGACCTTGTGGTGACGATGAGTGTCTGCTGTTGTTTATACTTGGTACTGATCTCCTAGAGCTTCTTCCTCACTGTCTGAATAGTTTCAGCTGCTTGCGTACTGTTTTGTTGACAACAGATATGCTACACTTTGGCAAGATGGCCAAGTGACTAGGTGGTTGGGCGGTTTAGTACACACGACCTGGAAAGGACTGCAACCTGTAGAGCGGTTTAACAATGAGTTGTAGGCAAATTCTGCGTGACTCAAGAAGTCTTCCCATCTCTTAGGATTTTCTTGAACGAGGCAGCAGAGCATATTGCCAAGAGTTCGATTAACAACCTCAGTCTGACCGTCAGTTTGTGGGTGATATACTGAACTAAATTTGAGGTCCGTGTTTAAGAGCTTCCATAATTCTCTCCAGAAGTGACTTAAAAACTTGACGTCACGGTCGGATGTAAGGCTATAGGGTAAGCCGTGCAACCTTATGATTTCCTCGAAGAAGAGATGCGTTATATTGACAGTGTCGAAGGTTTTCTTGCATGGGATAAAACGTGCCATTTTAAAGAATCAGTCGACAATGACCATGATTGAATCGGCTCCCCGCTTAGTTTGTGGTAGGCCCAACACAAAATCTAGTGTTAAATCTTCCCAAATGGAATCAGGGATTGGAAGTGGCAAATAAAGTTCAGTATTTTGGGTCGTACCTTTGTATTTTTGATAGACAGAACATTTTTCTACAAACCTGGTAACATCTTTGCGTAAGTGAGGCCAGTAGAAGCATGCTTGTAGTAGTTCCAAGGTCTTGTCCCACTCGGCATGAGTTTCCAAACTCCCGCTGTGAAGTTCTTTGATCAATTGAGTCCGTCATGATTAGTCAGGAATACACAAGTTATTGCCTTTAAACAGGAACCCATAGTGAAGAGTATAGTCCTGTTGAGGTTGACCTGCCACACACATTGTCCATAGCTGAGAGAAGTCCTTGTCCGCGGCATAAAGCTTCTTCAACGATTGCAAATCAATGATTTCAGTCTAGAGGTGGGTCAGTAAGGCTGATCGCCTTCTTAGAGCATCGACAACACGATTGGCTCGACCCGCCTTGTGCTTAATTACAAAGTTGAACCTTTGAAAGAAAACAATCCATCTGGCATGCATGCGACTAATATTCCTTTGATTATTGATATATTGTAGTGCCTGATTTTCACTACATAATACGAAATCCTTATGCAACAAGTAATGCTCCCACTATTTAAGAGCCCTAACGACTGCATACAACTATTGTTCATATGCGGGCCACTTTTGTCATGCGGTGCTCAACTTCTCACTTAAATACTCAACTGGTTTTCCCTCCTGAGATAGGACTGCTCCTATACCAATGGCCGAGGCATCAATATCCACTTGAAAGGGCTTGTCAAAGTCTTAGAAAGCCAACACGGGTGCTGAACTGAGAGTCCACAAGAATGAAGAGGCCTTCAAGCACTTTGTAATGGGGACCATGAGATTACTGAAACCTTTGATAAATTGGCGATAGTAATTGGCTAGGCAGTGGAAGCTGCGCATGGATTGCAGAGATTTTTTGTGGAGCTGTTTTAATTCCTCATGGTGTCAAAATAAAGCCCACAAAATTTACATTAACGACAGCAAATTCACATTTGGCCAAGTTAAGGAACAATTGACTGGTGCATAGTGCCTCCAAAATTGACTTTAGATGGTTCATATGGACGTCAAAGGAAGTGCTAAATACTAAAACGTCATCAAAATGGACCATGCAAAACTTATCTAAATAAGATTTTAGTACTTCATGCATAAGTTGCATAAATGTTGATAGGGCATTACAAAGCCCAAAGGTCATAACCTTCCATTCAAACAATTCATCTATTATTTTAAAGGCAATTTTTCATTCATCTCCTGGTCGGATACGAATTTGATGATAGTCACTTTTCAAATCTAATTTTGAGAAAATTATGGAACCCGTAAGCTTGTCTAGGAGGTCATTAATCCGTGGGATGGGAAACCGATACTTAACTGTGATGCGATTTATAGCCCAACTGTCAATGCACATTCGCCATTGTCCGTCTTTTTTTTTTTTGACAATCAAGGCCGGGACGACACAGAGGCTCAAGCTTGGCTGTATGAACTGCATCTGTAGTAATTCTTGAACTATTCTCTACAGAATGGCATGCTCTTGGGGACTCATGCGATAATGTGGTAAATTGGGCAAGATAGCGCCAAGGACAAGCTCAATTTGGTGCTGGATATCACGCAGAGGTGTAATGTCTGGGGCAGTTCCGATGTACTAATATCAGCAAATGATTCAATCAATTGATATATGCCTCGATGATGGGTTGGCTAAACCCGTTCGGTTACATCATCAGTAACTAGAGAAAACATCGGATAGCTAGAGTCTTTCAAATATAGGAGGGCATGACCAACAATGACACAAGCAGATGTAAGACTGGCAGGTATATTGTTCTGGGCTTAACCAGCCGGCATGAATTTGATCTTCTTTCCCTTCCATTCTATCATACAAGTGTTCGCTCTGCCGTTATGAACTGCTCCAGTATCATACTGCCATGGTCGGCCGAGAATCAGATGGGACACATCCATCTCAAGGACATCACAAGTAACTTGGCACAGGTAGCTCTTGCCAATGGTGAACGTGACTTTGCAGAGTTCGAAGATAAGTAAGTCCACCCCTTTCTTTACCCAACTAATTTTGAAGGGATTAGGATTCTTTGTTGATTTAATCTGTAGCGCTTGAATCGCAGCCCTCGAGATAATGTTTTCGGTACATCCGCTATTGATAACCAGGTCGCACTTAGTGCAAAACAAGCTATGCCTTTGGGTCTCAACCAGTTTCCGCGGAGCTAAGAGCAGTTTCTCCATAACACATAGGACTGGTTCCCCTTCATCAGCTTGTAGTTCTTCCACCAATTTTTCTGTTTCCTCCAACATTCCAGACTGGTTCGTTTCTTCCTCTCCTTCGACTAGTTATACTTGATGGCGGGTGGGACACTCATTGGATTTATGACATGGTTGTGGACACCTAAAACATTTTATAGTAGACGACTTAGCATGGGGATTGTCTCGGGTCAGCGCTTTAAGCTTGGCCAACCCCTTAACCTCGGGTGGAGTATTGACCGTAGCTGAAGGCTTTGCAGGTGATGGTTTGGACTATGACGCAGTTAACTTGGATGGCCCCGAATTTCCTTCATGAAATGATCGACGAATTGTATTCGATATATAGTGTCGTTGCAATTGAGCCTCAACCTTTAATGCAAAGTTTACCGCCTGGGACAGAGACCACATGGAGTTGAGCTCCAACTTATCTTGGAGATTGTCTTTCAAACCTCCGATGTAAAGGGCTACCAATTGATTCTCGGACAACATTAAATTGTTGCGTGCACTCAGCCTGTAAAATTTCTCTGTGTAATCACTAACAGATCGTTGCCCTTGCTTGCAATGTTGATATTGGAGGTACAACAACTGCTCAAAATCTGTGGGTAGAAAGTGTCGCCTTGTTAACTATTTCATATGATTCCAGCTGCGAATAGGACCTCTACCTTCCCTCTGTCTATTCTGAAGTAATTGCAGCCACCATGCACTAGCTCCTCCTTTGAGTCGGCACGCCACATACTTGACTTGTTTGTCTGGATTAACCTCTATATAATCAAAAAAATTCTTCACCGCTCCTTTCCAATCCAAGTAATCTTCAACGTAGAGTCTACCATAAAAAAAGGAATATCTAATTTTATGTGGAAACCTTCGGGCTCGTGCGCTATGGACGGTGCCGCCTCGCCCTGTCCAGCAATGGATGGCAAGCATCCTCATCCGATTCTAAACGTTCCTGCCTAGGACGTTCGTCAATGTCAGAGTCCGAAAGCTCTGGGAGCAGAACTGGAACTCTTCTCTGCAACGGGCCTTGTTACGCTAGGGCTATCTGGTCCGGTAATGTTACCGAAGCAAAGGGGCGGGCTACTGGGTTAGTAGCTGCCCTTATTTGGTGCATCTCATCTCGCATATCATCTGCAAAGCGAGCAAAAGCAGTCATGAGTTCATCCAACTGCCCCGACATCTGTTGGTGCGTTTCCCACAATGCTTCTAGACTCCGATCGCAGTCGGGTCGGGGATGATAACTTCCTTCCGCCATTCGTGTGAATAGCCTAGCTCTGATATCAAAACTGATGCAACAACCGCTAAAGGAAGTAATCAAGACTAACAAACCAATGCAACAGTAACTCCGGATGGAGAAGTGAAATTGTTCATTCTACTATCTTCTTCCCAAAACAGGTCATATAGTCATTAACTAAGCCTAATGTCAGTAATTACTAAGTTAAGATAAGCAAAACAATAAAAAGAACTGTACTATGCTTAACAGAAAGGTTAAAATAGCAGAAAGGCAGTAGTGGAACGTTGAGCTTGGTGTTGAGTCTCTTGGAACACGATAACAGAGCAGATGACCGCATCACTTATATATCAAAAATTAAATATTTTCAATTCAAAAATACCCAGCACATATTGCGCTGGAGGGCTAGAACGGTGCTTTTATTCAGCCTCCAAGCATATTGAACAGCTGCTTATCATACAACATCTGAGACCAGTTCAGTTTAGCAGTCAATACAAGGAAAATAAAATTCATTATTAACTGCTGTAATCCTAATTTCGGTTATTACACATTTGGAGCTATGCTTGCACCAAAGAGATGCTATAATTGTACTTCATCCAACAGTAATAGTTTGTTACACTTCAATGAACTAAAAAGTGAACCCTATACAAAAGAAGAAAGAAGAAGCTAGATTACAACTTAAGTTTTATTTGGGATAACTTTCTCACTGCTTCTTAGTTCTTAAAGCAATTTTTTAGTACAAAAATTTTAATTTTTTTACTAGAAAGTTGCTTTAAAAAGCAGCTGAAAAGCCATCCCAAACGAAGCCTTAATCACTCCACCTTTCTCCAAAATTAGACTAAGCAGTCTGACCTTCTGCCTGTTGCAATTCTAGCTGGTATCTACCCTTGTCAGAAGCAGAGACCTTAAAATGTCCTCTCTCCACTTCCAAAGAGGAATAGAGGATCATATAAAAAAAATCTAGACCAAATTTGGAGAGCATTTATGACTACGGATTACCACTCCATCTGCTTTGCCACAAAATAGATGAAGCATAGATGAGTTCTAACCCTGTTCTGAGAGACAGAAATATCTCTCAGCTATGGCTGCATGAACTGCAGCTCCAACTGGTAATACATCTTCATCGATCATGAAGTATGGTGAATGACCCGTATGAATTGAACCCAAGGATTCGTTCCTCACGCCTATGTAATAGAAGGCGGCAGGTACAATCTCTGAGTAGAAGGAGAAGTCTTCTGCACCCATCATTGGAGGAACATCTTTATAGTTCTTCGGACCCAGCAGGCTAACGGCCACATTCTTCACATGCTCGTACATTATATCGTCATTGACAGTGGGAGGGTAGAATCGTTCATTCTCAAAGAAGTCTACTGAAGCAGAGCATTTATATACACTAGACTGCATTACAATGACCTGCAAGTCAAAGTTAGATGACAGTAAGCTGGTGGCTATAAGAAACTAAGTCAGGTTGTCAATAGTTTTACCTGCATAGAAAATGAAGAGCTTTAAAAATATCTCGATTCCTACCTCCTCTATTCTTTGCCTGAGCTTATGAAAGCTAGAATTTGAGAAAGCTCTAAAAGTTCCGCCGAGGATGGCAGACTCTGGGACCAGGTCCAGATTGCTCCCTCCGTTCACTGCTGCCACTGAGACAACCTGGCAAGGAAATGAAAATAATGCTTACAGATGATGAAACGTTACTTGAAAGAAATTCTATTGTTTTAGTGAACTAGGTAAGGGTTTTTAGTGCATACACAAATCCAGGCTTCAGTTTGCAATGTCAATTTTACTTGTAGAAGCATTCATCTCTTTTAACTTCCCATATGGCACTCAACAAAAATGTTTGGAGACGCAGGATTCATGAAGCCATGATAAAGCTAATGACGGTGATAAAGCCGTCATCTTTTTATTTCCAGATATTAAGTTATAGCATTTCTCTCTTTTATAGATCAAAGATGAAAATGGAAATGCATACCACTTTTGAATTAAACATCTAAGCTAAAACATTATCAGGATCCCAAGGATGAATTATTTGACAATCTTTTCAATGCGGAGTGCGGACAAACTAGTCATGCTCATATTATGACATCAAACAAATGTGGCAATTGAAGAAACCAAAGGACAGAAGAGAGTAAAGCTCTAGGGAGAAAAGATTAGTTTATTCCAATACATCTACCAGACAATGAACCGCCTATTAAATAGGCCAGGAAGGTACGGTACAAGAACCAGCAACCAATCAAAGTCCTCCAACACATACGGCCGTACAACAATATGAATTAATATAATTACATAATGTCCTGTGGTTCTAATATGCCCCCGCAAACTGATGGGTCTTTGGTAACTGTCAGTTTGAGACGTAGTTTGTGGAAGCGAGTCGTGGAGAGTGATTTGGTGAGAATGTCCGCCGTCTGATCCAAGGTGCTTATTGGGAGGATGATAATATTGTTTTGCTGAATGTGATCCCTGATAAATTTTTGATCTATTTCTATGTGTTTGGTACGAGCATGAAAGACGGGGTTATTGGCCAGAGCGATCGCCGAATTATTGTCACAATAAATTTTTGTTGGATGATCTTGAGGAATGTCAAAATTCGTAAGAAGTCTCCGCAGCCAAATGATGTCGGATGTGAGAGCAGCAAGCGCCCGGTATTCGGATTCGGTAGATGATCGGGCAACGGTGTTTTGTTTCTTTACGGTCCATGAGATGATTGTATCGCCGAGGAAGGAACAATAGCCCGATGTAGATTTTCTGGATGTGGGATCGCCTGCCCAATCGGCATCTGAAAAGGATTGAAGAACAAGATTAGTATTTTTAATGGGTATACCAAAGTTAAGCGTACCTTTGATATATCGGAGAAGACGTTGTAGCAGGTAGAAATGTTGAGGGAGAGGGTCGTGCATGTGTTGAGATAACTGATTTACACTGTAAGCGATGTCCGAACGGGTTATAGTTAGGTATTGTAAGGAACCTGTGAGGCGGCGGTACAGGGTTGGATCGTGCAGCCCTGGCTCAGGTTTGAAGATTTCCGGAAGTTTAGTACACGTTGGGTTAGCAAGGGGTTTGCAGGCCAGCATATTTGCTTGCTGGAGAATCTGAGATGCGTACTTGGGCTGCGAGAGAAAGTATTGAGTGGGATAGCGAGTGATCTTGATGCCAAGGAATTCATTGGCGTCACCCAGATGTTTCATTGAAAAGACCTTGTTGAGTTTGTCTAGAATCTCTGCAATAGCAACTGTATCGTTACCGGAGAGTAATATATCGTCGACGTAGACGAGCAGGTAAATTCTGATATGATCCTTGCGATATACTAGGAGCGAAGGATCCGATTGACTATGAGCAAACCCAATATTCACGAGAGTTGCAGTGAACGTGTTATACCACTGCCTCGGCGATTGTTTGAGACCGTAAATGGTTTTGTGAAGGCGACAGACGTAGTCTGGATGTAAGTTGTCCGCAAACCCGGGAGGCTGAGCCATATACACTGTCTCCGATAGATTTCCATGAAGAAAAGCGTTTGCCACATCGAGTTGTTGAACAGACCAGTGGTTATAAAGAGCGACAGTGAGAAGGATCCTTATGGTGGGGAGCTTTGCGACCGGACTAAACGTTTCAAAGTAATCTAGTCCGTATTGCTGATTGTTACCTTGAGCAACCAGCCTTGCCTTATATTTAGCCACCGATCCGTCGGTATGAAACTTTGTTTTGTAGGTCCATTTACAACCTAGGACGGATGCGTCTGTTGGTGGTTTAACCAAAGTCCAAGTTCCTTGCTGTTGGAGAGCAAGAAATTCACTGGCCATAGCTTGGCGCCACTCGAATTTCTTGACGGCCTCAGTGTAGGATGTGGGGTCTCTGTGAGGAGTAGCTGAAGTGTGGGTGTGTAGTAGATTCAATCTAGTTGTCGGTTTGAGTGAGCCAGTCTTGCTTCTCGTTAGCATAGGGTGAGCAGGAATGATGAGCGGTTGGGATGACTGGTCAGGATCCATAACATTTGATTGCCTTAGAGTGTGCTCGGAAAGGTGCGGAGAGTCTGTAATTTGAGGATGAGAGGCAACAGAATTGGAATGATTGTTTTTGTATTGATTTGTCACCTGAGGAGGATCGAAAGCTGATATGGGAGTGAGAAGAGATGGGTGGAGATCCGGAGGGGTAGATGTGAGAGATGAAGTAGACTGGGCAAAAGGAAAATTATTTTCTGTAAAGGTGGTGTGCCTGGAAATGACAATTTTGTTAGTGTGATGATCAAGGCATATATAACCTTTATGTGTATCCGAATAGCCTAGGAAAATGTGGGACGTAGCTTTGGGTTGAAGTTTATGGCGGGAGTGAGGGGGTGAGAGCGGAAAGCATTCGCAACCAAAGATGCGGAGGTGCCTATAATCAGGTTGTGTCTGATGAAAAATTTGAAATGGGGATAAGTTGTTGGTTGTATTGGATGGCATTCGATTTATGAGATAGACCGCTGTAGAGACAGCGTATGGCCAATAGGTGTACGGAACCGAAGCCGTGAAGAGCATTGTTCGAGCCGTCTCGATTATATGACGGTGTTTCCTCTCGGATAAACCGTTTTGCTCTGGAGTATAGGGGCAAGAGGTTTGATGTGTAATGCCATGAGTACGAAGAAAGGTCGAAAAGGCATGGTTGACATATTCTGTGCCGCCATCAGTTCTTAAGATCTTGATCTTGTGAGAGGTATAATTCTCCATTTTAAGTTTAAAGTCAATAAAAGTGTTAAGAACTTCAGACTTTTGGCGGAGGGGAAATAACCAAGTAAAACGCGAGTAGTCGTCGATAAAGATTACATAATATTTGTACCCTTGGTGTGAGACCGTGGGAGCAGGTCCCCAGACATCAGAGTGAATAAGAGCTAAAGGAAATTTTTGACGATTTTTGGAATGTTCGAACAGAAGTTTATGACATTTTGAAACGTTACAAGAAGTACAAGAAAGAGTATGTTTTCCTAAATGAAGTTCCGGATTACAGCGAGAGATAAGATCGTAAGTTCTTTTGTGCGGGTGCCCAAGGCGATTGTGCCAAGACTGTGGCGACGAAGTGGTGACTGCGAGGGCTTTATTCTGAGGAGGGAGAGACTCCATCGGAATGGTGTAAAGGCCGCCATTACAGGGTCCGCGAAGAATGACTTTGTGTGTCTTCATGTCCTTCAAGATAAACCCAGATGGATCAAATATAATAGAAATATTATTATCCTTGGTGAGCTGAGAAATAGACAATAAGTTATAACGAATGGACGGAGAATGTAATATGTTAGATAAATTCAGCTTACGAGACGGGGTCGGGAGAATGCCCGCCCCAGTATGAGCTATCTGAACAGAACTGCCATCTCCAATCGTGATATTGTCCTGTCCTTGATACGGCGTGGATATAGACATATTGTCTAAAGAATTGGTGAGATGCGTGGATGCTCCAGAGTCCAAGAACCAGCTTGTATCGGTAGTATCTGAATTTGCAAGAAGAGCTCGATTCGAGTTTCTTGAGGAGGGAGTGTATTGAGTGTTGAGTCTATGCCAACATGATGGAGCCGAATGACCCTTTTTGAGGCAGATTTGGCAGGTGAGGTTGGCCGTAGTGGAAGAGTGAGCGGATCCGATGTTGTGTTGTTGGCCTCGTCCACGTGAGCGACGGCCACGACCCCGAACGTTGAAGAGCGCTGTGGTCGGGTCGGGAAGTACGTTGGATCGGGTTGCTTCTGCCGCGAGATTGACTTCTTCACTGAGAAGAAGAGGGTACAGTTGATCGAGAGAGATGGGCGTTAACATCGTGCGGATCGCAGTTTTGAAAGAATGGTATGAGGGGGGAAGGCCATTAAGAATGTAGATGATGATATCTTCCGTGTCTACGATTGAACCAGCAGCCGCAATCTGATCTACCAGCGTTTTGATTTCAGTAAGATAGGTAGTCATGGTGGAGTTCATGAGCGAAATGTTGTGGAGTTGATTCTTTAATTGGATGACTTTAGACCTGTTAGTAGCTTGAAATCTGGATTCCAAGGTGAGCCAGATAGCAGCGGTGGTGTCAAGCGAGATAACATACGGTAAGACAGATGGGGAAATCGTCGAACAAATCGACGCAGAAATGTTTTGATCAATGAGAGTCCATTGAGGGAGGATTGGGTTGGGAGACGACGATCCGTCTGGATTCGTCAGAAACGGAGCAGGAGGAGAGCTGTTAGGATCAAGAAAGTTTTGGAACCCATTTGCACGCAGGATTTTTAGAACCTGAGACTTCCAGATTGGGTAGTTATCTGGAGCTAGGTGGATGGTGACAACGTTCTTGAGATTAGAGACAAGAAACTTCACGGTGGAGGGAATCACAGGATCTTGAATAGTCATGGCCGGAGAGGCCAGAGGATCGTCGGTTTGAGAAGTTGCAGAAGACGCCATGGAGAGGATCAGCAACCTACTTCTGATACCATGAAGAAACCAAAGGACAGAAGAGAGTAAAGCTCTAGGGAGAAAAGATTAGTTTATTCCAATACATCTACCAGACAATGAACCGCCTATTAAATAGGCCAGGAAGGTACGGTACAAGAACCAGCAACCAATCAAAGTCCTCCAACACATACGGCCGTACAACAATATGAATTAATATAATTACATAATGTCCTGTGGTTCTAATAGCAATAATTCAGAAGCGCTTGTATTTTTTTGTGGCTTCCGGAGTAATAAAATAGAACACAATGATTCCTCTCCTTAACCATTAATTCCTTCCCCTCCACTTGCTCCAGTTTTAGTGTACAACTTTAGAAGTATTATGCAGGTAGTACCAAGACAACAAAGGCAAAGCTTTCTTTGAGAATATTTTTTATTGTATTTTTATTTTCATGTGAAAAAAAATATTTTTGATATATGAAATATAATTTGTTTTTGTTGAATATCATATTAGTCAATTTATTTTGCAAATAGGAAGAGATCTATGGTGCCAAGACAATGTTGGCAGAAAAAAAGGAGAAGTCGCGGTTGTGCCAAGTTGGCCAGTGGTTCGCGCAGGGTCGATCAGTGGCAGGCTCAAGGTTAGCAGACGATGGGTAAAGGGATAATTGGCATGGTATGCGAGTTGGATGGCTAGGAGTTTATATTTTGAAAGTAATGAAACCACTTAAAATTTATTTGGGATCTTTTAAAAATCAAATTGATTGATTTTTAAAAATAAAAATAAAAAGTTAAAAACATTAACAAAATATGTTTTATCCTAATTTTTAAAAACAAAAAACAGGAAAATTTGATGCCAAACAGACATTTATGTTTTCAGAAAACAATATTCTGTGATCATATCTAACGTTACCCGAGCTGAGATGATATAATTACACACCTAAAATACACAGAAGAACGACATTAAGTGAAAGTACATGTCAAAGAAAACCAATATAGATTACATCAGATGACCAAGGCAAGGGTTCTAATTCCCCAAATTAGAGAATACTCCCATTACAAAAAATAAAATTATAATGCCAAGAAGCATATACAGACGAACTCCAGCTGTTTAAGACAAAATGAAACAAAGTTTTCTGACACATATATGGACCAAATACATTCATTTAAAAGAATATTGGTGATAAGAATTATGCAAAATAAAAATGAAAGCATGCATCAGTTTGTGTCAAATTTGAAAGCACCCTGGATTATTTCAGACTTGTTCAGTTTAGAATCCAGGTCATTTTGGAGAATTTTCCAAAAAAAAAAAAAAAGCATTCGACAGTCACTTCATAGCAAGTGCCCCAGTTATATGCTCTAATAGTTTTCTCTCATATAATCTCCTAAGTTCTACCCAAAGGCATACAGATGAAGAAAATCACTGATTGCAAAATGAGGTTCACTGGTACAACAAATAAATAACAGGTACACGGTAGTTATAGTTTGTAAAGACGATTATAATACTCTTCAAGTTGATGGTAAATCACCTACTGACCTGTGCATCTAAAGGATTAGATTCCCGGGACACAATGTTCTGCAAGCTAATAACTGCAGCTGAGGCAGCTAAAATGGGATCTACTGAATGGCGTAGATTGTCTGGAGGACCTTGTCTTCCCTGTATCACTGCTTTGAAGAAGCCACATCCAGCAAGTAAAGGACCAGCTTTTGATCCGATGACTGAAGTTGGGTGCTCATGTGATACATGAACAGCAAATATAGCCTCCACGCCCCTGAGTGCACCATCTTCAATCATTCTCTTTGCACCTATTCCAGCTTCCTCTGCTGGCTGAAAGAGCAACTTAACAGTACCCTGAAACAAAAATAATGTTGAAAAAAATGCTGAGATGTATAGATAACAGTGCTAAAATGCTAAATGTAGTATGTGTTTGAGCTTACTATTATCATAAAGATAAAATCATAAAAGCAATGTAGCGCACATACGTTTTAGAAGTATGCAAATTTTATGTCGATTACCCTTCTTCAACCATCTTAATGAGATGATGAAACAGCAATTTATTTTTAAGCTAGATTAAACTATTTGCGACAGGTCATAGTACTATTAACACCTCATGAAATTTAAAAACAGTATGCGAGGTTGTAAGCAGGCCAAGATACTTGAATGAAATAACACCTAGGAGAAATGACGAGAACTTTTGTTAATGACATGAACATAGCCATAAATAGCGCCACAACCACTCGAAATAAGTATGGTATAACCACATTGGCAAAAGCTTAAGAAATGGGTACGCTGTTTATGGTATGCACACATTTTACCTTCGCGGAACATATGTTTGTACTTATAAAAAGCTTTTAAAATTGAAATAAATCACTGTTCTATAACTACAGAAATATTAAGTAATATCCTTAACATAAAAATTTATGGGAGGATTTATCAGAGCATCTACAACAGATTTGGGTTTCATATTTAAAGAATTAGAGGTATCATCATAGCATCTACTGAAGAATTGAGTTCACATTTGAAGAATTAGAGGTATCATGCACCGCTCAAAGTGATTAAACCAGAAATATTAAGTAATATCTTTATCATTCAAATTTATAAGAGGATTCAACAGAACATCCACTGCATAATTGAGTTTCATATTCAATGAATTAGCAGTATCATGCACAGCCCTAATTAATTTAACTAATCCAAAATTGAATTCTAAAATGGAAAGCCCGTGATAAGGTAATGCAAAACAGCTTACAAAATATATGATAGTAAACATAAGAAAGAGAAGAGTTTAAGAAGATTTAAAGAGCAAACCAAAACTAAGAAAAAAAAAAGCTCCTAGGCTAACAATGGCATGCAATCAACTTGAAAAAGAAAATCTTAGATCATCATATTTATCCCAACTAACTGAGATTGATTTGCTAGATCTTTTCAGCCATTCAATCAAGGAAAAAGGTAAATACCATTCATGCTTATAACACATTTAAGAAAATAAAACTACCTTTAGATGATGTTCACGAGCCTTCAAAATCTTGGCAGCACCAACAAGCATTGCCACATGTGCATCATGCCCACAAGCATGCATTTTACCGGGGATCTTGCTCTTGTACTTCCATTCTACAGCTTCCTGAGAAGGCATTGAAACATAGGAGAAAAGATCAAAACTATAGCGTATCCATGTTAAACGGTTATAGATATTTTACTGCAGGATAAAAAGAAAAATTCAAATAACCTAAATTAATCCAAAAGCATGAGCACATCACAAAACATAACTGCTGCTATTTAAATGTGGGAAATGGAAAAGATTCCCATACACCAGATTGCTACTCACCTTATAGGATTTGATGGCCAAAACAGAGTTCGCAAGTAACCCTAACGAAAATACTTGAGTTCGCAAGCAAACCTAACAAGATTAGAAGAAAACCAGCAACAAAAACCAAGAAATTTGGATGGAAAACACCCAAAGCAGTAGACTTTATTAGAGATTTCAAATCAAAACAAACATCAAAACAAGATACAATAGATCCTCAATTCGAGAGGAGGATCGTCTCTCCAAATCTCTAGACAAGAGTCTAGAGCCCCCAACCCCAAGAAGAAAGTATAAGAGAACAATAGTCTAAGCATGCCTTCACCCTTCCCCCACCTCCCTATTTATAACCTTTTTCCCTCCCTAAACAGCCCAAACCCTTACCTAAAATAGGATTTTCAAATTAAATCAAATAGAGGTGGGCCCCATGTTTGGGCGGCAACCCTAAGGAGGCAAGGGAGGCGGTTTTGAACCGCCTCTTGTAGACTTGAGCTGGCCCAGGTGGGGCCAGCTGGGTTGGTTCACCAGGAACCGACCTATCAATACCGCCCTCCCAAAGAACCACCTTGTCTTCAAGGTGGAAGGAAGGAAATTGATGCTTCATCCATTCATATGGCTCCCAGGTCACCTCATAATCTGGAAGATCCTTCCATTTGATTAACACCTCTTTAATTCCTGAGTTGCTCCCCTTATTCCCTCTCTTCATCTTCTTTTAATCTTCCACCAGTTGTGCTAATTCCATGGCCTTTCTTAGGTTCCTTGGTTCTAATACTCTCACGGTTGCCCTTATTTCTATTTTCATCCCTTTCATCCAGTTCCCTTCCAGCACTGTTTCTGAAAGCCAATCCAATTTGATGGCCAAGAACTCGAACTTATCTCGATAGTCTGTTACAGTCTCTTCCTGTGTCAAGGCAAAGAATTGTTCGTAAAAATCTCCTTCTCTATCAGTTCAGAATCGTTCGAGTAAGCATTCTTTGAATTCTCTCCAGGTTCGGATGGGTTCCCTCCTGTCCCTCCATTGGTATCACGCCAATGCTTTTCCTTCCAAACATAGTCTGGCCGCTATCAGCTTTTTTCTTCCGTCAACCCATTGACGGCAAAATATAGCTCCACCTTGTAGATCCAGCCATGGACGTCCTCTCCCTCAAAGACCGGCATCTTTAGTTTCCTCACCTTTGGATCGCCCCCGTTTCCTCGGATTCCTCAATAGCCTCCAAAACCACGAAGAGGCAGTGTTCCCCAGTTGTCACGATCTTCCCTCTGGCGATCATATCCTCCTCCTTCATCATAATCTTCTCTTCCTCTTTCAAAATCAACACCATGGTGGTAGTAATCCTCTCTTCTTCTTGCAAATTCAGCAGGCCTTCTGTCGGATCCAGTGCTTATCTCCTCTCTAGAAATTGGTTCTAGAGGAGGCATGCCATCTTCTCCTTCCAAAACTTCTACATCGGGGTTTCCCTTACCTTAAACAGGTTAGGGTTTCCCCTTCTTCCATGGTCATTGTTAGTTCCTCTTGCTTCTGATGTGGCCAGAATGGTCTTTACCTCTAATAATTTCTTTAACATTTCCTCCATGATGGCGAATTTTCCTTCCATCTTTTCATTGTTGGTTGAAATTTGATTTTGAAAATCAGCAAATCTTCCTTCCAAGTCGGTCTTGAGTTGTCCAATCTCTCCTTCCAAAACTTCGACTTTCTTTCCAGCCATCTTTCTTTCCAAAAATCGCATGTCGATCTTCTTTCGGAAGCGAAATCATCGCTAAGTTTCGAAAAATCAGCCGCTGTTTGTCCCAAGATAATGCTCTGATACCAATTTGATAGGAAATACTTGAGTTCGCAAGTAACCCTAACGGAAATACTTGAGTTCGCAAGCAAACCTAACAAGATTGGAAGAAAACCAACAACAAAACACAAGAAATTTGGATGGAAAACACCCAAAACAGTAGACTTTATTAAAGATTTCAAATAAAAACAAACATCAAAACAAGATACAATAGATCCTCAATTCGAGAGGAGGATCGTCTCTCCAAATCTCTAGACAAGAGTCTAGAGCCTCCAACCCCAAGAAGAAACTATAAGAGAACAATAGTCTAAGCATGCCTTCACCCTGCTCGCTCTCATGCTTCAAGGCCTCCCAATCCACCACATGGGAACAGATAAAGCCATAACCTGAGGGTCTCACTACGCCTGGAGAGCATCTACAGCTTTATTTTCCAGCCCGAGCTTGTACTGAATCTCGAAGTCATAACCCAACAACTTGGAAAGCCGCCGTTGATGCTCCTCTATCACCATCCTCTGCTCAAAAAAGAACTTCAAACTCCTTTAGTCGGTCCTGACTATGAAGTGTCATCCCAACAAGTAAGGTCGCCACTTCTATATTGCCAACACTAGCTCTCTTTCATACACTAGTTTCAGCCTCGCCCTAGCGGTCAACACCTGTTGAAATAAACTATAGGCTTCTGACTCTACATGAGAACTGCTCCCAACCCATAACCTAATGCATCACTACCTCCTTACATTTGAAACAATCCTTCTTCAATTGCTCTGTTAATGGCTATGGTATAGAGTTGTATCCCCTCAGAAATTTTTTGTACCAAGAACCCCCTCAACTCCTTCATGGTTTTGGGTAAGGGTCACTCTAACATAGCCTCTACCTTGGAAAGATCTACAGCTACTCCTGATTTAGACACCACATGTCCCAAATACTCCACCACCTGTTGTGCAAAAGAACACATAAATTGGCATACAACTGATGCTCCTTCAATGTTACTAACACGATCCTCAAGTTCACCACATGCTCTGCCTCAGACCGACTATACACCAAAATGTCATCGAAAAAAACCAATACAAACTTACAGAGATAGGGCTGAAATACCTTGTTCATAAGTGATTGGAAGGTAGCTGGGACGTTGGTAAGCTCAAAAGGCATCACTAAAAATTCGTAGTGGCCTTCATGAGTCCTAAAAGCAGTCTTGTGGAAACCAGCGGGCTGCATTCTAATCTGATGGTATCATGATTTCAGATCAATCTTGGAGAATATCAACGCCCCATGTTAACTCATCCCGCAACTCATCCATGAATGGTATAGGAAACTTATCCAACACCGTTTTCTTATTTAGAGCCCAATAAACTACACAAAATCTTCAACTACTGTCCTTCTTCTTCACCAGAAACACAAGTCTGGAGAAGGGACTAACACTGGGAAGAATGATCTGGGCCTCCAACATCTCCTTGATTAGTCTCTCAACTTCATCCTTCTGAACCTGTAGATATCAATAGGGTCAAACACTAATAGGGGATACCCCCTCCTTCAAGATAATGGCATGCTCATGCTCCCTTGGGGGAGATAGGCCATGAGGCAGCTGGAACACCTCATTAAATTGTTGCAGGAGTGGCTGGACTATCTCTGAAATTTCCCCCTCTCCATGCTTCCCCTCCCTCGAGGCTCTGGAGCTCTACCAAGAATCCCATCCCTGCTCCTTGGATTTCCCTCACCATAGTCTTAAGAGAAACCTTAGTTTTGGACAGACTAGGATCCCCCATTATCCTCACCTACCTACCTCCCATCATGAATTTCATAGTCAATGCTTTCCAGTCCACCTTGATTTCTCCTAATGTCTGTAACCACTTTATGCCTAAAATTACATATGCGCTCCTTAACTCTAAGGGAAGAAAATCCTCCTTCACCTGGATCTCCTGTAATGTCACCATCAACCCTGGGCAAATGCCTCTACTCTTCTCCATCTTCCCCATTCCCATCATCACCCCAAAATAATCGGTGTTGACTAACTTCAGCCCCAACCAGTCCACCACCTGGTTGGAGATGAAGTTGTGGGTCACCCTATTGTCCACCAAAACTAATATTAATTCTCCTCATATCTGTCCTCACCTTCATAGTGTGATTTGTGGTAAACCCCACTACTGTGTTTAGGGAGACCTTCGCCACATCTAAGTGTAAATGCTCCTCCTCGTCAACCAACTCCTCTAGAGTCTCCTCCTCCTCATCACAGACTGTAAATACCTACAGCGAACGGTTCTTGCAGTGGTGGCCTAGTGCAAACTTTTCATCACAACGAAAACACAATCTCCTAGCCCGCTTCTCCTGAACGTCTGCCTCAGTCAGCCGCTTGAAATTTTCTCCTGTCCGTGCTTCCAATCCCCTATCCTTGGGTACTTCTCTCTGAATGGGCACAGAGTGTACCTTTGGTGCTCAAAAAAGTAGTTGTCGTCCGATATGAAGCTCCCAAACTGCTGCCCTTGCTACTTCTTTCAAGTGAGTTTTTATCCTCCACCAACTGGGCTAGCTCCATAGCCTCCCCTAATTCCACTCCAATTTTATATTTCTTATTTGTTTAAGTTCGTGGTTTGCTTCCCCAACAAGTTATTCGTTGGTTAAGGAGTCTTTCCTCATGAGCCACTCAACTCATGATAAATGATTCATCTTTTTCTTTGGATTTCATTTGGTATTCGTTAAAACATCACTCAGGCTTTTACTTGATCATGTCGCTAGAAGTTTTGCCTATATCCTTCTGGCATGGCCATATCACAATTCATTGTACCAAGCCACAATGATGACTATTGGCCATTCTCTTCTGTTGTTGGCTAACGCTACGCCACATTATTTGCATATCTGCTCAACACATATTAACATAGCATCAGAATGTATATAATCTATTAAAATCTCATTGGATGGTTAACTCTTGTTATCATCCATAAAATTATGTTGTCACTAGTGTTGCCTCGAGCTAGATGCCTATCTTGCTAGGCGAAGCTATAAGAAGAGGGTGGAGGTTCCACTTCAAGAGGAGGGCTCCACTTCCTAGTGATTTTTCCTAATATTATGAAATTATTTATCTCTTTCCCATTCATTACTTCCTTAACTCTCCTCCTCTTGCATCCTCTCCTTTCCTCTCTACATTTTATCATGTTATTTCTAGAAAGTCACCCAATTGTCCTTGACAAGAAATTATCCTGGTTTCCATTAGTTTTATGTAGTTATAATTTGTGTTGATCAATCGGTTTGTACTGTTGACTCAAACCTCAATTCTGTCTATCAAGCTTGATGAAAAGCTAGTTGGGACAGGGGGGAAACCCGCCCCCTACTCGAGGGGTTCAGGGGCAAAGGCCTCGAAAACCTTTTTCTGCCTGTACAGTTATACAACATCACAACGCTGTCGTCTATGATTGGAGACAGAGAGTAAAATGTTACGGCGCTGCAAGATGGACTCACAGAGAGAGAGAGAGAGAGAGTAAGTGGAGCACCGCGGTGCTCTAGACCTCAGTGCTCTGGCTCCGCAAGTTGGGCTAAGCAGTTTTCTTCCCTCTTCTTCTTATTCCACTGACGAGTTGCGTCCTTTGGTGAAACAGAAGTGCATCTCTTAGTCTATTTTGTGTGTAGAATAGTGTATAAAGTGAAAAGAGAGAAAAGAGAGAGGGTGAGAAGAGATGTCTGTACAATTTCTCCCAATTTTCATGGTGAATTTCTTAGTTTGGTGTGGCTCCATATATTTTTTTCGATTTCAAGTTTTTCCATTTAAAATCATGGTTTTCTTTCCGCTATACTTTTTTTTTTTCGTTACATGGTTTACTTCTCAACAGTTTCTTCTTATGTAAGATTATTTTAATTGCATTCAAAAGATATTGTGGATTGTTCAGCTTTTTGCAAAGTGCATGTAGGCAAAAAAGTTGAAGCACTTTAATATTTGTCAACTCTATCAACATGTGCTTATTCAAAGCTACTCATCCCTAGGGGTGTCAATTTCGGGTTGCGGGTCGGATTAGGGTTGAACCTAGAACTGACCCGGCACTATTCAGGTTAACCCGAACCCGACCCGTTTTTACAAACGACTCGATTTTTCGGACCCGAACCCAACCCGCTTCAGGTTCGGGTCAACCCGACCCGACATGGATTTAGGGGATTTTCCGATTCTGCAAGCTGCAGAACTCCCGTCGCTTTGCGAGCTGCCGAGCTCCCGTCGCTACTTCCGATAGGGAGCTGCCGAGCTTTTGTCGCTACTTCCGATAGTGAGCTGCCGACTATCAAGCTCCCGTCGCTACTTTCGATAGCGAGATGCCGACTGTTGAGCTCTCGTCGCTACTTCCAATCAATCAAACTAACCGGATGACGAGGAATGGACTGACAGGCCGACGGCTGACGGACGCAGCATGGCTGGCCTGGCGGATGCCAGACACGATTACGCCACTGACGAGTGATGGCGAGGAAGCGACTGACGTGGATGGCTGGGCTGGCGAACACGACTGATTGACATGGCATCTCTTCAGTCTTCAGACTCGATTGACGCGACAGGACGGACAGAGAGCAGGAAACAGCCGGTCCGGGTCAAAACGGGTAGATTTTGAATTTCTGGGTCAACCCGGACCCGACCCATTTTTTCAAAAGGGTTGAAATCTTTAACCCGAACCCGACCTGTTTCGGGTTCAGGTTGACCAGAACCCGAAATTTTCGTATTGGGTTCAAGTCGGGTTTTTGAGTCGTGTCAAATATTGACACCCCTACTCATCCCCCCTCCCCAAGAAGAAGTATCTTGCTTAGATGATCTCTATCTTTCAAATCCGAGAATACTATAGTCTCCACATCCACCTTTTCAGAAGGTAGCTCATCTTTGCATTCACAATTGAGTCATGGAAATATTTTTTTTCTATCTTTTTGACCTTAGCTTCATGAAACACTAAGCTACTATTGAAGAATGGAATAATTTAAATCTTATATAATTATGTACAAATGATATGAACTGGCTAAAAAGGAATTATTGAATAACTCGCACACCACAAAAAAATGATTAAACGAGTATTCCTTGAAAAAATATAAACAACAAGATGATAAAGTTGATATGCTGAGACATCCAACTTTTCCTAAACTCAAAAATCAACATGTTCAATGCAAAGAGCATAAAAGTTCATATTTAGTTTGAGATGAGACAAATACAGTAGGACCCCTTCAAGTAATCTATCTCAAGTAATCTATCAATAAGAAAGAAGCAAGAAAGCAAGAGGATTAAATGGGTTATAAATCTTTTTTTCCATATATGTACTAATTATCATATCGAGCTTTGGACATGTTCAATTACTTATAAAGAAAGCCTTTATTGTTATACAAAAGGGCCAACATGCCCCTTAAGAAAAATCAAAGCCCTAAAATTAGTACCCAGGAAACAGTGGATATGTTGCGCATAAATCTTAAAGCTGTCAAATAAGACTAGGAAAATTCTCTACCGCCAAAAACAAAAGAAGGGGACCATCGTCAACTTAAACTTCAAGAGCAGATTCCCAGTGTTATTCTCCACAGTTCACAATCAAAAGAAGGGGCACAAATCGTCCCCTTAACCAGCCGAACAACAGCTAAGATTGACAGCTCACAAACACAAAAGGGTACTATTTGACCCCCTAATTAAATCATCAGAGCTGATTCCATAAGCTAATCTCCATAGCTTATAACCGAGGAAAGAGAAGTAATTGCCCCCTCCCCAACAATCAGAACGGGAAGACGCTTGAACCCAAGAACAACATCAATGGAAAATTGAAGTCAAAGAAACTAAGTAGAAAATAAATTAAGTAAACTAACTACCACGGAGTACAATCTAAAGCTAATAAATCTGAAGATCATAATAACAAAGAGCTCAGACCTGGATCGGAAGAGCATCCATATCGGCCCTAAGCGCCACAATCGGAGGCTCACCGGTTCCAATGGTAGCGACTATACCAGTCATCGCCAAAGGAAAACGATATTCCACTCCCATGGCATCAAGCTCCTCCATGATCAATCTCCCCGTCTCCACCTCCTCGTAAGCCAGCTCCGGGTGCTCGTGAATCCTTCGCCGCAACTCCTTCACCCACTCCACCGCCTCCGGCCTCCTCGCCAGCCGCAGTATCTCCTCCTTCCACTCCTCATCCCCGCCCGTCGGCGGCGAGCTCCTGCTCAAGTTTGACCGCGGCGGCAACGAGCCCGGGGCTGAAACATCATACTCCTCACCGAAGAGAAGCTTGTCAACATCCAATCCACCGGCTCCCGTCCTCCACACAAGGAGAAGGAAAGGCAGCACCAAAACCAAAACACTAGCCAGCTCGCGCGCCATGGGATCCGGGGCAACAGCGGCCGACAGACGGAACAAGAAGAAAAAGAAGAACGAAGAAAAGGAAAAGGATATCAACACAGTTACCCAATCAAGGCATCAGAGATCTAATTTATCCAGGCGCTCACTATCGGCGGCGGCGGGGCCCCGGTGGGAGAGCGACAGCGGCACGGTAGGATTGAGGACAGCTCACGGATGTCTAGGCCGCGGCATTTAACTCGTGCGGTTATTGGCGCTGCGGGCTCCACCACTCGCCGTTGGGCAGACGTCGACGTCCACGAGGCGTAAAAACCTGAATAGGAGGGGGCCCGGCCCACCATATCCAATTTTTTTTATAAAATTTTCCAAATTTGAGTAACATTTTTTTTATTTTTTAATTGAGTTATACACCCACATCATATCTAAATTGGCATTTTATATTACAATAAAATTTTATTTTATAATATAATTAAGTTATGACTCATAATTATAAAAAATTACACGGCAAATATTGCAATGATGAGGATGTTTTCATCACATAAGATGACTAATTTTCAACCTTATTTTTATTTGATATATCGAAGTATTGATTAGATGTTCGTAAAAGATAATATTTTAATACGATATATATATATATATATTTATATTTATTTATTTATTTATTTATTTATTATTGTCATTCATTATAAGCACTTAAAATTTTAATAATATTTATATTTCCTAGAAAAATATTTTTATCATGTGCTCATTCACTTGAAAATAATTATATTTTTTCGATTTAGAGCTCGTGATCTTACTATTAATCACTAGTTAACTAGTTATGGAATATGAGTACTCATTGTATAGGTAGACTACTAAGTTATGATTATATAAGACAAATAAATAGTGAGGGAGACCATAAGGCTTCTCCTCTAAATAGGATATTGCTCGCCTAACATAATAAGAGATGAACATGGCTTAGGAGTGCTTATGAGAATGATAGTGATGTAATACCTACTACCACACCAAATATGCTTGTATAGTGGCGACTTGACTTACACATATAAATGAATTGAGAGTTTGAGTGTGCATATTGAAATTTTAGTAATTTTAATTTAATATATAAGTATGTTTTGACTTGTTTGTTGATCCCAGATGCATAACATAATATAAATACAATTATTTCACTCTCTTGCAAATTTACATATGATCCTTTATTCGTCCATAAATTTAGGTTGGTTTAAGCTGTATACTTTATTATTGAATTATGGCACTATATTATTGTTTTGAGCATAACATTTTCTAGAGTCATCTGATGTCCAATTAATAAAAGATTTTTACCATTGTGGTCATGACTTAATATAGTATTTCATGATTTTTTTTCATATTATTTAAGCATTTAAGTTGAATGGATGTCATCTCTTACATAATTGAGTATGATATTAGTATGTGGTTTCTACAATTATAAGTAGAATAATATTATGGGGATTATTAGTCATAATCATAATTACTATTGGGATATATATATAAGCTGCATAGCATGTGTTTGTTAAAGGAAAAAGGTGAGAACATGATAGGGCCTTTTCGCATCAAAGATTTCATAAGAAAATATAAGAAAATATGTGTAGTGAGGTAGTACTAATAAGTCATATATGAATTTTATAAAAATACTCATAAAATCATATAATTAATTTTTTATTTAAAAAAATAAAATATGGTGGATTTGGGTTAACCATTCACCTAAAAATGCATTTTATGAAATTAATTATACTCAAGCATACCTCCAAATAATATCCTCAAAACACATATGTGTTTTGATTTGATGAAGTAGAAACCAAAGAAAAGTCTTGTGGTTCAAGATGAATTAGTCTACTAGGCAGAAGGTGAATTAGCTTAAATGAGTGAGATGGCTATCTCTTCATATAAAAAATCATATGCAATAATAATTTATGAACCACCAAAAGCAAACTCAAGTGAATATACTTAAACGAATAAAATGTATGGATAAGGAATCCAAAAAATGATAGAACCAACTTAGTTTAGATTTTTTGGATCTATCATCTTAAATTATCAAATTTGAGAACATTTGCTTATAAGATAGTCAACCCGGCTAGCCCAACCGTGAAGCGCTATGATATGTTGTTCAAAGAGAGTCATGTAATCTCAAATTAAGAAAAAAATAATAGAATTCTAAATAGAAACGTAATTGAAAATTTTGAAAAGTGTAGGGTTTATAATCCTTAGAGGTATAATAAATATCTATAGAAGGAAATAAAATGACTAATTTGATTATATACAATAAAAATAACCTAGTTAACCATATAATCTTGTTTAGAATAGAATTGTCACTACATAGTGTAATTAACTACGCATATGCAAGACTTGAATCAAGACTTCTTGGTTGGTAGCCAAAGCTCATATACAAGACCTGAACCCAAGACCTCTTGGTTGGTAGCCTAGTTAGCTCATAGTGGACATTTAGGCCAATTAAGGCAAACTCACACACAATACATACATAAAACTTTAACCCAATACGTCTTGGTGGGTAGCCAAAATTCCCAACCAACAGACCATGGTGAGCGGCATAAGCCATGCCATATTATGAATGGGTACAAATTAGAATTTATTACAGATAAACTCTATTATAAACCTTCTAAAAAAGATAAAAAAAATAATTATAATAGAAGATTGGCCCCTCAGACCATCAATTTTGATTTTAAGATAATTTTTTATTGGATTGATTATAAATTTATAATTAATTTATTTAATATTAATAAAAAAAACATTTTTCATAAGAGTCTACCATAGTGCCCAATTTTTAGGAAAATCACACACATCAATTAAAAAAAGACAAAAATAGGTAAGCTGCATATATAATAATAAAGAGTAAAGTATAGACAGAATGATAAAAGAATAAATAAGAGGATAAATGGAAATGGGTCTACAAATATAATTATAGTAAAATAAATAAATAAAAATGGAAGTTGAGCTTTGCATAAATACAACAAAGTCTTAATTCTATACAAAAAAGTCAATTTCATAAAATAAAATTTCATAACTCTGTAAACAATTTATAATGTACATAAATAAAATAAATAAGACTAACCCTTTGAGCGCACCAAGCAATAATGATATCTTTAAATTTTCTTTTAAATATCAAGAAACAACCCATATAAAATAAAATAACGTTAAGGCCACATATCAAATACCTATAAAATATCTTTCCACCGGCGCAAAAAAATAATCACAGCAACACATACCAAAAATTTTTGTATATAATGTATTTGTGAGTCTGTCTTAGGCTTCGTTTGAGACGGTTTTTCTACTGCTTCTTCAAGCAACTTTTTGGTATAAAAATTTTAAAATTTATACTAAAAAGTTGCTTTAAGAAGCTGTAAGAAAGTTACTTTTTGGTATAAAAATTTTTTCTTGGTTTCGTTTGGGACGGTTTTTTTATTGCTTATTAGAACGAAAATTTAGTATAAAAATTAAAATTTAGTTTAAAAAGTGATAAAAAAAATTATCCCAAGTAAAATTTTAATTGACTTAAATATTTCAAAAAAAAAATAGTATGAATATTTCATGCACAAAATTTGGTTTTATTTATAAACAAAATGGAAATGCGACAAAATCGTCCTATGGGTCCAAATTTGAACGGGTCCGTGCATGCCATGACGTTGAATATTATTTGCAGGCAAACGTGATAGAATTTTCTTCAACAAATATGACTTTTCTGCTGGCATCTTTTTAGTTGCTATCACTGTATGAGTCTTAATCGTTAACAGCGACGTTTAGTTTAATGGAAGCGTATATACGTGTATTTTTTTAATATTGGCCGAATTTATCATAAAATTAAAAGCTAAATAATTATAGCGAGAAAAAATTAAAATTGATTAAAAAATAGTTTACTTAAAATTTAAAATTATTAAATTTATTTTAAGATGAATATAATACATAAATAATTTTAAAAAAATTTGCATATAGACTATATATATATATATATATGATTTTTATGTATTTATAGCTCTTATTAATTTAAGTATTAGCCATATGTCATATATTATTTATTATACTGATCACGTTTAAATTAAAAAAAATGCCTCTCTCTCTCTCTCTCTCTCTCTCTCAGGAAACATAGACCCCCTTCGTAGGCGTGAACCTTCTCAACAGCATAGACCTCCCCAACTCTATACTTCCCCTTTTTTGTGCCCACATTCGCTAATAAATTCCCATAAGGGACCAACCTATACAATGCTCGCAAAGGAGGGTAGAATGATTATTATAGGATATGAGGATGAAAAGCTTCCGAGATTTCGCTCATTGAGAGAGTGTACACATTGGGATAGACTTGACTAGATGTTATGGTGGAGTTAGGGTGATTTTAACATGCATAAGCAAACAAAGGATTGCATAGTGATAATTTTGAGTTGTTAAAAAGTTTTAGATATCAAATATATAAGCATACATATTTAAAATATATGCATGAAAATCTCCCATTTTATGTCCACTCCCTCATCCCTAAACTCTCTCTTAGTCCTAACAAAATTGCTCCATATACTATGTTCTTTATTTTTGTGCTAGATGTTGTGTTCTTTATTTTTATTCCATTGAGGTTTAAAGTTGTTGCGGGCGAGAATATTCACGGCGATAGAGTGAGTAAACTTCTCGCCTTAGCGATGCACGGATATCCAGCACATAAACAGAAATATAGAAGTAAAACACCCAATCTTTTTTTACGTGGAAAGTCCGAAGAGGGAAAAACCATAGGGCCTCGCCCAGATGAAAATATTTCACTAAACTTGAGCAAATTACAATGGTTGACCCATCCCTCGACTTAGAGGCGGTCAAATTACATTAGTTTGGAGAGTTAGGCAAAGATCTGGTGACAGTTCGGCGAAAGTCCAACGCTGTCCGTGTAGAAGTTCAGCTGACGGGAAATGATCCGATAAAGGTCGGGCGGAAGTCCGGTGGCGGTCGGTGTTCTGGCGGTGGTCCACGACAGTCGGGCTGAAGTCCAGCGGCGGTCGGCAGCCGGGTGGAAGTCTGGCGGTGGTCGGCAGCTGGGTGGAAGTCCAGCTGCTGTCGGCGGCTGGGCTGTGGTCCAACGAAGGTCGGGCTGAAGTCTGGTGGCAGTCGGCGGCCGGGTGGAAGTTCGGCGGCGGACGAACGGTGGTCCAACAAAGGTCGGGCTGAAGTCCTGCGGCAGTCGGCAGCCGGATGGAAGTCCGGGGGAGGTCGGCGGTCGGTCGGTGGTTCGACGAAGGTCCGGCTAAACTCCTGCAGCGATCGGGAGCCGGGTGAAAGTCTGGCGGCGGTCGGTGACCGAGTGGAATCTGGCTACAATCGGGGGCCGGGCTGTTGTCCGACGAAGGTCGGGCTGAAGTTCGACGACAGTCGGCGGCCGGGTGGAAGTCCAGCCGCGGTCGGTGGCTGGGTGGAAGTTTGGTGGCGGTCGGTGAGTGGGCGGTGATCCAACAAAGGTCGGGCTGAAGTCCGGCAACGGTCGGCGACCGGGCGATGGTTCGACGGTGGTTCGCCGGCGGTGGCGCTGGAGCTCCTGAAGCCTTAGAGCTCTCTCCAATCTCCTGCGAAAGGTTTCTCTCATGTTGAGAGTGGGGGTCTATTTATAGATTTTCATGAGTGGCACACCCCATAAATATAGAGAAGATCCAGGGCAGGTTCGGAGTGCTCCACCGGATGACTCATATTGATTCTCCCGATCATAGAGAGTTTTTCAACTGTTTAAGTGCCTTATTGATGTTGGAATTAAGCGATCTTAGGCTCGTTAGATTCATCTAGTCGAGCCGCTCAATTTGACTATAAGCATGCTATATTTGGATATCATTTTGTCATCTAAATAATGCTTTGAACCTTCCAAATGTAGTTCGAGCCCCCGATTTGGACCCATTTGGGCTCGGGTTGGACCGATTTTGGTGTTGTTAGATTCGTCTCTTTGAGATGTTCAGTTTGACTATAGGTTTGCTGAAATTGGAATTCAGATGATCCCAAATTTAATTTTGAAAATTTCCAACTCGAATATGCCTCGAGATTCATGCATGATCAAGACGATTTTCGATGACGTATCAAAAGTTTTTCATTTTCCCATCACTAATGAAATTTCTTCTAAACATGATGCTCTTGAGTTTGGTTTTGCTGCTTCCTTTTGGATCATTTGGTTTCTTGGATGATGATGATTATGCAGATCGAGCTACGGCTCGTCGGTTTACGAAATAATTTCCTCCCTGTTGATCTGCGCTCAAATCCCCTAACCTGCCAAAAAAAGAGATAATGATTATCTTTTGCATTCGCATGTATTTGACAGTCAGAAGAAGATTCTCATGTCATATTGAAGATATTACATCTAAATTCAGAAAGATTTTTTGCTCATTCTCACTCTTGCTTTTGGAGGGATATGCCTTTCTCAGTTCTTTTTCATTTTAATTTGAGCTTTGCTCTTTTTTTTGCAACTCACTTATTTTACATTGGTTCTCATTGTTTGAGTTGTAAAGTGTTATGTTGAATTTTTTTGTACTTAAACCTAACACTTAATGGAACTGAGCTTCGCCCCTAAATTTCCCAAAAAAATAAATCACTAGCATCTAAATGACTCTTGAAATCTGATCATGTAGAGGCAATAAGAGAGATGATGCAGATACCATTACCTCTTACAAATTCCAATGCCTTGAACAATTTTTTGACCTTCCATATCTTAGTATTCTAATCGGTTTCCTGAACATCAAACATTTTAGTATAACTAGATCTGAAAAAGAAACTACAAGCCTTTGATATGAAATCTGGTTCAGTATCACAGCAACAGAAAACAGTGGATGCACTGCTGAAAGACAAGTCAAATATGCAGGTTGATTTGTCTCATATAAGAGTATAACATTGCAGAAATCAAAAGAACATTCGACAAATTGAAAAGCTCATATTGAAGAGATACATGTGTGCTGCTTTTTTAAAGCAAGAATAAAAAGAAAGGATAATTGATACATCATCGAAAAATTATCTTGATCGGGCACGGATCTTGAGGCTAAATCAAATTGGAAACTTCCAAAATAAAAATTAGGATCATCCGAACCCTGATTTCAACAAACTTATAGCCGAACTGAACGTCTGGAAAATATGAACCCAACAACACCAAGTTCAACTCAATCCGAGCCCAAATGGGTCCAAATCAAGGGCCCAAAGCGCTGTTGGAAGGTTGGAACCACAATTTGATTTACCAAATGGTTTCCAAACATGACGTGCTTATAGTCGAATCGAGGGGCTCGACAAGATGAATCCAACGAGCCCAAGATCACTGAATTTATACATCACTAAGACCTTCAAATGTACATCAAACAGTCCACAATTAAGGGATTCAACATTAGCCGTCCATTCAAACCTCTCCCTAATCACCCTTGATCTTCCTCCTATTTACGGGCCATGCCACTCCAAAAAATCTATAAATGGAGCCCCCTCTCCTCTTGAAAAAGGGGCACCTAATCCTAAGGAGAAAAGAGAGAGATCGAATATCGCTCTTGCCTCCTTGCTCCTCATTGACCACCGTCGGAGATCCGCCGGACCACCACCTGACGTCCTTAGCTCCGCTAGACAACCGCCTGACGTCCTCAGCTCCGCCAGACCACCGCCTGACGTCGGAGCTCCGTCGGACCACCGCCTGACGTCGGAGCTCCGTCGGACCACCGCCTGACATTGGAGCTCCGTCGGACCACCACTTGACATCCAAAGCTCCACCAGACCACCGAATGACGCCATGAGCTCCGTCGGACCACCACCTGACGTCCTTAGCTCCGTCAGACCACCGCCTAACGCCGGAGCTCCGCCAGGCCACCACCTAACGCCCTAAGCTCCACTGGACCACCGCCTGATGCCCTGAGCTCCATCGGACCACCACCTAAAGTCTTCAGCTTCGCCGGACCACAGCCTGACGTCGTCAGCTCCGCAGGACCATCGCCTGATGCCCTGAGCTTCGCCGGACCACCACTTGGCGTCCTTAGCTCCGCCGGACTACCACCTGACGTCGGAGCTTCGCTGGACCACCGCTTGACGCCCTGAGCTCCACCTGACCACCACCTGACATCCTCAACTCCGCCGACCACCACTTGAGGTCAGAGTTTCGCCAGACCACCACCTGACAGCCTCAGCTCCCGCTGGACCACTGCTTGAAGCGCTGGGCTCCACCGGACCACCACCTGACATCCTCATCATCGCCGGACCACTGCCTGATACCCTGAGCTCCGTCGGATCACCGCCCAATACCCTGAGCTTCGCCGAATCACCATCTGACTTCCTCAACTCCGTCGGACCACTGCCTGACACCCGGACATCCACCGAACCACCACCTGAGGCCCGGACTTCTGCCGGACCGCCACCTGACGTCCTCAGCTCTGTCGGACAACCACCTAAGGCCCGGAGTTCTATCGGACCATCACCTAAGGCCCAGAATTCTACCAAATCACCGGGTGACCCTGAAGTTCCACTAGTGTGACGTCGGACTTTAACATACCCCCGACTTCAGCCTTGCAGTTGATACTTATAATATGATTGCCCTTGGAGGCGAGTCAGTCCACTGTAAGCTACTCGAGTGATAGTGGAATTATTTCAAATTGGGCCAGACCCCATGGTTTTTCCCTTTTTTAGAATTTTCCACATAAAAATCTTGTGTCCGTTGTGTGTGTGAGCTGGATATCCGTGCAACGCTAAGACGTAAAATTCTAACTTTATCGCCGCGTATATTCTAGCCCATAAAAGTTTGACACCGTCTGTAGGAAACCCAATCCCACTATCCTAAGCATCACTTCGATGGCTAATAGGCGTAGCAATCGCATATTATGAGCCTCCCGCTCTAACTCACGTCAATCTAGGAATCAGTCTATGAATCATGGATGCCAAATATCCACCTCTTTTTATCTTGGGGGGCAAAATGTCACTGGAGAAGGAACTTCAGGACCCTCCCCAGAAGACCGTATCAGGAAGATGGATGAGTCTCAGAATGAGATCCTTCAACCCCACAAGAGACCCGATAGCCGGCACTAGCCCCACAGGAAGAGATCCTTCTCCCTCGAGATCCACCCCGGGTTGAAGAGGTTCCACCAGAACATCTTCATGTTGAGATTCCTCTTCCTCCATTAAGGATGCATCCTCCGACGCATCAAGACAATGAACTTGCTGACACAGCAAGCTCTACCCATCCTTCACATGCAGGTTAACAACCTTGCATTCCTCCGGATGTCCTCGAGGACTTAGCCCCACCACACATTACTGAACTCCCTCGCAACGTCCTATGGTATGAACTAAAAAGATTGGTTCAAGAAGAGTTCCCCAAGGGAGGTGCAAGATAATCTCTTCGTCAGTGGGACTTCTATGAGTCCTCACCCCTTGCTGAAGCCATCCTTCAACGCCCCATTCCGGCAGGGTTCAAACTACTGAATATCAATCCCTACGATGGGACATCTAACCCGTACGAGCATATCGATCACTATAGAACCATTATGCCTCAGACGCGCTCCTCTACCAGGTCTTTCCTGCCACCCTAAAAGGGCAAGCTCGAACGTGGTTCTACTCACTTCCAATGGGAACAATTCCTATATTTATTAGATTGGCCAAAGTATTTGTCGAACAATTCATCGCCAATGGAAGAATTGCTAAGGATTCTTCTCACCTCTCTGGCATCCGCCAAAATAAAGGAGAATCACTGAAGGAGTATTTCCAACGATTTTCTACTGAGGCTCAATAAATTTCAGGAGTAGATCCAAAATTGCTGAGAGGAGTTTTCCTTGGAGACCTCCATCCAGGGCCTTTTTATTCAGCACTTATGTGAGATACGGTTCCCTCATATGCTGACATAATCCATTATGTGGGGGCACAAATATCAGCAGATGAAGCTATCAGTACCCACAGGAGAAATTTTAGCAAACTCTTGGAAAGTGTAAAAGTACGCCTACAATAGAGGACTCATTCTCGTAACAAAATAAAAACTCATCTCTTAGACCCCCAGTACCACGACACGAGTTTCAACAAGAGGAGTATACACCACTTAATGCCCCTAGAACAAATGTGTTGATGGCCATTCAAGATCAATAAAATATTAAGTGGCCTAATCCTTTGAAGCCCAACATAGGAAATCAAGATCCATACTGTCATTTCCACCATAGTCGTGGACACACTATTAAAGCTTACAAACAACTCAAGGATGAAATTGAGAGGCTGATCAGATAAGGATATCTCCGACAATTTATCCAAATCCCACCTACTCGAGATGATGCTAGGGGGCAAAATCAATAATAAAAAAATAACCATTGAATAATATTCAAATAGTTGGTGAGATTAAATGATCATACAGTGTATACATTTGTGTTAGTAATAATAATCACCTTATTTCATTGTATCTCTTTTATAAGTAGGGTGTCGCTCTAATATCCTTAATTTTTTCCTTCTAAGTCAAACATTGTGTTATCCCCGTACATATATCTTATGTGTTTAGCATGGTGTAACACTTATATCCCTAAGTTACACTAGAAAGTTGTTATATTATCTTACATAATATAGTAGTGTATTGTACGCTCCATTTTGATATTATCTACTTCTTTAAAAAAGATTAAAAATGATGACTATGAAAAACTACCGATGAATATAATCTCTTTACCCGTGATTTGAGAAATACACAATCTTTATTATGTCTCAATCACTGAATGATCAATCACAGGAGGATTCGTAGGTTAACGTCATTGAGCAGGGCTCTAACATACAACCTCGGATAGGTCAAACATCCTAGGAGGATGTTAATAAAATCTTAATCCTTGATTCAAGAAATATGCAATCTTTATTATGTCTCAATCATTAGACGATCAATCCCAGGGGGATTCGATCTCGACCTCTTCCACAAAGGTTAACGTCATCAAGCTGTGCTCTAACACACAACCTCAGATAGGTCATACATCCTTAGTGAATTCTCTCGACTTTTTCCACACAAGTTAATATCATCGAGTAGTGCTTTGACACACAACCTCAGATAGGTCACACATCCTTGGTGGATTCTCTCAACCTATTTCATACAGGTTAATGTTATCGAGTAGTACTATGACATACAACTTCGGATAGGTCATACATCATTGGGCGATTCTCTCAACCTCTTCCATACAGGCTCACGCCATCAAGAAGCCCTCAACGATAAACTTCTTCTCGTCACTAGACTTCTGCCCGTTGATGAACTTTCGTCGGAATTCTACCCGACGTCGTACTTCTACCCGTTGTTGAGCTTCTGCCCATCGATGGACTTTCATCGGACTTCTACTCGACATCGTACTTCTATGCGATAACAGACTTCTATCCGTCGCGGGACTTTCGTCAGACTTCTCCCGACACCGTACTTCTACCCGTCATTGGACTTCTGCCAGTCGACAGACTTTCGTCGGACTTCTACCCGACGTCGAGCTTCCTCCCGTTATTGGACTTCTACTCGTCGCGAGACTTTTGTCGGACTTCTACCCGACGCTGAGCTTCCTTCTGTTACTGGATTTATGCCTGTCACGGGACTTTCATCGGACTTCTACCCAACGTTGAACTTCCTCCCGTTGTTGGACTACTGCTTGTTGACGGACATTCATCAGAAAATTACCCGACGCCGTACTTCTACTCGTCGTCGAGCTTCTGCCCATCGACGGACTTTTATCGGACTTCTACCTGACACCATACTTCTACCCTACAACGAACTTCTGCCCGTCGCGAGACATTCATCGGACTTCTCCTGACGTCGTACTCCTACCCGTCATTGGACTTCTTCCCGTCGACAGACTTTCGTCGGACTTCTACCCAACGCTGAGCTTCCTCCCGTTATTGGACTTCTGCCCGTCAAGGGACTTTCATCGGACTTCTACCCGATGCCGAGCTTCTTCCTGTTGCTGGATTTCTGCCCGTCATGGGACTTTCGTCAGGCTTCTACCCGACGTTGAACTTCCTCCAGTTGCTGGACTACTACATGTTGACAGACTTTCATTAGAATTCTACCCGACATTGTACTTCTACCCGACGTTGTACTTCTACCCGACGCCATACTTCTACCCGTCATCGAGCTTTTGCCCATCGACGGACTTTCATCGGACTTCTACCTGACACCGTACTTCTACCCGACAACGGACTTCTGCCCGTCGCGGGTCTTTCATCGGACTTCTGCCCGTCGCGGGTCTTTCATCGGACTTCTACCCGACGTCGTACTCCTACCCGTCATTGGACTTCTGCCCGTCGCGGGACTTTCATCGGACTTCTACCAGACGTCGAGCTTCCTCCTGTTATGGATTTTTGCCCGTCGCGAGACTTTCGTCGGACTTCTACCCAACATTGAACTTCCTCCCGTTGCTGGACTACTGCCCATTGACGAACTTTCGTCAGAATTCTACCCGATGTCGTACTTCTACCCGTCGTTGGAATTCTACCCATCGACGGACTTTCGTCAGACTTCTACCCGATACCGTACTTCTACCCGACAACGGACTTCTACTCGTCACCGAACTTTCGTCAATGGGCAGAAGTCCATCAGACTTCTACCGACTAACGTAGGACCTCTGTCGGATCTCTCGAAGAAAGCGGAGAAGGATCTTACTCAGTGAGGGGCCCTAGATCAGAATAGGACTAGGGGAATACCTCGGCACGAGGGAGAGAAGAGGAAGAAAGAGGAGACTCCTGCTCAGTGAAGGGCTCTAGACCTGGACAGGGGATATTACCTGAAATGGACTAGGGAAACGCCTCAGCATGAAGAGGAGAGAGGGAAGAGAGGGAGGAACCTCCTTCTTGCAGAGAGGCTGGGCCTGGACAGGGAATGCCGTCTGTACAAAGTCAGGGAAATGCCTCAGTTGAAAGAAAAGAGGGGGAAGAGGTGCAAGATTTTCTATACTCAAGGGGGGGGGGTATTTATAGGTTTGGGGGGGAAGTTGGAGGAGTTGAGGTGGTTATTCAAAAAAAAAAAAAAGAGAAAACAAAAAAGTTATAGTAAATAAAAAAAAGAGTTATAGTTAAAAAAAACAAAAAAAATATTATTGGGTGGTTAACTAAACCGCCCATACATGACGGTTGGCAAACAGCCTAAAGAGGGGTTGAGGGCCGCCTCATGCCCCCCTCCCCCCCCCCCCCCCCCCCCAGAAAAAAAAGGCCGGCTGCTATGCCCAAACCACTGCCCAGGAGGGGCGCGCCTGTTCGCGCGCGGCCCGCGATCTGCCACCTGCAGCGGGCGGCGGCCGGCCGGCCAGCCAGCTGGTTTGGCTGCCCACGCATGTCCGGGCTCAATTTTTGGCCCGGACGGTCCAAATCAAACATTTTTGGTATCCCCAGATACATTTTCGATGTTCCAGTCTCAATTTCGATACTTTCGGAGCTCAATGAGACCTCTATGACCAAGTTTGAGCAAATTTATATGTTTTGGAACACAATTTTCCAGCATTTTTTGAAATTCGACTAATTTTAACTGTTGTGAAACATATTTTCGGACTCCTGGAGCTTTGACGTCCAAAAATAAGGGGGCAACTGATACATCATCGAAAAATTATCTTAATCGGGCACGAATCTTGAGGCTAAATCAAGTTGGAAACTTTCAAAATTAAAATTGGGACCATCCGAACTTTGATTTCAGCAAACTTATAGTTGAACTGAACGTCTCGAAAATATGAACCCAACGACACCAAATTCTAACTCTATCGCCGCATATATTGTAGCCCGCAATAATAATAAACATTGAAACCCAAATCTGAGTATTGCTTGTTTAAGGCTTCGTTTGAGATGGTTTTTTTATTACTTCTTAAATATGCTTTTAAGCATATAATTTTTTTGAATTATAAATTTTAATGTTAAAAAATTGTTTTAGAAAATAATAAAAAACTGTCTCAAACAAAATCCAAGTTAAATTTTAGGTCTATAACTTGATGAAACTTTCTTACTTTTCTAAAAGAAATAACTCAGCATTCTCATTCATTTTTTATTTTCAATAGAGAAACGGTAAAACAAGAAGAAAAGTTTGCAGAATTTCTGAATCAAAGTATGTCACTGTTTCCCTTACGCTTGTGTAGAAGGTTGAAGTCAACTTCTAGGTTTTGTGATAGACTACCAATCTTGACATAAATTTTGGAGGGAAAACATTATGTAAAAATATCTTGGCATAATTTACTGGAGGATGAGCTTAAGAGTTATTAGATTTGTTCTAAAATTAGTGTTTATACGTTATTATAAATTTTAGATATTAGTCATAGATTTAGGTTTGTAGCTTGTTGTGTAGCTTGTTGTATTGCATTAGTGCCTATATATAGAGGCTTTATAGGTTGTAATAGAGATGGTTTAAGAATTAATAAAGAATTCAGTTTTGCTGTCATCTCTCTCCCTCTCTTCCCACTTCCCTCCCTCCTCCTCAAGAAACTCAAGAGAAAGTGCTTCTTCCCTGTTTTAAGTTCCAACAATAAATTATACAAATTTTGATATTAATCTAAAATTTCTTAAGCTCATTCTTATTAGTTTTGTGTGGAATATGATTATGTCAATCAATCAACTTATAAAGTTGATTTTGACCTCAATTCCATCGGTCGACTTTATTGGAGAGCCTTGTCCCAGGAATTTTTTTCATTACAGTAGTACAACGCAGCGACACTCTAACATTGTGACACTATACATCAACACTGCGGCGTTGTGCACTACAACATCAAAGGTTCTAGCGCGAGAACACTGCAACCTCAACTTGGAGACAAAGAGCGAAACGTTGTGGCTCTCAAGGGCCAGCTTTGCGACGTTATGAGTTAGGCTAAAATAGAGTGCGGAGCGCTATGAGTTGTGTTGTACAATTTTCTTTCTCATTTTTTCATGTTTAATTTGAAGGTTTACATCTTTTTATGTTGTAGAATTATATTTCTTTGTTAGTTTTGAGACAGGACGTGTGAGTGAAGCAAGACAATAATAGAGTGAGAGAAAGATATTTGTACAATTTCTTCTAATATTTATAGTAAATTTTTTGATGTAGTATAACTCCGTGATTTTTTTATGATTTCAAAAATTTTTATGCTAAACCTTGTGTACATTTCCTTTGATTTCTTTTTATTTAGTTGTTTACATACCAACAACTCGAACAAATTATATCATAATATTACTTTTTTGCCATTTTTCGATCTCTTTAGATAATGTGGCAGCTTTCTTGCAAACGTAGATTTTTATAATAATGGGCCTGTCAGAACAGATGGGCCGTTAAAAGGTTTAATAAATCCTATCGAGCACCACTTCCATCGGAAATTGGGTCAAGAGAAGATTCAGTCTTCCATATAAACGCTCAAGATGAAGAACCTGAGAAACTACCAGCGTGGTAAAATAGGTTTTTACCCCAATCTGAAATTGATCCGTTCTTAATACAATTGATCAGAATCTGACTCATTTATATACTTCTCAGACCCGAACCCAATCAGCCACCAACCTAATCCGACTCCCATTTTGCATGCTTCTTTTGTCAAATCCTGTAAATTTAATCGATGGAAGACTGGAAGTCGTATTTGGCGTTCCATTTCACACGCTTCTTCAGCCAAATCCCTTAAATCCGTCGTTGTGAACTTTGCCTCCTTCAATCAACAACGACGAGAGCTCGCTAGATGCGACAACAATAACCTTTCTTCCATTTCACGCACTTCTTTCTGCCAAATCTAGCAAATATGCTCGAGCTGGGTCAAAACTAGATTACTTCAGGGTTGGTAGGTTGACCCGAACCCAACCCTTTATTAAACGAGTTGAATTTATCGACTCAAAATCGACCCGTTTATTAAACCAGTCACCCAAACCCAATATTTTTAGATCGGGTTTGAGTCGGATTAATTTTTTACACCCCTAGCTGCGTCAAAACTAGATTACTTCAGGGTTGGTAGGTTGACCTGAACCCAACCCTTTATTAAACGAGTCGAATTTATGAACTCAAAATCGACCCTTATTAAACCAGTCACCCAAACCCAATATTTTTAGATCGGGTTTGAGTCAGATTAATTTTTTACACCCCTAGAAGCAACATATCTTTTAGCTAAGTGTCAAATCGGTTTATTTCTTTAGTCTCAATGATATTAGGATGAGTTATTCTTATTTTTAATTTTGGAGAATAATTAGGATTAGTTATAATATCCATCATATAATAACATCAAATCAATTTGATTTTTTCAATTAAATATATTACTTTAGGATATACATATACATAACCTTTTATATATATATATTTACATATCGAATATCTAAAATTTACTTATAATATCTTAGGCTTGTTTGGAACAGCTTTCGTACTGCTTTTTAAAACGGCTTTTAAAATTTGAAATTTTTTAACTAGAAAGTTGTTTTAGAAAGCAAGCAAAAAGCCGTCCCACACGAAGCCTTAGTGTTTAAATCATATTAAAAAATATATATATAAATATGTGTTTTATCTTTGATAAGTTAATTTTAATAATATTTTTGATATGATTTAAAGATTTGAATGCGATAAAAATAAATATAAAATTTTAAATACGTAAAATTTCTTTGTATTTATATAAATCCCGAAAATTTATTTAACGAGGGTTTTTAATATGTTATTTAATTTAAATTGGACCAAAATTATTGATATGGAGAGATACAAATCAGGATGATATTGGTGCAAATCAATTGGTGAATCAAATTAAATAACTATTTATTTGACTTTTTTTAATCCAAAAGGATATTAAACTAAGAAAAAAATTAATTTAAAATATCTTACATAATTTTTATTAAGATGATCATAAAAACTTAACATTTGATTATTTCTTCTATCACATTTTTTTTATTAGTTATATATAAATATCATAATATTTTGCTATTTTATCGTACATTTAATGATAAATATCTTAGTTATTTGAAATTTACCAACAAATTAATAAAAATTGAATAAGAATATGTTGACTTTAATTCTTTTTAACTGTAATTGCTACATATGAGAATCCAGCCACTAGCCTCTCCTAGCAATATCATGCTCATAAAGGCTGCCACCTTGTTCCCCAGTTGGTATTTCAAATAAAATTATGAGCTATGCTTGTCTCACAACTTTTATGTATGTAATTTGATTGTATTGATCAAACGGATTGTTCTGTTGTCTCGAATTTTAAATTTATTGTGCTTGCTAGGAGGTGCGGGGGTTTACCTCTTGCTTGGGGGAAAAAAAATTTCATACAAGACCCCAACGTTGTGTACCCAAGCGCTCCGACGCTACGTATATATCCGAGCACCCCAGTGCTAAATAACAGAGAGCAGAGCGCCACAGCAGATCAAGATAGAGGTTCAAGCGCCCCAGCATTTCAAATTGGCTCCATAGTGTTGCGGTAAAATTATTCTGTCCAGTGTCCGGAGGCATCCGGATATCAGTATTTTAGCGATACCGACTCGGTATTGAGCCGCGGTCAATACCACTCGGTATCGCTGTGATACTGATCGGTATCGCTAAAATACCGATATCCGGAAGCGTTCGGACACCAGACAGAATAATTTTTCAGTGTAGCGAGACGGACTGAATGATTTTCTTTCTCGTTTTTTTGAAGGGTTGCATCCCTTGGGGTTATTTATTTGACTTTCTCTTGTATTTTGAGTATGTTAGATATTGAGAGCGGTGCATGTGAGAAGAGAAGGAGAGAGCAAGATAGAAGAGAGATCTATACTTATTTCTCCAAATTTTCATAGTGGATTTGTTGGTGTGGTGTGGCTTCGTGGTTTTTTCCTATTTTGAATTTTTTTCATGTTAACCTAATGTCCTTTATTTTTTCACTACTTTTATTTTCTTACTTGTTTCTTCATTGTGATGTTTACTCCTCTTTTCCCAACAACAACAACTTGTTTACCTATTCATATAAGAGATATGTGATTTGGATTAGAATTTATCTATGATAATTTAATTAATTAATCATGATCATTTAATTAACTAATCATATAAATTTGAATATTTTAATAAATGCTAGACTAATAAATGCACAAATTTGAACTGTTAGGTGCTTATTATCATAAATAATTTCTTATTAAACTTCTTAATAAACTCATTTAGAAACTCGATTTTTTATGATTTCTCAATTAATGTCTTGAATTTTCTAAATGAGACTTCAAATATTTGATTTTGGCACATTTAGAGTCGGTTCAAATCACTTTTGAAGTTGATAGGTCTATTTTATCGAGATATTTAGTTCAATTATAAATTTATTGGAACTAAAGCTTAGACTAACCTAAATTTAATTTCAAATATTTTCAATTCTAATATAAATCAAGGTTCCCATTTAATTATGTAGATTTTCCTATGGTATAGCAACTAATTATTCTAAAAATAACTCAAAGATTTGTTTGAGATAACTTTCTTACTATTTTTTAAAATAAGTTTTAAGTACAAAAATCTTTGACCTAAAATTTTTTATAAAAAAAAATTATTTATTTATTATTTTTTTTGGGAACGGGGGAGTATCAGCCCGCTGCCACCTCAGCTTGTGAGGCGCTTGACGATGTCCACTAATCTCCTCGGTCGACCTAGCGGTGGCACTCACACCAAAAACCTCCGGGCCAACACTTTATTGGTCCCCACCTAAGAGGCGCGGCCGTAGTGGGGTGGATTCGAACCCGAGATGGGAGGTTCCCAATCGCGCTCTCCCATCAATCACCCTAAACCTCGGTGGGTAAAAAAAAAAACAAAAGAAAGCTGTACCGAACAAAGCTTAAGTTATATAACAACAAAGGTGGGACCTAAAGCTTGATCCAGAAGAAACGAAGATGAAATTATCTTCAAGAGAATAAAAAAATTCAACTAGAAAACTTGGAAGATGAAAGCAGTTCAGTAACTCCGGAGCTTAACCAACAACAAAACAAGGAACAGTTAGAACAATAGAGAGTGATAAATGTGACAACATAATTAATACATCGATCGCAGACTCGCAGCATTGGGCGATTGGGACATCCATCAGGATCAGAACTGTAATAGAGAAATGATGAACCACGCGTCAAGAAGCTACGTGAGTTATTCATGGCCCCCAACTGCCCTTTCTATTATTAAATTTGCAGCAGATCTTATAGAAAAAGGACGTTCGGCGTAAGGAACACGCTGGGAAAGGTCCTTCGCAGAAAAATGATTCTGTGTGGAAGTCGAAATCTGTGGTTTGATACTGTTCGGTATCGCTACTTAGTATTACTGACGCGACTCATTCTAATTAGTATCCAGATGTAGAGCTGCATTTGACATCCGAAATAATCTCTATTGCAGCAAAGATTCATAGCAAGATTTTTGGAGAAGCTAAAAGATGAAGAGGCATCGTAAACTTTGCTAATATTCATGTTTGATCAAGAGAAAATAATTTATCCAGCCCCTTTTAAACATGAAGCTCTTTTTTTCTTAGGCTAAGGTTGGAATAATTTTTTTTGTTGTTTTATAAATTTACTTTTTAGTTAAAAATTTGTAATTTAAAAATTTTGTGTGTTAAAAATTTGGGTTAGAAAAACAGAAATAAAGCTGATCCAAACCGAGCCTTATTCTTTTAAAAACTGAGGGCTTGTTTATGACAGTTTTCTTATTATTTTGCTTTTAATACAATAATTATAATTTTATTTGGCTACTTTCTTTTTTTGGCTTCTTACTATTTTTCAAAAAAAATTATGACTGATATGTCATAAAGAATTCACCTTGTTTGGGCACGAATCTAGATGCAAACATGAATCGAAGGCTCCAAAAAATTAATTTTAGGACCATCTTAACTCCTATTTCAGCAAACTTATAGTTATATTGAGCATCTTAAGGAGACGAACCCAATGAGTCCAAATTCAGCTCAATCTGAGTCCCAATGAGCCTAAATCAAGGGATTGAAGAGTACTTGGAAGCTTCCAAACATTAATTGCATGACCAAATGACGTCCAAATATGACATGCTTATAATCGAATCAAGCGGCTCGATGAGACAAATTCAACGAGCCCAAGATTGTCAAATTCTTACATCATTAAGACACAAAAAATGCTTCATAAACGATCCATGATTGAGGGAATCGCTACTAGCCATCGATCGATCACTACCAAAATGCTCCTGATCTCCTATATATTTACAAGGCATGTCACTCAAAAAAAAACTATAAATAGGACCTCATTTCTTCACATGAGGGGGGAGAAAGGAGAGAAGGGAAGAATTTGGGAGCTTGCTTGCTGCCGACAACCACCGGAGTTCTTCCCAATCACCGTCGGACTTTCGTCCGTTCTTCGACTACCACCGGAGTTCTTTGTCGACCACCGCCAGGCTTTCACCTGTTCGTCGACCACCTCCGAACTTCCACTTGTTCGGCGACCACCACCGAACTTCCGCCCATTCGTCGACCACTGCCAAACTTTAGCCCTTTCGTCGACCATCGCTAGACTTTGGCCAAACTCTCGAAACTATTGTAACTCCACAATTTCCAAGTAAATGAGCGAATCAAGCTTTGTAATTCATTCAAACTTAGTGAAATTTTTTCATCTGGGTCAGATCCCGTGGTTTTTCCCTTTCCGGGTTTTCCACGTAAATAACTTTTAGTGTTTTTCTCTCTCTCAAATATCTATTGGTGTACTGAATATACATATATTATTAAGACCTTTTATTCTCTTACTCTACTGCCATATATATCTAACCCGCAACAATGACGAAAAGTTATATTTTACGAATACAATAAAAGTTATTTTCTTTACAGTAACTTCACTACCAACTTTATGAAACTATGTAACAATCTCAAATAGACCCTATGTCACATATATTAATTTATATCTATAGCTTTATATACTAAAGTCAAAGTAATTTAAGAAAGTTCAAATTAAATCAATTTATAGCATTAAAAGTATATTATTCGTGTATTTTATCAAATAGGGCAGATTTCTAACAAATTTTGATCTATATTAAATTTTGATTATTTTTAATAGCATAGGAGGTGGCTTTTCTATTTTTTTAATGATTTTAATATTAAAACAGAAATATTTCACAATCTTAAATTGAGCTACATCAAAATTGATTTGAGTCTTTGAAATTTTTAACAAGGAGTAGCTCCATTCTCTGGAAAGACTTCACTTAAATATATATTTTTAGATAAGAAAGTGCCATGTAGGTCTATTAAAAATTGACTCGAGTTTATAAATATATAATATATTATATAATATGAATAATCATATAGAAAATGCATAAAACTCAATTTCAATGGGGACTACGTATTAGTTTGCATTTGACTTGAATATTATCCTTCTTACAAATTCTGAAATCTTTAAGCAAGGACTCATGAACCTTTCAAAATTTGTTAGAAAATTTGGACAAAAGGCTTATCATTTAGGGGCTCTTTGGTTTGAAATCAAATATGGTGTAAAATTTTGATATATTTGAAACTCACTCTTTAATTTATTTTTGGCGTATTTGAAATCTCTCTTATTTGGGCGATTTCCAAATACATTGGGACTTCATTTCGTGCCGTCAGCTGCCATCATTACTGGCTATCAACCACCACCACCACTGATCATCGCCACTAAACGCCACCACCGCCTGCCACAGTTGCCACAGCCAACCACTGCCACATCAGTCACCATCATCGCTGGGCACCGCCATCTTTGACCACCACCACCATCGGTCGCCGTCACCATTGGCCACTGTTGATCGCTACCATCACAACCGTCGGCCACTACTGCTGGTTGCCACCACTGCCCGCCACCACCGTCAACCGCATTATTTTTAGACTTTACACTATATTCATTTTAGTTTAAGCCAAACAAAAAAAAACTAATTCTCCACATTTATTTTACAATCATCCAAATAACTCCTTACTATTTCAAATACACCACACTATATTCCATTTTAAAACCAACCAACCAAACCCCTTTGACTTGCCATCAAATATACAGATTTGTTCAATTTTCAATATAGAAAATTTGTTGTCATTCAAAAGAAACTTAAAATCTAGAAAATTTGAAATTGAAATAACTATAGTTTACTATTCTATCATGGTCAACTATTTCATCTGTTTGCTTCTTCAAGGTGGATCACATTATTTCAAATGACACTCTTATTGATGCACCAATCAACATTGATTCCATACCAGATGGAAAAACCAGCTAGCACCAAAAGACATTTGTTTTGACTGTCAATGAACTCGGCCTAAAATTTTAATCTATTGGACAACTTTTTGGATTTCAACTCCTTGGAGAAGATTTCTTCTAGTTGCAAGGGGCTTGATGTTGCATTACATGCACCATATAAACTAATCATAAGAGCTATGAAGAGAAGGAAATAAAACATAGATTTGTTTAAAATAAAAAGCTTCTTTTATAAGCTTATTGTTCTAATTTATTTTATAATAAAGCTATTTTAGTTCATCACATGAGGAGCTAAAATAGCTTTACTATCACAAGAAGCTATAGATATGGGTCACACATAATGACAGGGCTAATGATAATTAATATTGCTATTATCCATATTAAGGAATCTAGAGTGTGAGTTAAAGGTCATATTAAGTAATGCATCACCATAATTAAAGATGTCGCCATTGTAGTTCCTACTTCTTTGTAGTAGACACCCATAATTTATTAGTTAATAGCCAGCTCCAAGCATCCCAATGCCATTTTCAACTAGCTTATAATATATGCTTCTTATCATTAATGCTTATTGATTTAGTGAACTTCTTAATGCTCTACCCACACTGGCACACTCCCCTAAATGAAGAATATCTAAAGACCTAATATCTTAGTGCTTTGATATAAATTTCTCATGTTCCTTAGGGAATCGCCCGATCAATGCTAGCTTGCTAGAATATAATTGGGCTCCGAAGGACTTACTAATAAAAAGTTGATGCAGAAAAATTAGTACCAAAGATAAATGTCCATGAGTTGAAAACCATAGTATATCATCTCAAAATCATGTGTTCCATATCAATTGTGGTGATCAAAAAGCATATATGGAAAACAAAATATTTTAAAATTATAAATAAGTTACCGTTAAGAAGTTAAACATAAATTGGGCTATTTACATAATTTTAGAGATTTGCCCTCTGGGTAATATTTTAACAAGTGTAGCAAATTTCACAAACTTAGATTTTGATCAAATTATCAAAGATCATGCAAAATTATAATTTAGCGGTTTAATTGTTCTACAATAATATTTTTCAGTGCTTGAATATTTTTCTACAATCTTGGAAAAGCAAGGTTTCAAAAATACTTGACAATTTTTTTTTAAAAAAAATGCATAAATTTTCAGAACTATATTCTCTATAACATACAAGAACTACGCGGTAAAAGTTTCTCCATTTAAAAGTTATCACAATTCAAACACTATAAAATTAGATTTTTAAAAGCACATGGTCCATCGACGTTACAGGTGTCAAGTAGATGACTAACTCTATTATTTCTCCATGATGAATTAAGAATTTTGAGTGACCAACTCAAGTCGAAATATAGTATCTCCTCATTATCCACATACAATTCATAGATGTTCTCTTCTCACACTCTAAGCCATCTTCTTATGACCATGCAATAAATGATTATTATCTTATTGAAGGATTATTGGGAGCTTATCATCTTTCCATGCTTCCATCTTTGCTTTTAATGCACAAATTTACTTATATTATTCTTTGAACAACATTCACAGCTATTCGACAGTCATAATCACCACTTCCAACCACCTTCTATGGTACAACTAATATTACTCTTTAATGATTTTGTGAAACCTCTTAAGTAAAAGAAGTTAAACTCTTAAACATCGATGAGCCTTTCGGTGTAATGATTAAAATTTCATTAAAAAACTTAAAAATTAAATGTGCTCATCTTGGAGCAATTCTGGGATGGGTAACTTATTGGGAAGTTACACCAATAGGACAAAATCGTGAGGCTCTTAGGCCAAAGCGGACAATATCTCAATAGTTAAAAGTTTTGGCTGTTACAAATGGTATCAGAGCAATACACTAGTCGGAATATGGAAGCTAAGTATCATACAAGACAAAATGCTACTCTGTGGGAGTCACCTCTTGAACCCTATATGGGACAAAGTGCTACATGACGGAAGCCACAACTTGAATTTGTAAGGGCCACCTCTAGAATCCTATCTACCTGGTAGATAATTATAGGATAAAGATGTTGACGAGAGAGACAATTACTTAAGTGGGGGATATTGTGAAACCCCTTAAGTTAAAGAAGCTAAACTCTTAAACTTCGAGGCGCCTTTTAGTGTAACGGTTGAAATTTCATTAAGAAACTCTACAGTTAAGCATGCTCATCCCGAAGCAATTCGGGATGAGTGACCTACTGAGAAGTTACACTAACATGACAAAATCATGAGACTCTTAGGCAAAAGTGGATAATATCTTGTTATTTAAGAGTTTGGGTTGTTATAAGTTCGACCAACATTATCGGTTGTATCTTTTTTCCTATTGCTCGAACTATCCCTTCATGTTATTAAATAATACAAATATGTGATGAAAATCACCTTTTTATTGAAATATGGGATCCACCTCCCTATCACTCTTTTTGTGGGGGGTGCAACTAGTCACCTTGTGATCTAAATCGCTTAGCTTAATAGAAATACCCATCATCTCTAGGTTGGCACTTCCTTTATCGAGCACCTCCGTGCTACTAAAATTTGAAAGAATTAAGGGTGGATGGGATACTTCTAGAGATTTGGTCGAAATGTCCTTTAAGTAATTTACACTTCAAAAGTTACATTTTGCATTCATTAAAGAGAATAAAAGAGTACAAAGGAGTACAAATTAATATGAAAACCACAATCCATGTCTTCCCTAGATAAAAACAAGCAAAAGTGGGAAGAACTATGCTTCTATTTATGATAGTTCATACAAAAAAATAACAAAAAAAGAAAGAGAACAAAAAGGAAAAAAGAATAGAGGCCCCTTTGGTTTGCACTGAGAGGTCTCCCAAGTACATGCATAAGGACCAACAAGATAATGAATTGCATTTAGCAGCCATTTCACTACCACCTTCAAAGAAGAGAAAGGAAGATAGGAGGCCTCCATCGTAGCTTCTTATGCAGCTTGCACCACTACTTACATTAATGCTTCCTCCATTTCTTCCTCTACTACCACCATCCCTTCTACTATTGCCACCTTCACTAGAACCATCATCATTACCTTCACCAAAACAACTATTTTTGCTTTCTCCATCATACTAATATTTATAATCACTACTTTTTTCTCATTTATTAGCTACTTCTTTCTTATAAGAAATATAACTTTGAAGTTTTCAATTCCTTGTGCTTCAGTAATTTATTTAAAATAATTGAAGAAATAAGAAGACTTGGAGAGGAAGAGATAAAGAAGGCCAAGATGTGCATGTGGTAGTGTTTTAAAGTTACTTGAATATATATATAAATAAGATTCAGAATGTGATAAAATTTCCTCCTTTCAAATGCCTTATTAGAGTCATCCATGCGCCAAGTTAATTTAAACTTTTGTCGGTCCATTCGACAACACTAGTTGACTAGATAGAAATTTAGTGCCCAAGAGGGGCAAGTCTAGCACTTGCATATTTCATCTAATTTAAGCTTTATTGTTCAATTAGATCGATGAGGGTACTTACTAGACAGTCTTGAAGATTTCTGCTCAACTCCACTTTACTTTGATGCAATATAATCACCCAAAAGCTAGCAAAAGGATTAACCTGTAATAGGGGTGTCAATTTCGGGTTACTGGTCAAGTTCGGGTCGAACCCGGAATGACCAGCATTCAAACAGGTCGACCCTAACCCGACCCGGGTAGGTAAATGGGTTGGAAATCCGAACCCGGACCCGACCCGACAAGAGAAGGCGAGCTCAGACTCGGACGCGGACGCGGGCTCGGACTCTGACGCGAACGCGGGGCACTGACGCTGGTGGACTCGGATGCGGGGTGCTGATGTGGGCGGGTGAGCCGGCACGGACGTGTGCGGGTGCACGGAAGCGGGCGGGTGCGCGGGCAGCTTCAACGGGTGCGCGCGGGCGGCTGGGCAGGCGTGAGCAGCTTTGGCGGGCGGGCAGCTTTGGCAGTCAAGCAGAGCGCGGGCAGCCGGGACAGGGTCGCGGGCAGCTGGGGCAGGGTCGCGGGCAGCCAGGGCAGGGTCGCGGGCAGCCGGGGCAGGGTCGTGGGTAGCCGGGGCAGTGTGGGCAGCTCATTTGAAACGGGTTTTTGGGTTGACCCGGCAACCCGTCGGGTCAACCCGAACCCAACCCGTTTTGAAATCGGGTCGGGTCAAACCCGAAATTTTCGGGTCAAGTTCGAGTCGGGTTTTCATGTCGTGTCAAATATTAACACCCTTAACCTGTAACATAACTATGTTAATATTTCCTTTACTTAGATTGAACTCATTCGTTGAAGCCTAGAAGATTTTAACATTTTGATCTAATGTACATGTAACCATCATTGCCTAATGTGGCCACTCTAGCGGTGGCATATGACCATTTCTTGTAGAAAGCATAAAAATCACGTCAAGGATATCTCTATTGCATTATAAATTCACTCCATCATAAATTGATTGTGAATCATCAGATTGCTCGAAGATTTCCTTTGACATCTCTAAATCCACCACATGGACCATTTCCTTTGCTACTATTAGATTTGATTGTCTATTGTTCGCAAATCAATGTCAATTTCAGCATCGCCTCAAGCTATCATACTATTAAGTATCTATGTCTTCATTTTTGAATAATCTTCTTCATATACTCAATTGAAATGAACTCCTGCATTATCACTTTGTAAAATGAGAAAGTCGAAGTTAGAAAACATGAGAACTCGGTGTATGTTATCTTGTTGATTGAGCAGATCTAGAAGCAGGAGATAAAGAGGAAGTAATAACAGGAGGAAATGAAACAGCTGAAGAAACTAATGATTTCACTATATCATTCAGAGAGAAGTCCCTGCTATATATAGATTACAGGAGGTAATAAAAGTACGGCAGACTAATCAGCTTATTACATGTCACGTTACATTTTTTTATTATCTTTATCTACTGATATGCCCCTGCAAACGGATGGGTTCTGAAAAACAGTCAGTTTGAGTCTAAGAGTCTGAAACCGCTTGGTAGATAAGGATTTGGTGAAGATGTCAGCCACTTGATCAATTGTGTTGATAGGATGTAGCCGAATGTGCTTTTGATGTAAGTGATCACGAACAAATCGTTGGTCGATTTCAATGTGTTGGGTACGAGCGTGAAACACCGGGTTGTTGGCCAAAGCAATAGCTAACGTGTTGTCACAGTAGAGGTCAGTAGAATGTGATTGATTAATGCCCAATTCAGCAAGCAGACGCCGTAGCCAAATAATATCTACTGTGAGAGCTGCAAGAGCACGATATTTCGATTCTGTTGATGACCGTGCCACGGTATGTTGCTTTTTAACCGTCCAAGAAATAAGTGTATCACCGAGGAAGGAGCAATAACCCGAAGTTGATTTTCTGGATATTGGGTCACCGGCCCAATCCGCATCTGAAAATGATTTAAGGGAAAGATTAGATTTCGTAATTGGTAATCCAAAATCCAACGTACCTTTGATATAGCGTAGTAGACGTTTGAGCAAGAAGATATGCTGTGGTAGAGGATTGTGCATATGTTGAGATAGAAGATTCACACTGTAGGCGATGTCAGGACGGGTGAGTGTTAGATATTGTAATGAGCCCGTGATTTTTCTGTATAGAGAAGGATCGGACAGCAGTGTATCGGGCGGAAAATCCATGGGAAGCTTTATGCACGTTGGATTTGCTAGTGGATTGCAATTGTTGAGTTGTGCCTGTTGAAGAATGGAAGTCGCGTACTGCTTTTGAGAAAGAAAGTATTGATGAGTTTGATGCTCAATTTTGAGAAAGAAAGTATTGAGAAAGAATGTTTCATAGTAAATCGGGTATTTAGCTGATCTATAATCTTAGTGATAACATCTTGGTTAGAACCAGTAATGAGAATATCATCCACATAAATAAGTAAAAATATCTGTAAATGAGTGCGATTGAGAATAAAGAGAGAGGGATCAGAGTTACTGTTTTTGAAGCCGGATGGGTTAGGTATGCTGTAAAGGTATTGTACCATTGTCTTGGAGCCTGCTTAAGACCATACAAAGCTTTATGAAGTCGACAAACGTAATTAGGATGGATTGAGTCCTCAAAGCCTTTTGGTTGCTTCATAAAGACAGTTTCTGATAGAGTTCCGTGTAAGAATGCGTTTGCAACATCGAGTTGCTGAACCGTCTAGTCGTTGTATAGAGCAAGAGCAAGTAATATACCAATTGTAGGGAGTTTAGCAACTGGACTAAACATCTCGGTGTAATCGGAACCGAATTCTTGATTATTGCCTAATTATACTAGCCGAGCTTTGTATTTGGCTACCGTGCCATCTGCATGACGTTTGGTGCGATATGTCCATTTGCATCCTAACACTGATGAGGTAGGTGGTGGAACTAGACTCCAGGTCCCTTGCTTTTGCAGGGCAAGGAATTCATCTGCCATAGCTTGCCTCCATTCCAAAGACTTGACATCTTCAGTGTAGTTCGTTGGATCAGGCTGAGGGTCAGTAGACTGCTGCATATGAATGAGATTGAGTTTGACAGTGGATTTTAAAGAACCAGTTTGGTTACGGGTAACCATATGGTGGCGAAGAGGGCGAGTGGGAGACACCACAGGAACATGGGTTGCTGGAGAAGTGATATTCGGTGAAGGTAGAGGAGATTGCGGGAATGTAGAAGTGGGTCGAGATGGTTGAGGGACAGGTTGCTGCGGAGGCTGCTAATAATTAGGAGGAGAAGGAATAATTGATGTAGGAGTCAGAAAAAACGAAGAGTGTAGTAGAATGCTGCATGTTTTCTGTGTGAGTAGCCATGAATGGGAAAGATTGCTCATCAAAAGTGAGATGTCTGGACATGATGATTTTGTTTGATGATAAGTCTAAGCATTTATATCCTTTATAGGAGTTCGAGTAGCCAAGGAAGATGCACGAGACCGTTTTTGGTTGAAGTTTATGTCTGGCATGGGAAGGAAGAAGCGGGAAACACACACATCCGAATGTGCGTAAGTGAGTGTAGTCTGGTTTAGTTGTGTATAACAGTTCAAAAGGAGAGAGATTTTTAGTATTTATGGATGGCATTCGATTTATTAAATAAACCGAGGTTAAGACCGCATCAGGCCAGTAAGAGTAAGGAGCGTGAGCAGTATGGAGAAGAGATCGAGTTGTTTCGATGATGTGTCGGTGTTTTCGTTCAGCAACACCATTTTGCTCTGGTGTGTAGGGATAGGAGATTTGATGAGATATGCCATGTGTTTGAAGAAAATTAGTAAGAGAGTGATTTCGGTATTCACTACCGCCATCGGTGCGTAAGCATTTGATTTGTTTAGAGGTTTGCTTTTCGATGTAAGCTTTAAATTGAATAAAGATATTTGTTACCTCGGATTTAGAGCGCATAGGAAACAACCAAGTATATCTAGAGAAATCGTCGACAAAAATGACGTAGTAGTAATATCCAGTATTAGAAGCTACAGGAGCTGGACCCCAGGTGTCCGAGTGAATGAGTTCTAAAACAGACTGCTTGCGATTTACAGAAGATTCAAACGACAGTTTATGTCCTTTGGACTTATTACAGGAATGACAGAAAAGTAAATTCACATTCATTTTAAGATGAGGGTTGGAAGACGCAATGCATTGTGCAATCTTGTTATTCGGATGACCCAACCGATTGTGCCAGGAGAAGGAAGATGAAGTAGTTGCAGCCAGCGCTTGGTTCTGTAAAGAGGCGGAAGATGTGCTGATAGGGTAGAGGCCATTTTTACATGGGCCGCGCAAAAGAACTTGGTGCGTCGTCAAATCCTTCAAGGTAAAACCATTAGGATCGAAAATAATAGAAATATTGTTGTCTTTAGTGAGTTTAGAAATAGACAGCAGGTTATAATGAAGATTTGGCGTATGAAAAAGTTGAGAAAGATGCAGCTTACGGGCAGGGGTTGGTAGTAAACTGACCCCGGAGTTGGCGATGCTGACCGAGCTGCCGTTGCCGATTGTAATGCCGTCGGAGCCTTGGTAGGGCGATGAAATGGTTAGATTGTCGAGAGAGTTGGTGATGTGTGACGATGCCCCGGAGTCAAGAAACCAACCCGTAGAAGAGCTGTTAGTTCCAGCTATCAATGCTTGATTTGATGAAGGTGCAGATTTAGGAACATATTGGGGATTTAGTCTGTGCCAGCAATTTGGAGCCGCATGACCTTTCTTGAGACAAATTTGACAGCAAATGGCATTTGCAGTAGATCGATTTGTGGAATTTTCGTTGTGAGACCCCCAGCCTCTGTTCCGATGTCCATGGTTCCTGCTGGAGAACAGAGCTAGCGTGGGATCTGGAACGGAAGACATTCTGACGGCATCAGAAGCAAGATTAATTTCCTCACTGAGAAGAAGAGCATACAGATTGTCAAGAGTAATGGAAGTTTGCATGGTTCGTATGGCCGTTTTGAAGGACTGATATGGAGGTGGGAGACCATTTAGTATGTACAGAATTATGTCTTCGGTATCAATTGTCGAACCAGCGGATGCAATTTGATCTACTAAAGATTTAATTTCAGCGAGATAGTGGGTCTATCATAGAGGAGTTCTTGAGAGAGATATGATGCAATTCGTTCTTTAGTTGTATAACTTTGGAACGATTTGTTGACTGAAATCTGTTTTGAAGAGTAATCCAGATATCAGATGTTGATTCAAGATGGATGATGTAGGAAGAACCGGAGAGGAGATGGTCGAGCAAAGTGCAGCGGCCAAATTTTGATCTGTGAGAATCCATTGAGAATGAATTGAACTTGGAAGATTGGAGCCATTAGATTGATCAAGAACAGTATTTGATTTAGAAAGATTAGGATCAAGAAAAGAGTCAAATCCATTTGCTTTGAAAACTTTGATGATCTGTGATTTCCAGATAATGTAATTTTCAGGGGTGAGTTGAATCTGAAGAATGTTCTTGAGATTGGAAACCACAAATTTTAGAGTTGGAGAAAGAACAGGAGCTTCACGATGAGAAGGGCTGCTGAGCTCGCCGATCTGAGAGCCGTTGGAGTTCGTCATTTGCACCTAGGCCGATCGTGCCTGCTTTGATACCATGTTGATTGAGCCGATCTAGAAGCAGGAGATAAAGAGAGGAAGTAATAACAGGAGGAAATGAAACAGCTGAAGAAACTAATGATTTCACTATATCATTCAGAGAGAAGTCCCTGCTATATATAGATTACAGGAGGTAATAAAAGTACGGCAGACTAATCAGCTTATTATACGTCACGTTACATTTTCTTTATTATCTTTATCTACTGATATATCTCCTTCGATCCCTTACTCACCCTCTTTTCTTATTGATGGTCAAATTTGTCCATTAAAGAGTCGGCAGTCTAAAACCCATGGCCTTCCTTTTCTCATTCCCGAATGAACCAACTATTATTTGCATCAAATATCATTTTTTCCCTTCTCTGATGACTCTACAAATCAATATCCATGATTTTTTTAATTCATTATAATTATTTAGTTCAACCTTTGAGTTATTTTAATTTTGCTCATCATATGTGCTTTATGCAAAAATATGATGCTTTATTACATAGAAATTTTTACAATCCTAAAAATACATACACAAAATATGTACAAGTTGAAGGAGCAAGCTACTGTATACTTAAAGTTGAATTTAAGGACTCATTTGGGACGGCTTTCTTATTGCTTCTTAAAACATATTTTTAGTACAAAAATTTTAATTTTTATACTAGAAAGCTATTTTAAGACACAGTAAGAAAGCCGTCTCAAACGAAGCCTAAATGAATATAGAATCAAGTACCCTACTAGAAACTCCAAGGTGATCTTGTTTCAAGTTTCAAGTATTTTATCACCTTATATATTTACTATAAGGGAGAGTGGTGTGGGGAGGTTTACCTCTTCCCCTTTTGAGGAAAGAGGTGGTTGCTTGCTAAGTATTGGGCTTGTAGTTATCATAAAGAAGATTTGGGTTTAGAATAATAAAGTCTCGTACTGATTTAATTCCAGCTCAAAATTATCATGGTCATAGTATACATATTTTTCAATATGATTTTGATCTGGCTCGATCTGATCTCAACAGCTCAAAAATCTTAGTCAAACATTCAGCTCGTGAGCCCTCATTTGTGTTCTATTTAAACAAAAGAATCAACTCTATCTTTCTGCAATTTTGGATTGTCTGACAAAACTCTTAGCTCTCTATCGCATACCGGCTGAAAACACCTCCTGTGCAAAAGTTCACGAGAAAGGGACACCATATTTTATGCCAATGAGCTAGGATAAGCTCCATTAGCCTATTTTTGTCCCATCTCTCTATTATTTGGTTGTTGGGGTTACTTTGAAATCTGTGCTGCTCTTGTTGAATTTTAAAGAACCCATCAAAGCTATTAACTATGGATAGAAAGCTTCAGTCAGCTTAAATTAAATTGATTTGCCCATGTGAGGCTTAGACTGAAAATAACCTCCTCTTGAGTACAGGTTCATTGAATCATGTTATCTGTCATAGCTAATTAATAATGTACATCTCCAAAGATTTGATGCTACAAGTGGTCCAAGACTATGCTGTGTGAAGTTTAAATTCTAACAAATAAAGATAAAAAGATATACTTGAAACTCAGGTTTCGTTTGGGATGGCTTTCGTACTAAAAAGCTGCTTTAATAATAAGCAGTAAGAAAGCCGTCCCAAACGAAACCTCGATATGATAAGAAGGTGTTTGTGCAAAAGATATAATTACAATCAATCTGTGCATGCCAGGGGAAAAAACAAAGAGAGAACACCTTTAATGCAGCAAGGCAAACTGAATTTAATCTTATCTAAGAACAATTTATCTCTTCAGTGCAAAATTTTCTTTAAGATAATTACTTTGGAGTTTAGAGTCCATATTGCTCCTAATTAACCCTTTGTGATTATTCATTAATTTAAAAGATAATTTATGAATTTATTGTTGCATACACCTATATCCATCTGGGTTGAATTCATTAATTAGTTATTCCATATATTTGAATTGGTTCAGTAAGTTGTTATCATTTAAATCAAGTCCCCTCTAAATGCACCAAATGAAATTTACATTTGTTATTCATTGTAGTTACATGAGTAAAGGATTACTTGCCAATGAACTCATCAATCAAAATCATTGAGGCCACTCTCTCAATTAGAAAGAACTTATCAAATGAAACAATCCAAGCAACTCATCCAATTCATAAGAACTCATCAAAATGAAATCATCCAAGCTTACAAAATCTACTCATCAGAGTAAACTTGCTGGACAAATCATTATCAAAGTTCTCGACCTATATTTGGAGCTCATTAAGAGTTCTTTATGTGTTTTTTATAGCAACAGGCTAATTAAGGTTTCGTTTGGGACAACTTTTTTGTTGCTTTTCACAACAACCTTTTAGTACAAAATTTTTTTGAATTAAAGATTTTTATACTAGAAAGCAGTAAGAAAGCTGTCTCGAACAAAGCCTAAGTTTTATCATTTTTCTAGCAAGCACTTGTTAAGTTTTGTTTGTAATTTTACATGAATGTTGTCATTCTTGTAAATCCAAACTCATGAATAGAGGGTTAGAAGATGAGTCTAGAACACTACATCATATTTTAACATTAGCCTGTACTTCCTAACAATAGTATACTGGAATCCTATAACTTTTATCTCCTCTTTCTCTTTTAGGCTTAGTTCATACTTGTTAATAAGATTTTGAAGTCATCTACAAACAGCTTTAAACTACCATTCTTTTAGAATTGGTGAGCTTGGAGGACGACTATGATCAAAAGTTAAGCTATGATGCTTCATGAGAGAATAAGGGTTTGTCATCATATATGGATATTCTTGATTATTATGAATATTTTGAACTGATATATATAGGTTTTATCTATTGAAACTGATGTTTATTTTTAAGTTAACAATAGTGATAGATACGTTTGCTAGGATTTCAATCATTATATTTGAAGAAAGACAACCCAGTTTGTATTTCTTGATCTTGCCAGCGGAGAAAATAGAAAGGGAAGCAGAGAAGAATACAAGAGTGAAACAGGGAAAGGAGATTTATTATATATCGTCTCAATAGTACAGACTTAATCACTATATATAGACAGTAACCAAAAGCATACACAGACCAAACCAAATACAGGAGACCACGTGAAAATGTTAATATACTAATTATCATTATATAATATTATGCTCTAATACGCTCCTGCAAATTGATGGTTCTGGGATGATCATCAGTTTGGCCCGTAGCAGGTGAAACCGAGGTGTTGAGAGCGACTTTGTGAATATGTCTGCCACCTGATCGATGGTACTGATAGGTAGAAGGTGAATATTGTGGTTCTGAATGTGATCCCTAATGAATTTCTGATCTATTTCAATGTGTTTTGTGCGGGCATGAAACACAGGATTATTAGCGAGAGTTATTGCCGAGGTATTGTCACAAAACATATCAGTGGGATAATCTTGCTGGATGCCAAATTCTGACAGAAGACGCCTAAGCCAGATGATGTTGCGGTGAGGGCGGCAAGAGCACGATATTCGGATTTTGTGGATGATCTAGCCACAGTATGTTGCTTTTTGACAGTCCATGATATGATAGTCTCGCCAAGGAAGGAGCAGTACCCAGAGGTAGATTTTCTTGATAGGGGATCTCCTGCCCAGTCGGCATCTGAAAAGGATTTAAGAACAAGATTAGTTTTGGTGATGGGTATACCAAAATTTAATGTACCTTTGATATAACGGAGCAGCCGTTTGAGGAGGTAGACATGGTGCTGAAGCGGATTGTGCATGTGTTGAGACAACAGATTTACACTGTAAGCTATGTCCGGACGCGTCAAAGTCAAGTATTGCAAGGAACCTGTTAATTTGCGATACAGAATGGGATCAGACAGCTCAGGTTCTAGAGAAAAAATCGTGGGAAGCTTAGTGCAAGTAGGATTGGATAACGGTTTACAATCAAGCATATGAGCCTGCTGTAGTAAGGTTTTCGCATATTGCTTTTGAGATAGGAAATAGAGTTGATCTGTGTGCTGAATGTTAATGCCAAGAAAATCATGCACATTTCCCAGATGCTTCATGGAGAACATGTTACTTAGTTTGGCAATAAAAGTAGAGATAGCTTTTGTGTTATTGCCGGTGACAAGAATGTCATCGACATATATGAGAAAGAAGATCTGAACTTTCTTTTGATTAAATAATAACAAAGAGGGATCAGCAGTACTATGCGTAAAACCAAGAGACACAAGATAAGAAGTGAAGGTAGTATACCATTGCCGTGGTGCTTGTTTAAGACCGTATATAGCTTTGTGAAGGAGATAAATGTAAGTGGATGCGAAGAATCTTCGAAGCCTTTCGGTTGACGCATATAAACAGTTTCCTGAAGATTACCGTGAAGGAAAGCGTTTGCAACATCAAGTTGCTGCACAGGCCAGGTGTGATAGAGAGCAAGAGCAAGTAAAATGCGTATCGTGGGTAGTTTAGCAACAGGACTAAAAGTTTCCGTGTAGTCAAGTCCATATTCTTGATTATTGCCTTGAGCAACAAGCCTAGCTTTATGCTTTGTAATAGAACCATTGTCGTGATGTTTAATCCGATAAGTCCATTTACAACCCAAGATGGAGGCATTTTGAGGAGGAGGTACCAGACTCCACGTTCCTTGTTTTTGCAAAGCTAGAAATTCATTTGCCATGGCCTGACGCCAAGGTAGGTGTTTCGATGCATCAGTATAGGTGGTGGGTGGAGTAAGAGAAGCAGAATCGGTGTGAGAGTGAACTAAATTGAGGCGGACAGTGGGTTTGAGGTGTCCAGTTAGTGCCCGAGTAATCATTGGATGACGGTGAGAAGCCTGCAAGGAAGACTGAGAAGAGGGTGAGCTGTCATATGGATTACTGGAAGACATATTGGAAGATTGCTGTGCAGGAACAGAGAGTGGCAGATTAATAACGGTAGTGGAGAAAGGAGGCTGGTTAGGTGTAGTAACAGGAATAGTAACAGAGGTGGGAGTGAGAAGGAAGTGTGATGGTTGGTCAGATGAGCTAGCAGACGAGGTGGATATCTTGGCAAAAGGAAAAGATTGTTCATCAAATGAAGTGTGTCTAGATATAATAAGTTTACGAGTGTGGATGTCCATACATTTAAAACCTTTATGAGAGTCAGAGTAACCCAAGAATACACAAGATTTAGCCTTGGGTTGGAGCTTGTGACGAGAATGAGGTGGAGTGAGCGGGAAACATTCGCATCAGAAAATACGCAGGTGATTGTAATCAGGTTTGGTTTTATGAAGTAGTTCAAAAGGAGAAATGTGGTTGGTATTGGGGGAGGGCATACGATTAATTAGATGAGTAGATGTTAGAACAGCATCAGGCCAGTGAATGTAGGGGACGGAAGCAGTGAGAAGAAGCGTCCTAGTTGTCTCAATAATATGCCTATGCTTCCTTTCAGCAACTTCGTTCTGTTCAGGAGTGTACGGATAGGAAAGTTGATGAGAAATACCATGCAATTGCAAGAATCGAGCCAGAGACTGATTCACATACTCAGTGCCACCGTCAGATCTAAGCGTTTTAATTTTATGAGATGTGTAATTTTCAATATGACTTTTGAAAGTAGAAAAAATGTGTGTAACTTCAGACTTGTGACGCATAGGAAATATCCAAGTAAAGCGCGAAAAATCATCTACAAATATTACATAATACCGAAAACCTTGTATAGAGACAACGAGAGCAGGTCCCCAAACATCAGAATGAATTAACGAAAGTAAACTAGTATGACGATGCACATAAGTATCAAAAGTAAGTTTGTGACTCTTAGATTCTAAACAATTTGAACAAGTAATAGATGTTTTATTTATACTAAGATGCGGATTCGAGACTGATATAGCCTCAAGAACCCTTTGATTGGGGTGTCCAAGTCTACGGTGCTACAGACTTGGCGTGGTAGAAGCAACGGATAGAGCTGAAAATCGAGAGGTAGCTGACGGTATCTAAATGGGATACAACCCATTTCTACACGGGCCTTGCAGAAGCACCTGTTGCGTCTGTAGATCCTTAAGAACAAAACCAGAAGGATTAAACGTAATTGCAATCTGATTATCTTAAGTAAGCTTGGAAATGGAAAGAAGATTAAACTGAAGATTAGGAGTGTGAAAAATTTTAGATAAGATTAGCTTACGAGATGGGGTTGGCAGCAAGCCAGCCCCCGAATGCTCAATGTTGACAGATCGACCATCACCGATTACTACACTGTCGGAGCCTTGATACGGAGCAGATAGATGAAGGTTGTCGAGCGAATTTGTGAGATAAGACGAGGCGCCAGAGTCCAAATACCATTTGGTATAGGTGTTATCAGAACTGTCAACCAAAGCTTTGGACGCAGATGAAGCGAAAGCGGGAGTATATTGCGTGTTGAGACAATGCCAACAAGTTGTAACTGAGTGACCTTTCTTGAGACAGATTTGGCATGTCTCGGAAGAAGTAGCAGATGTTCGATTGGTAGAGTTAAAATGGCGCCCTCTACCATGACGACCACACCCTCGGGACGAAAATAGAGCAACATTGGGATCGTTGGACTGAGATGCACGAGCGTTGTCGGAAGCGACGTGAATTTCTTCGCTTAACAGTAAAGAATAGAGATTATCTAGGCCGATCGGAGAGAGCATCGTGCGTATGGAGGTCTTGAACGATTGATACGCAGGTGGGAGCATGCATATGGAGGTCTTGAACGATTGATACACAGGTGGGAGCCCATTTAGAATGTATAGAATAACATCCTCTGTATCGACTGCAGATCCGACGGCTGCTATCTGATCGACAAGCGATTTAATCTCCGATAGGTATTGAGCCATCGTGAGATTTTTTAAAGAAACATTGTGGAGCTCATTCTTGAGCTGAATAACTTTGGATCGGTTGTTGGATTGAAACCGGATTTCAAGAGTTTTCCATATAATAGCAGTAGAATCAAGATTGATAATGTATGGAAGCACAGAGGAAGATATGGTTGAGCAAATCGCAGCAGCCAGATTTTGATCGGTAAGGAGAAATTGACCAAATGTAGGGTTAGGGGTGGATGTACCGTCGGGATGAAGGATTTGCGAAGCAGGAGGGGGAACAGTGGAATCAAGAAATTTGTCAAAGCCATTGGCGCGGAAGATTTTGAGGATTTGCGATTTCCATAACGGGTAGTTGTCGGCGACTAGCTGGTTGGGAACGATATTTTTGAGATTAGATACAACAAATTTCAGGGTAGGAGGGATGAAATATTCTTCCTGAGTTTCGGAATCTTGACGTTCACCAAGCTGAGATGTTGCCGAACTCATCTTCACCGAGGATCTACCGAACCTGCTCTGATACCATGAAGAAAGACAACCCAGTTTGTATTTCTTGATCTTGCCAGCGGAGAAAATAGAAAGGAAGCAGAGAAGAATACAAGAGTGAAACAGGGAAAGGAGATTTGTTATATATCGTCTCAATAGTACAGACTTAATCACTATATATAGACAGTAATCGAGAGCATACACAGACCAAACCAAATACAGGAGACCACGTGGCAATGTTAATATACTAATTATCATTATATAATATTATGCTCTAATAATATTCATGCATATATATTCAAAGAGAGGTATAATTATAAAGAGCTCATAGATAGATATTTCAATATATCACTACTTAATGAGAAAATATCAAATTAAGTTTGAGAGATTATTTTGCACTTCTATCATTATAACTAGTAAACATAGGTTTTTCATCATAAAAAAAAGAATATTATTGATCTCATGATCAGCTCAAGATGTTCATAAGCTTATTTTGACTATGATTTGAAGGGCAAATATGTATGATTAAAAGTCATTCTGGTAATTAAAATTTGCATGGATTATAATTCGAGCTTCAAGATTAGATGAAGGGTGATCTGATGGTCAATGAAGCTCAAGAGAAGATTAAGAGTGTTATAGAATAAGCAGAAAGTGAATTGTTTGATTGCAAGATTATTTTCTCTTATTTGGCTCAAGCTTCTCAATTACAAATTTATTAAATTTATATTAATTTTTTAAATATTCTTTTAAAATTTTCAATTAGATTTGAACAAGAATTACAAATAACTTTGATCAATATATTCTTTTTTTTGCTAATTAAGTCTTAATTATGATTAAGATAAAATTAAACAGATAATTAATTTATAATGTGACCAATATGTTTAGCTTCTCATTTTTAGCATAAGGGTTGTGCTGCCCTTTAGAAAATAAGAGAATATAATGAAATACTTAAATTTCAAATGAGCTTTCATAATTTCATTAATAGTTTAAGAATGATTCTCTTGAAAATGTATGATAAAGTGCTTTTTTTCAATTATTTCTTGTTCTAAAGAATTTGTTTCTCCTTTTAATCTGAACTTAGATGCCTTATCCTGTTATTTGTAATGTTTTTATTTCAGATAAATAGTTGGCTATTGTTCAGTATTGAATAGAGAGGCTCATGACCATTTAGATTAAAGGATTAAAGAGTGAAGAATGAATTTTGACATTGAATAAAGTAGATTATAGTTCTGTAATGTACTTATTACTTATTGGTTAATTGAGTTTATTATAAGAAAAATATTTAGTTAAATGTGAAATTTGATTTGCAAATTGATATTATAATTATAAAATTTGAATAATAATAATTTATAAATTTTCTATATAGTTTTTTTTTTGTTTCCTTATGATTATTTTTAAAAAAAAAGTTTGAAATTAAAAATTTTTTTTTTTCCAATTTGAACTGGACATGCATACATATTATTTATATTTTATTATTATACTTACACACTAATTTTATGTTGTCATCTTACTTATAATTTTCGTATATCAAATTATAACTTTTGTTGAACATTGTTTTTTATAACTTCTGTGTTATGCTTGATTTTATGGGATTTGAGTTGGAAAGAATTTCAAAAGTAAAATTTTAAGTTAGAAAAGATTGAACACCCAATTTCTCCACCAGGGTATTAATTTCTTGAATCCTCAATGCAATCTAATCGTCTCTAAGTCATAGCATGGTCGATGCTCTATATCAAGTCACTTTTACATCCACCAATTCCTTGTCCTAGTCAACCATAATCGATTGTTCAACCTATGCCACTACGTATATCGGCCAACACATAATAAGTCATCAATCAATCAGCTGATCAATCATCATTACGCCTATCAAAACCCATCAATTTCAACACACAAATGGTTGCCCAACCCTAAAGTTGATTAACCAATACCCATGAAGGTCAACTGATATGAATTGAGTCACCAACCCTAAAACCATTCTGATAAATTCTAGCTACAAACCATCTTGATTGACACACGTGGGGAGGGGACTTACCTGCCAGACCAATACAATTTAAGTCGATTTAAGATATCAAAATTTTATGCAAGCATTGCACAGTGATATTTTTGTCCAACACACACTTAATACATAGTTTCTAACATAGGCCGCTTACAGCCTTGTCAACAACACAATGTCTTTAAACTCATTAAAAGTATTATCACACATTTCGAATTACGCTTCATTCAAGACAGTTTTTTAGTACAAAATTAAAATTTTTATACTAAAAAGTTACTTTGAGACATAATATATATAAAAACTGTCTCAAATGAATCCTTCAATCTTCAAATTCAGAGTCGTATTACAGAATCCAAAGCTTGTGCAGAAATTTACAGCACTTACCATCCAATGCCATGGAACTAATCAAATAATGGAGAAATTATTTTGTGCGGATGCCTAACGCAGCTCTACATCCGGAGGCGAATCAGGTGCAGTTACGTCAACGATACCGAGCCGTGGTACCGAGCGGTACCGAGTAGTACCGAGCCGCGGTATCAACGTGGCTCATTCTAGTTGGTCTCCGAAAGGCATTCGGCGTCCGCACAGAATAATTTCTCCAAATAAGTACACTTCAGAAAGAGATCGGGCGATCGCAGTGGGAGAAAAAAACTGAACGTGGATCGATTTGGCGTCTTTCTCAAGCTGAGCACAACGCATGCGAATGCTTTCATAAATGATAGATCGATGCATCTAACAACCAACATCACACCGTACAGGCTAGCCTTTGATGGATCCATCAGACAGTATTTAAAGCGAGATAAATTTGTTGCCGACATAATATGAGTAAAAAGGACTGCGTTGACTCAAGTAATAGAATCGGACATTCATGCATTTATGTCAATTATTTTCTTATGCATGCATGTGCAGGCAAGATTCTTAAGATTTTGCTATAATTATCAAATTATGATTTTAAATGAGCTTATATAGTGAGAGGGGCTCCAAGTAGAGCCTCTAAATTAATGAAAATTCAATGCTTAATTAATAATATTAATCTACCATATAAAAGGAAGTAAAATAGAGATTAAGCTAAACTTTATGATGGTTAGTTATAAGATTATGTTTAAGAAAATAATATATTATAAATAACATTTGGATATCATAATCAATTGAATTATTTTAGGCCAACTATGGCATTGACTTGAAATTTATTCATTTTAAAATAGAAGTTAGTTAATAACCTTTATCATTTCATTCATTTCATTATAATTCTGATATATATATGAAATAAATTATGTTTAGATATTATTATAAAAATCTTATCATGATAAATTTAAAAATTTTAAGAATATTTTAAGATAAATATAATATAAGTTTAAAAAATTGTTTCTACTTTCTAGAATTGAAATCAGTAGATAATGATATTTTAGTCACTTTGATTGAGGAATAAAAATTTGATTACATTAATAATGAAATAAATATCAATAATAAGCATTATAAATTATAAATAAGCATTATAAATTATAAATTTTTATCATTTTATATTTTATCTTTTTAAAATAACAAATTTAAACAAAAAAAGATTTTTAAACATCTTTCACTCTCCTTCAACAAACTTGAATAATAAATAATATTTAAACTAACTAAAAATCATTGGTAATTAAATAGTAGTTGAAATTTAATTATATTTTTTTCTGCGTTAATTCACAGACACCCTGAGCTCAGAGTCATAGTGTTTAGGAGCTTATCTTTGATGATAAAAACTATAGGATTAGAAGTATTTATTTTAACTTTAATTGACACTAATTTTAATAATTAATGGAAACTAAATGATATATTACCTGATGCAGTTCTATTAAAATCTGAATTTCATAATATGGCAATTCATAAAATAAAATAAATAATTTATCTTAAATTACAGCTATGCCACTGCATAGACCTCACAGCAGCTGAGCAGCTGCAGCCAACCCTGCAGACGCCAAAGCAATCATAGCGTACCCCCACCGAGGTCCTGGTCTTCAGAAAATCGAAGAGGAGATGGTAGCATAAACTGGAACCCGTTAAGACTTTCAGTCTGAACCAGTAAGACAAGATGAACCTGTAAGCATCCACTTCATTCTAGCAATCATAATAGCAAGTAAGAGATATTTAAAGATTTCCTAAAGTGTTACGTACCTATATGATTGATCCTATTAGTCCATGTGACTCATATATAGTTGTATTAATAATTTCAATAATAAATATTATATTATGTCATTAAGTAGTTTGCTAAATTCTTCTTTTACGATTCAATGATCAACTCCAGTAAGTATAAGGATGATGATGATGCGTCATGACAGAGGAAGAAGATTATGAGGATGATCATAGCATGAAGAACTCAGATGGATGAACACATAAAGTCAAGAATTTCAAGTTTGGGTTATCGGATTATATCTACATAATTAAGTTAAATCATTATCAAATCCTAAAAGGATGATAATCTTAATTTTTGCTAAAATTAATCTAATACATATTTCTACATTGTTCTATATTTATCTTCAACTTCTTAAAATTTATTTAAATTTAGTTTTAATTATCTAGTTTATTTATGTTTATTATTTACATAATTTATAATTATGTGTTAAATTTTTATTCCATCTTGGCATTGATTACTAAAATCTTTCAAAAATTTATGTGAGCTTAAGTGTCATAAATATATCATTAAATTTAATATTTAAACGCCATTTCTAATAATTAAGTATTTTTTACCCATTATATCGTGTCAAGAATAAATCGATATTTATATTCATATCCTATATTTTTGATAATATGTCTATTTTTAAAAAAATTATTGCTTGCGGCGTCGGAGGCAAATCCGGACGCGTAATGTCACCCTTGGCCCAGTGCATCTAAGTGATGTGGCGCGTCCGAATTCACCTTCGAACGGTTCAGACACCACATGCAATAATCTTTCCTCTTTTTATCCGCTTCGTACATGTTCATATCCCCTACAACATAAATTATCACAAGACATCTTTGTAGGAAACAAAGAAAATTTTCCATAATACAAAATATTTAATGTACATTACATCAGATTTCCACCCATACAAAACGATCATGCGCTCCACATTAATGCTACATACATAATGCACTAACATACTTACCATAACGATAGTTCTATCTCAGCATCTGAGCAGCATTCAAGAGCCCTTCCCCATCCGAAATCTGATTCTCAAAATAACCCAGACCCCCACCAAATCCCAGTACTGCTGGCCTCTGCCCTCCGCCCACCACCTTCTCCATAGCCCGCACTTGCGCCTTAAGGAACTTGACATAGCGGACGGCTTCCTCAAGCATAGACGCCGTGTCCATCTTGTTGCCCCCTGGCACCAGCTGCTGCAGTATTCGTATCCTCTCGCTGATCCGCTCCCTTCTCAGCCTCGCCGCCACGCTCTGCGGGTCTTTTGATATCCTCACATTCCGCCGCGGCCGCGCCTTAGCCAGCTCTAGGTTGATCCGAATGGGCTGCAGTGCTGCCAAGCAGAATAGCATCTCCTTCATCGTCTTGACAGACTGTGCTCCGTCCAGCTCTGGTGACACCGGTGCAATTCTGCAGGGCATCGGAGGAGTGGTATTGACTAATGACTGGTTGCTTTGTTGTGATGGGGGTGGCAATGAGTGCTGTAATGAGAACTCTAAAGAGCCGTTGAATTGATTAAGCATTTCCATCCAATCCATTTGGGTATCTGGAGCGAAATCCATGAAGTCGATGTCCATTGTGTTTGTGTGAGCACAGAGTATTCTTTTTGATCGAAGTGGCTTCTGTGTCAAGTGGGGCGAAGGCTATTTATAGTGAAAATTGACTGGGCAATGCAGCGCATTTATTGATCAATCTCGATAATGCTTTCAATAATTTCGATATGGTGATGAGTTTTTGTGTAAGTGCACAGCCAGCTTCGAGGAAACAAATGAAAATGGTAAATCTTATGAACTTAAGGTCGGCGGATTAGGCGCCATGAGCCACCGAAAGCAACGGGAAACTATACCCCACCCAGGCGTAACGTTTGGAAAGATTTCCGCGGTCGGTAGCAGACCGCGTGGGGCCACGTTATCCTGTAGGACCTGCACCTTTTATTGCTAAAAAAAAAAAAATCTATTTGAACATTTTAATTATTTTTTTTGGCCGAAGTAGATTTCTAGCATCACTCAATTCATTGGAAAAAAAAGAAGAATATAATCCAGAAGGGTCCATCAATTACATCCAATTATACTGAGAATCTGAGAGTAAGAGATAGCTACATGGAGAGAAAGAGATGAATTATAGAGTAAGAAAATTAGGATTTCAATAAAATAGACTTTATTATAGAAAATTGTATAAATTGTGCTCATCCCGAAACCCCTATTTATAAACTTGGGTAATTTTTATATTAAAATTATGTTTTAAGAAGAAATGAAAAAGTCATCCCAAATGAAACCTGTGTTATAAAATCGGGTGCATATATAATCATATAAAAATTATATATATATATATATATATATATATATAGCTTAATCAGAATGCCTAATTTGGTGAATTCACCTATTGACCTCTTAAGAAGTTGACGATTAGACATACACCGGTAGTCGAGTAGATGATAAGTAACTTGCCTTGTGAAGTTATCCTTGTAACATCCATGATCTAATTTTGAAAGAATTATCTATTTTAATATCTTAATTATCAATTAAAATTTTTATAAATTCATCAATACAAATCAATGAAGCAACTAAAAATCATATACATTAAAATACAAAAATATATTCATCCCTCAAAATTCATACATTAGTCAAAAAATTAATCATTACATTCATTTTAATTTTCTATGCTCCAGACAACAAAAAAATAAAATTAAAAAAATACAAAAATAAAATAAAATTTGAATTTATTAATTAAGTGCACCATACATGGAGTGAGTAGTTGGCAAGAAAGTAGCCAAGGAGTGTAGGGGTTAACCAAATATGCAAGGAGGTAGAAGTTATGGTGGTTACTAGTATAGGTTACCCCATTCTCCATTCCTTCCTCTTTTCTAATTTCAAATTTCTTATTATTTCTCATTTATTTTCTTTTTGTGATGGAGCTTGGTGCCAGCCAAACTAGAAAGGGTTTGATATTTCGTTTAGAACTACAACTTTGGTGAGTAGCAGAGTTTTATCTTTATTTTAAATTGTCATTTTTTATTTTGTGTTTTGTAATATCCATCATTTGTCAATCAAATAAAATATAAACTTAGATTTTTTAGCAATCAAACACATCCATTTAGGGCTTTTGTGAGAATCAGTCAAACTACATCAGAATAGACCTAGTTGCAGGTTTGCCTCACGACTAACATAAACTCCTCCAAAAATCTCCAAAAACTTTAAATCCATAGTATATAACCTAAATTTGATTTCTACACATTTATTATGGTTCTTGTTGAAAAACAGCTAAAACTCTAAAAATCCTAAATCAAATTCAGGCAGCAGCCAGTGAGAGAAATTCTTAGACCATCTTTGGAGAAATTCTAAAAAAATTTATAAAACCTTTACTAAAAATCACCAAATTCTTCAGATCATAATTAAACTTTTTAACCCTCCATTTGGTTTTATTTCATGACATTTGAACTTCTTGAGAATAAATTATAAGGGTTATAACTATTATATCCCAATTAGGTGTGATTTGGATGTCTTTGAAAGTCACGACATCTTTTATTTGTAAGTTTTAAATAAATTGTGTCGGAGTATAAATGAGTCGAGCTAAGTTCAAGTAGGAGCGAAACCAACTATATTTTTGAGAATGTACAAACTTATTATATAAACTATTAAATATAAAAAAATTAAAAATAAAATAACTAAATCTCAAAATTGCCCCTTTCATATGCAGAAATAAATATTGAGAGTGGCAAAACCTTTTTTTCTCAACAATTGCCCCCCTTATGTAGAAATTAAATTTGAAGGTGAGCAATTACCCACCCTTACCTATAGAGAGTTCGGCCCATGAGTTCAAGTTAAGCCCAATATGATCTTGACTAATCAATTGAGTTTGGGCTCAAGCCCAAGTTAAAATCACCGTCTTTAACCCAGCTCATTTATTACTGAATAAATATGATCATTCTAATTAAATGTATAAATATATGAGATGATAGAAAAAAAATTAAATGAGAAATAATAAGAAATTCATTTTATTAAATAGTTATAACTTTTAAATATTTTGAATGACTTTCTACTCATATTTTTAAATTTTAAGTTAATTTTATATTAACCTTCTTTTTTTAAATAATCAGCTTGCCTATAAATAGTTAAATCGGAGTTGACTCAAATTTGACTCGTTAACTAATTAAATTCAACTCATAAACTATTTATTAAGGCTTCGTTTGAGACGGCTTTTTTGCCGCTTCTTAAAACAACTTTTTAGTACAAAAATTTTAATTTTTTAATTAGAAAGCTACTTTAAGAAGCAGTAAGAAAGCCGTCCCAAACGAAACTTAAGTCGAGCCAAAGCCAATTCCCAGAACATTACACTCCTTCCCTACGCCCAAGATCTCCCATCCTTAGCTTTTCCCAGCCACCGACATAACATTTGTTACTTAGCAACAAACTTATCAAACCCTTAATTTTAAACATGCAGTGTGGCGTCTTCTATTACAGAACCTACTGTTACACGGAATCATAGTAAAAGATAACCTTTAATATTGCTGAATATTAATAAACCTTTTGATTTATCACTACCTCTCTCCCTTTCTATCAGTTCCTTCAATCAATCAAAGCATAAACAAAACATTTCTTGCAGGTAATGATTAGCTTTACTTATTTGTCACACATTCTTCAAGCAGACATGAAATGACTAAAAAGATGACGCTTGTAGCAGTGATTTTTAAAGAAAAAACTTGATAAATTTATCACATAACTGATGCAGTTTACAGGTAAGTTACTGTCAAGAAGAACAAGAAGACACACAAAGTAAAATAAACTACAGTTAAATAGTTGTCCCAGGAATGAAATCATCTGCTCTGGATTGAATGCATGAGATAAAAGTCAAATGAAATATGAGCCCAAAATAAATATGCCTTGCAGCACTGTCCTCTATTTGAATATGGAGCTGTTCATTTGCTTCCCTGAGTAGAGACAAGCTTCTTCCAGTAAAGCACCTATCAGCTTTATCTTCTTTGCAGAAGTGTTCATTTGATTAGTTTCATCTGGAACCCATGCGGGTACATGGAGACCTGGTATCTTCTTTGCCTTCTTTCAGAATGAGCCAGTTCTGCATTTTGTTTTATAAATGCAGGAAAATGGAAGGGGAGTTTAATTATCACAGAAAAAAATTTAGATTCGAAATATAGAAAAAAAGAAGTAATTTATATCACAAGGGGAGTTTTAATGTATAAAAGATGTCATGTAACTTGTAAGAAAGCTGATGCTGTAGCAAACTGGGGCCAAATGTAGTAAACGAATCATCAAGCCATTATGAAAGTATGAGGATAAGCTAATGAAAGTATATAACCCTCATGCAAAACGCACTTCTAACCCGCATTTCTTCAAATGCTCAGCCAGTTACACATTTTCCACCAGATGACTCTAATAACTACAGCAAGATACAATTAGAAATGTTTATTCAGCATATGATATCATCATCATTATTATCTATTAAGCCTTATCCCAACCATTTGAGTAGGGTTTATAAATGTCTTAGACATAAATTAAACACCAGCTTTCATTGGAACTCTGTTCAAGCATTAATACGTTGTGCTCATACATAAAATCAAGAAAAATGCGGTGGTGAATGGAAATATGATATCCTGCTGTCTTTGGTTAGCAACATGATTCAAAGCTGGAAAAAAAAAGACAATCCATAACTAGATGATGGAATTTGCAATTTAAGATATAAGCAGCGTCAACCTAGAAAGCATGGCATATGAAGCATTCGCTTAAAGAACTGATTTGTCCAGTTCTGCGGAAGTATGAGACCCTCTTGGATGTCTTGGTAACCTGTTGCAATTGGCTAGCAGTCGCAGCACTTCGCATCTCCTCTGCTTTCTTCTGAGCTGACCTAAGCTTCTTAAGTATCTTGTCCATGGAAGAAGATCTTCGCTTTTCTAGTTTCATCTAGAATATAGATTCAAAATAATCAAAATGATGCCACAAAAGACACTGATTTGATAACATGATAATTCAGAGAAACTAGGAGATTGCGCGGCTTAATAGATGGATAACTAGAAATGAAACAGGCACCTCTAATTTCCTTATTTCAGCCTCAGCTTTTGCTTTTTGTAAATTCTCCCATGCAATGATTTTGGCTTCCTCCCTTTTGACCCTGTATATAATGTCACAGATAAACTAAGTATTTGTATTTCATTAAGCATCATGATATATGACAAGACCATTTAAACCTATACCAGCAATCCAGCAGGAAGGAGACTTCCATTGCTAAAACAAACCAACAAGTTCAATAGGTGGCCAAAAGATAAATCTCAAACTTCAAAACATGTTCAAAATAAATATAACCATTGGTTCATATGCATAAAAATATGCCCTTGTTGGCTCACTTGTTGTTCAGGTATTCAGTAACAGTTGGAAGATGGAATTGTTCAGAATAACCACAGTTAAATGTTGTTGAGAGAATGAGATGGACAAAAGAAATAACAACAAAAAAGTTAAGTTCCATAAAAAGGCACTAATATTTACGTGATTTAACAACAAAAAAAAAAAATAGTGCTATTGAAAGCAAGTCCAACACTTGCCTTAAGCCCTCAGAGAGGCTATAGCAGCTCACACATCTCCCACGTAGTCAACATTATTACGACATGCCAAAGCAAGTGCCTTGACTAGGGTTTAAGTAGAGAGGTGGAGTCGTGGACAGCTTAACTTTGATTAAAGAGATGGTTGCTAGTACATCCATCAAGCTTGGAAGATGAGCTTGTCTTTCATGATAATAATTTTGATGTAAGGGGATGTATAAAAAACATTAATGGTTGGAGAAATAAGGATGCAAACTAGAAAGCTCCTTAGAGAAAATATCACTACAAGGCCTTCAACGTCTACAAGTAAATCATGAGATAAAGAAGATTAGTTTACAGAAAATATTACCACAAAAGCTTCAGGTTCTACAAGTAAATCATGAGATAAAGAAGATTAGTTTGAGGAGATGGACAAAAATAAAGGGCTACAAAATGTAGTGATGGAAAAGATAGTATAAATGATCATGAAAAATGGAATAGTTAGAAGCAAAGAGTAGATTCCCTAGACTATACATGCTACAAACTTAGGTACTTTTACTGCACTTGTTTAAGATAGTCTTTATCAAAAAATTTGAAGGAGGAATACAATAGAATTTGAAAATTAATAATTTTGCCTACTTAGTTTAATCTGAGAATGAGATTATCACTCCGCATAGTAAGAAAATAATTATCACACAAAATTAATTTAAGTGATATATTTCTTCTTTATCAATTTACTTTTCTTAAGCACGAAAGGTGACACCTGGTGCCTCGGACATTAGGTAATTACATTGCCATGAAAGGGCTCTAACCATTTTTTTTATGATCGTTCATCTGCTAGGGTTTTTTGCTCTAGCGCTTTCTTCCCACCTTTCTTGTCGTGCCGCCTGCTTGGGGAGGGGAAGCCCCTCCCCTCCGCCTCCCTCTTTATGACTGCCTCCTCCTATCTTTCGGACTTTCCTCCTCTCTCTAGAGCTGCGGCCCCCTTCATCTCAGTTCCCACTGGCCTAAACTTTATTTATAACCTCATTAACCAAGACCCAGTCGCAAATGAGTTCTCCCTTTCTTTTATACCTCCCCTTCCTAAGATTCCCTTCTCAACAGATGATCTTGCACTCAGAGTTCCTAATTGGAGCTTGTCCCTTGTCGGCTACTTGGTTGGCCCTAGACCCACGTACTTGAGCCTTCCGAATGTCATCAAGAAAACCTGGTCGCCTAAAGGTTCGGTTCATCTTCTTTCCCTTAACGATGGATTTTTTCTCTTTAAGTTTTCTTCGCTGGAAGATTTTGATGTTACGTGGTCGGGAGGCCCATGGTTCTTCTTCGGAAGACCATTCATTATGTAGAAATGGACGCATAAATTCAAACATAAGCATGATGAATTTAGCTCCATTCCCATTTGGATTAAAATCATGGATCTTTCTTTAGCCGTCTAGAATCCTTTGGGTATTTCTAAAATCGTCAGTTTCATTAGACACCCCCTTGTGGTTGATGCTCTCACTGCAAGGAAAACCCGTCTCACGTTTGCTAGGGTTTGCGTGATGGTTTCAAGTGCTTCTTCTTTGCCAGATGAAATTCCCATTTCATTGGATGGAGATGATGTCTCTCTCAAAGTCCTCTACAATTGGAAACCTACCCCTATTCTGGTTGTGGATCCCTTGTCCATCCCTTAAACCTTTGTCATAAAAACCCCCAACCAAAGATCCTACCTTCGGTACAAACTCGTGGCAGAAGTTCGAGCCGAGTTCTCTCTGCTCGCCCTCCCCCTAGAGCTCCTGCTATCCTCCCTAATCCTCAACCTACCAGCACTCCACCAATTACCTCCCAACCTTCCTCTGTCGTTCCCCCTGCTAGCTTCGACCCTTCCAACTCGTGCACTGCTCTTTCCCCACAGATACCCTCTGCTCTTCTTCCCACCCTGGCACCTATGGCTATTAACCGACATAAAGATATTATTCCCAACTTGAATTCCCCTACAGATGACGCTTCTTCATCTAAACTTTCCCCATGTTCGGATCAGCCGCCTGCTGAAATAAATGCCCTTCCCACCACCAACCAGATTGCTCTCACCTCTTCCTCTGAATGGACTCATCACAATGCCAGCCTTATGACTTCCCCAGACAAATTTGCTGTCTTGCAGCAAGAGGATCCTCCCGATCCTTAGGACCCTATTGAGAGGTCCTCCAACCCTGATTAGTCTCATCTCGATGAACCCCCTGATCAGGCTCAAACCCTGAGACCACAGTCTACAAAACCCTCCAGAGCCAAAAGTGTCAAGAAAGCGCACTCCTCCACTTCCAAGTCAAAATGACTCTCCCTCCTATTGGGTGCTGGAATATTCGGGGTTTCAATATCCCCGAAAAGGTTTTAACTTGTAAAAAATTGATCTCCTCTCATCGTCTTGACATGCTTGTATTCTTGAAGCCAAAATTCCCCCACAATCAGTTTCGGATCCTTGGTTTATTAACACTCATCAGGTTTTACCAAACGAAATGAATTGTAATAATTTCAGCTCCTCCTCCCCTGGCAGGATTTGGCTGAAGTGGAACCCCTCATCTTTTTCTTTCACCCCCACCATCTCTTCCCCCCAACTGATTTGTGGCACACTTCTCTCGGGTGCCTTACCTTAGATCATGATTTCGGTTGTCTATGCTGCTAATTTTCCTGTTGAGAGAGCTCCACTTTGGCAGCAGTTTTCTAGCTTGGCATATTCTATCTCAACTCCATGGATTATCATAAGGGATTTTAACTGTTACAGAGAGGTGAAGGAGAAATTGGGTGGTAGGCCGATTCAATTCAGCCGACTTGGGGAAATGAATAACTGAATTTTCAACTCTGGCACTTTAGACCTCGCCTCTACAGGTTTGTTTTACACCTAATTTAACCAACATTTAAAAAATCCTATTCATATTAAGCTTGACAGAATGTTGGTTAATTACTCTTGGTTCGAAAACTTTCCATCCTCCTTTTATAAGGGGAACCCCCCCTCCCCCCCCCCCCCCCCCCCCCCTCTTGCTCGGATCACTCTCGTATTGTGCTTCACTCAGGTCAACATGCTCCCAAATATGGTAGATTACAGTTTAAGAATTACTGGATTAACATGTGTGGATATTGGGATGGTGTTATTGCTGCTTTCTCCTCTCATCATGAGGGTAGTCTGATTGCCAACTTTAATTGCAAATTACAGTCACTCAAATCTCTTCTCAAAAAGAGGCAATGGGCTAATTCAACCTTCCTTATTGCCAAAATTTCAACTCTTGAGCACAATAAAAAAATTTGCTTATCAAATTCAAATTAACCCATTCGACACAACCCTGTTGACCCTGATTTTTCCCCATACTTAGGTCAAAGAGTTGACCTAGTCAAGATTGACCAGGCTAGACCCCAGGACCCATCCCAGTGGGTTCAGGGAGTCAAGCCAAGTCTGCTGAACCCAGACCCAGGCCCTGGGTCAACCTGGATTGACCTAATAGACCCATATAGGTCTAAACTAGTTCAAATCAGATCCAAGCCCAACCAAGGGCTTCAAGGCTCATACCCCTCTTCCCTTGGACTCATTTGACTAGGATTGACCAAGTCAACCCTTGACTTGGTCAACCCAAGCCATCAAATGGTCAAAATGACCTATTTAAGACCCTTTAAGGCCCTTAAAACCTTTCCTAATCAACTCCAACTCAAACCACAGCCAAGCTAACCTGGTTTCCCTCCTAATTAGCCCTAGGGTTGATCCTAACCGTCCATGATAGGGTTAGAGGCTTTAAATAGGAGAAATTAGGGCTTGTTTAGGGACTTTTGGCTCTTGTTCTCACCCTAGCCTCCCTAAGCCAGAGAACTCTCGTGTGTGAGCTCTCTCGCGCTCCCCCTACCTCCCCCACTCAAATCCAGCCGTCAAACGCTCGCCGGCGGCAGAATCTCTGGTGAACCGAGACTATGAATCTTCCAAAGCCATTTGCGCTTGATCCAGACGTCGGGAGCTCAAGGGATCTTCTACAATCTTTATACGTGGACAATCAACAAGTTCAGAGAGCCCTCAAGCGGATTAATCCATCCATAAGCAAGGGTAAAATCCTAAACCCTAGATCAGGACACATAGGGTAAAATAGCGCTCAATATATCGTGTTTTGAAAAATTCCAAGTCTTCCACATGATTTTTGTTCATGAACTTAGTTTAGGGTTAAAATTTCGTGCGATTTGGTCCACCCGATCATGAGAACGAGGCCAAAAACTCCTAAGGGGCTCGGTTTCGCCCTAGTCTCCGGCGTACGAAATCTCCGCCATTGATCGTTTGATCAACGACGGAGATCTCGCCGTCCCGTGGTCCTTTCAAACCGCGGCAGCGATCTTGCGGTTCCATTCTCTGTTCGCCAGGATCAGGACCGTCCATCCCATACCGCGGGAGATTGGACGGTCTCACGGAGCCTCTTACGTGGCTAAGTGGCGGTTCGACCGCGGCAATCATTGCCACGGTCATTATGGCAATGATTGCCCGCCGCGGCAATCATTGCCCCAGAACCGCGGATCCAACCAGAGCATGCCGCGTGGCCACCCAGCCGCCGCCGCCGCGGTCCTCTCCCCAATCATTGCCCGGGACCGCGGAGCCAGTCCCGGGCCGACGCGTGTCCTGCGCCGCCGCCGCCTTTTCCTGTTTTTATTAATTTTAATAATCTTTTTTTTAATATATTTTAAATCCAGTTTTATTAATAATTATTTAATTACTATTATTTATATTTATATTTATATTTATATTATTATTATTATTATTGTTATTATTATTATATAATAATTTATTAATAATAATGTTATTATTATAATAATAATAATATTATTATTATTATTATTATATATTAATAATATTATTGTTATCTTTATTATAATATTTTAATAATAATATTATTACTACAATAATAATAATAATAATATTATTATAATATGCTATTATTATTATTATTATTATTTAAAAGAAAATTATTTTTAAAATTTCATTACTTTATTATTATTATTATTATTATTATTTTAAGTCTTATCATTATTATTATTAGTATTATTATAATATTAATATTATAATTAATAATAATATTATTATTTTAATAATATTATTATTATGATTAATATTTACATTATTATAATACTAATGCTTATTATTATTAATATTATCATAATACTAATATTATTGATAATAATATTATTATTATTCTAATAATATTATTATTATGTTAATATTCATATTATTATAATACTATCTATTATTATTAATATGATTATAATATAAATATCATTATTAATAATATTATTATGATTTTAATAATAATATTATTATGTTAATATTTATTATAATAATATTAATATTTATTATTATTAATATTATTACAATATTAATGTTGTTAATTAATAATATTATTATTATCTTTAATAATAGTATTATTATGTTAATAGTAATATTGTTATAATATTAATATTTATTATTATATTAATAATAATATTTATTATTATTATTATTTATGTTTATTTTAAAATTCAGATATTTTAATATCTGATTCATTTTAAATTTATTAATTATTTTCAAATATTAATTATTTCAAATTATTTAAAAATCCTTTTTAAACCTATTTAACTTAGAAAATTCATAACTAATTCATTTTAAATCGGATTTTGACGTATGATACCTTAAATTTTTCAGAAAAATGTGAATTTTAATTTAAAAATATTTTCTGGAATTAATTCTGTATTTTCTGGATTATTTTCTGTGCTACTTAATGATTTGATTATTTAATTATTATTTAATTATTTTAAATATAAAAATTATTTTTTAAAATACAAAAATTATTTAAAAACCCCCCTTGGTGGCTGGTGGATCTCTCATACACATATGAGTTATTTTCAAATTACCTTATTTTAAAACTTATTTTTGTTTATTTATTAATTTATGTGTATTTTAAAATATTTTGAAATTACATATTAATAAATTATCTAATTATGGGAGATTCACCCTTGAAATTTTAAACCTAGACTATATGTTTGAAAAGCATTCATGTGGGAGAAGGATTAGTGAATGATTGTGTCCCAATCATTCACTAATCACTTCATTAGGTTTCTTTACTTAGTATTTTCGTAGTCCTTGCATGTGTAGGTTGCACAAGCACGTAGCCTAGGCTCTCCTAGATCTAAGGACTTGATTGGTGTATTTACATTTGCTGCATTTACCCTCTAGGTTATGCCTAAGGGTTAGTTACTTCATTTTATTCCTATATAACATAGTGACACCTTAAGGACAATAATTAAGGGCTGTCTAGCAAACTTAGAATATTTCTAGGAGCTATGATAGATCCCGGATCGCTATAAAACTTTAAACACTAGAACTTAGTGACATCTGGAACCCCCTATAATTTTCTGGGAGTTTTCTGAACTCTTTAAAACACTTAATTAGCAAACCCTAATCTACCTGTTAATTAAGCCTTAGAAACTTTAGAAAAATCTAATAAATTCATTTTAAATCAGAAAAATACCCATAATACTACAAACTCTCTAGAATTCAGTCCCCAACCTTAGATAATTAGGGCCCCTTTATTGGACATTAATCTAGACTTTAATTAAACCTTAATAAAAAATCACCTTTTTGCCTTAATTAAATCATTAAAAATTATTAAAAATCCCAAATCTTCCTCAAACACTTGGGAACACCTTATTAGGTCATTTCTGACCTTTGGGGGTGATTCCAATCAGTTTGGAGTTGATTTGGGCCAAAACCCCCAAAGTACCCCTAATTAGGTAATTTCGATAATTCATTTAATTGCCCCAACTTCTAAAAAGCATAACTAATTATAGAAAATTCCAAAATGGGCAAACTAAAAGGCATTTAACTCTAATTAAGGTCTAGTATTTATTAAAAATATTAGGTGTCCAAAAAACCAGCCTAAAATGAAAAGTCAACTTTTCGGTTAACCGTAGCCTATAGTCTATGGCCCGAAACTTCTAAAATTCATAACTTTGCGTAGGAAATTCCAAATCCAGCAAACTCAAAGGCATTCAACTCACATTAGGGTCTAGTATTTATTAAAAATATTAAGATTCCAGAAATCAGCTGAAATCAAAAAGTCAACAACAAAACTTCAAAAATTCATAACTTTAGATAGAAGAGTCCAAATTGGGCATGCTAATTGTCTAACTGATCAGGTTAAGGTCTAGTATTTTATAAAAATATTAGCTGTCCACAAATCCCCTTTAATCAAAAAGTTAATTTTGGACCCCCCCTTTGCCTAGTGTATAAGTGGACCCCGAATCTCCTAAAATTCACTAATGTAATTTAAACTTCAAACACCATTATCCTAAGTATTAAAACTGACATACACATCAAATTAATTAAAATGAACCCTAATTCACTAGTATTTGGACTTAAATTAAAACTCCCTCCTCAGACCTGCAACAAACCTGGATAGTAGGCAATTGTAACTAACTACCCAGCTTAGGATCTACCTCAGCCACACAGGCTTCTACACACACTGTAGAATTATTTGCTAGGGCACCACTTCTAGACTTATGCTAGGCCGGTGTTTACTTTTCCTGTTGTGTGCCGAGCTTTTCCGGGTTTTCACTGCGTGTTGTAATTGAACTGTTGGTGTGTTTGCTTACTTTTACTGCACTCTGGGATTTGATGTGATTGCACGATAGACTACCTATAGGTTAGGATCGATGTTGATACTAACGATGTCTCCTGCAGTTGGCCATGCTCATGCAGCGCTAAATAAAAAGGGAGGGCAATAATCATGATTTAAAATACTAATGATATTTTATGCAGATGCTTCAGAGATTGCTCAGCCCCCCTAAATAGATGAGGGCTAATTAAAAATCATTATAAATTGCTACAGGTGCTCCAGAATTGCTGAGCCCTCAAATAATTAAGAGCATTGCCAAGTGTGGCTGTGATGAGTACTTTATTTTCCCTATAATTGCTTGTGATATATTAAGCTGCTTGGGATGATTTTTATTAGGATAACCTTGCAGGAAAATCTAGAATTTACTGCTTTCATTTAATGTAATTGATTGTAATATTGGTTAAGAGTTGTGAAAGTTTATTTTGAGTAGGGATACTGAGATCCAAAAGTTGAATTCCAAAGAGAAAAGGACACCCAATATGAGGATAGTCTTTTTCTATTTGGAAATCCAAATCTGGATCAGTCTACTACCTGAGGAGTCCAAGGAAGAGGAGATCCAAGAAGTCCAAGGAAAAGGAGACCCAAGGAGTCCAAGGAAGCTAGGATCCAAGGAGTCCAAGGAAGAGAAGAGCAAGAAGATGAAGACTAAGTGTATCCCACTCAAAATGACTTGCGTCTATTCTAGGATTAGAAATCCGGGTTATCGGCAGTGGTGCCCGGCCACTTTATTTTCTGCAGACCCTGGGTTGTAATTAAGCGCAGTTGGTCTATGGACATTTAATTGATTTGTTTAATTATTTATTGTGTTTGATTTGATGTTGATTGTACATAGGTTGTATGCTTTTTTTAGTTTATTGGCGATCTGCATGCCTCTTTTGTTTTAGCCTGAATTTCGTTAGGCTCTCTAAGGACTAAAATTTTTTCTACTCACAACTAACATTCAAAATTTTAAGGTTTAAATAATTTAGAAACTTAACGACCTAGGGAATTGCCGGAATCGTCCGGGGTCGCATGCATATTATTGCATTTCTCTCTTTCCTTCTGTAAGACACTTCCCCGCCTGCGGGTAGAGTCCGGATAATCTGACCTATGAGGATGAGGTGCCGGACCTGGGGAAGCCCAGTCTAATTCTAAAAATTATTTTATAAGCCTTTTTAAAGTTTTATACATACCTGATTTGGAAGCTTCAACTAGCATGCATTGTATTAGAAACTAACTAAATCAAAATTTTAATTGCATTAGCTCTAGGAGCATTCACTCAACATCAGTCCGGGGCCAATTAGGAAATCCTCTAGACGTCGGTCATACTTCCAAGAACTATAACCTACCCACCCATCTTTTATAAGTGACTAGACAGCATGGTTTTAAAGGGATTAGGTGGTTAGCTGGCTCCCCCTTCCAGGCCGGGGTAAGTCCAGGTTTTAGCATTGCATTAGCTAAGGCACGGGTGTTAATGTTGCGTAGAATACTAAACACATTAGATTTAGGATTCAAGGCTACTATTGTTTCGTAGTATGCCTCATCAGTAGGTGGGTCTTCTGTCTTCCAGAGACCATAAGCCCTACATATCCGCGTCACACGGATGACGCCACCTCCATTCTTCTCTCCTACATGCTCTGAGTTCATGACCTTTATTTTACCCAATTTCTTCTCACTACATTAGTCCCTCCGGATATTGATCTGAGCCGTGCATGTTGACTAAGCCTAGTTGAACCTCTCTTTCCCTTCGAGTAGGATTTCCTAGTCCTCGCCCTATGTGCCAATCCCAATTTGGGAAGAATAATGTAGAATCCTTAATCGAGAGTATTCTCAGGCCCCGGCTTGAGATGTAATTAACCACGGGGGCTTGCGCCCGTGGGGAACCGAATCTCACTCTCAAATAAACCCCATTTGAGCTAATGTATCGGGTGGGGGAAACCCGTTGTGATTAGATTGTACATATTATTATCCATCGGGGTGTGCTGGTGAGAGCCACTATCCTCAATGGTTAATCATATGCGTGATCGAATCTGCCCTCCCATTGGCCAGATACTGTCTCCCCCCGCGGGGCGGCGGTGTTTTTGTTGTGCCCTTTCGGAGGTCCACAAACCCTCAATGCCACACTCAAGGAGAGCAATTCCTCTCTCTTTCTTCTCTGCTAAGGCCAAATGGTTATCCAATGGGGAAGACGACTTGAGCTTCTTGTATGCTAGAATTAAATCTAGGTGTAATTCTAGCCGAATTAAGGAGCTTACCACTATTGATGGTCACTTCACCTCTAGCACTGACATTGCTAATGCAGCCATCCAATACTTTCAAAACTTGTATAATTCTCCAAAAGCCGGTTAACTCCTCCACTCACTCCTTACCCAGTGGTTCCACTATCCTTACCCATCTTGTGGCCCCCCTTATTGCCCCGATTTCAAACCAAGAAATTAAGGAGGTTGTTTTTGCTGGGCCTTCTTCATCTTCCCCAGGGCCGAACGGTTTCACTTTTGAATTCTATAGTCTTCTTGGGATGTTATTGACCTGCACATATGTAATATTGTTAAAAAATTTTTCATCTCAGGTCACCTTCCCAAATGTGCTAAAGCCACTGCCATAGCATTAATTCCAAAACACACTCATACCTCCAATATTTCAGACTTCAGGCCTATCTCTCTCTGTAATATTTTTAACAAGATTATGGCTATCCGTATGAAAGGTATTATGCTTTTTATTATTCATAAGAGCCAAGCTGGCTTCATTCAAAAGAGAATCTCTTCTGATAATATTGTCTTAGCCTTTGAAATTTTGAGCGATTTCAATGTCAATGCTTGCAAGAAATTTTTCTGTGTCAAGCTCAACATTAGAAAGGCTTTTGACACAGTTTTTCGAGAGTTCCTTATCATTAGACTGCAAGAAAAGGGCTTTCCTGCTATATTCATTTCCTGGAATAGGGGGTGCATTTTTTATATTCCTTTTTCTATTTGCATTAATGGTGCTCTTAAAGGTTATTTCAATTCCTCCTCTGGTCTGCGACAAGGTTGCCCCCTTTCCCCTTTACTCTTTGCCATTGTGATGGATGCTTTTTCATGTACTCTGGATGCTGGTAGCATTATGGGTGTTTCTAGTGGATCGGCTACATTCAATCATCTGCTTTATGCCGATGATGTTTTGATATTTGGGTCGGCATCTTTGCAAAATGCTCATGGTTTAAATGATGCCCTTAACATCTTTGCTGCATCTTTTGGGCTTCATATCAACAAGGCTAAATGCTCTATTATTTTTTCCCAGAACTCCTACTTAGCCAATGATATTACCAATATACTTGGATTCTCTCAATCTGAGCACACTCTGAAATATTTGGGTCTGCCTATATCCTCCAAAAAATTTACTTCTGCTCACTTCCAATCACTACTGAGTAGAATTTCTACTCTACTTGCTGGTTGGAAAGTCAAGTTCTTATCTTTTGCAGGTAGAATACAATTCTTGAAGTTCACTATTGCTAACACCCTCGCCTACTGGATAAGAGGGGCTATCATACCTAAGTCATGCTGCAAAACTATTGACAAACTTTGTTCCAGATTCTTGTATCATGGCTCCACCTCTAACAAAAAACTTCATCTTATTGCGTGGAACAAAACCTGCTTACCCCACCTTCCTTGGTGGGTTGGGCATCCTTGACACCCAATTCCTTTACCATGGACATGGATGCAGTTTTATTTGGCGGATGTTTAACACCAATTCTTTGGTGGCTGATTGGCTCAGATTCAAATTTGTTTCACCTTGGAAACCCCCTCCCATTAAAGCTACTAAATTCTGGAAGTTTATTTGTATCACTGCATCTCATATTAGACAAAACATTAAGCTTCACGTTGATGCTTTAATTACAAGTTATCTATGTTTTGGGACCTTTGGGTTAATGGCAAGGTGGTATCTGATTTCATGCAGCCGCCAGCACAAGGTTTCATCACTGTGCAAGAGTTTATTTCTCTTGGCACCTAGAAGTTGCCGGACTCTTTCCCTCCTCTAGCTATTCATAACATTTCTTCAATTTTAATCCAGGACCACCCCTCTACTACTATTGTTGGAATGGAGTTGATAATCCTTGCTTCAAAACTTTCAAATTACAATTTTTTTTCTGATTTTCCTCAAGTTCTTTGGCACAAGTTCATATGGCATAAAAAGTCGGCCCTCAAATTTTCATCTTTTGGTTGGCTGGCGGCTCGTGATGGTTTAAAAACTACGGATGTGTTAGCCAAAAGGAATATTTAGATACATGCCACTTGCTCTCTTTGCTTGAAGGAGGAAGAAAGTATCATGCATTTAATGTTTTAGTGTGATTTCTATTTTGCGGTTCTGTCTTTCCATCTGTCGTATTTGGATGGATTTCTATTTAGGCCTTCTATGCTGTAACTTTTTGAATTTTTTTATCATGTTCAACATTTTAACTCTTATGAGAAGAACTTCTGTTTTTTTGTGATCTGCTGTTCGGTTTATTTTCTCTGGCGGGAAAGGAATGACAGACGCTTTGCTGGGATTCATAGCGCTCCTAACTTTATTTGTTGCAAGATCATTAAGGCTATCTCGGCAAAGGTCTCTCATTGGAAAATTTTGAAATGCTACACTCCTTCCCTTTGTGCTTCAGCTCATAATGATGGTCTCCAGGAGCAATTTTTTGTCTCCCTTAAGACTGTGAAGAGTGTAACCGACAATTTTCTGCATTTCCCCCTGGACGGCCTCGTCGTACCGCCACTTTTTAGTTCTGCATTTGGCTTGGCACCTTCCTGCACCCACTGACTGTTCTCGTAGTCTGGTCCGATGGCAACCCGAGGTGCTATTCCTTCCTGTGGCTTCTTTCGGGCACTTGTGCTTTTCTTGCCATGACTTACTGCCTGCATTTGTCAGTTTTGGCCACTCCTGAGTCCGTTTGGGACCGCCTGTTGCTATTTTCGGTTTAATTTTTATGTCCTTTTATATATTTTGTTACAGCTCTCATTTTACTTGTAATTTGCTTATAGAGTTGTTTTTTGGTGCTCTTTGTAACCTCATTTTTTAATATACGGGCTTTGCCCCAAAATTTTCCCAAACAAAAAAAATTATTGCCATGAAAGTGCTTTACGATTTTGATAGCACTGGCCAAAAACATTAATCTGCATCTATTGTGGAAATAAGAGCCTATCCATACTAAGAGACCACACATGCATACAAAGTTACAAACCAAAGGGGGATAAGATAAGAAAGCACTCCATCTCGAACCCAAATACATCCAATCTCACCACAAAAAAAGCTCCAAATTTCCAAAACCTTAATAAATCAGAAATATTTTAATATCTTGTCCGAATACAAGAACCAAACAAGATAGATAATAAACAAAGGGAATAATTCATACCACAGATTTTCACTCAAATGCTCTTTAAAGTCGACGCCCCCACAAGCCTTTATTCTCTGTTTTTTTTTAAACTCAACTGCGGTAGACTGTAGCCTCATGCACACTCCAACCACACTTTTCCTTTTATTTAAATAAGTTTAAGAAGGTGAAAATTCAAAATCAATTCATAAGGATAAATTTTGGACTTATTCTTATCAAGAAAGATAATTCAAAAATAGCTCAAATAAATTTTTATTTGTACTAAAATCATATATTTTAAAATTTGTTTACCCTGTTAAAATTATTTAGGTAATTTCCTAATAATTATTCCCTTGAGTCAATAATATGGCAATATATTTCGAGTTTCCCTAAGTCATCTCCAAACTAAGCTCTTTAATCTTACAAAAACCCTAAAGGGCGCTTAAGCCCATTAAGCTGAAATGATATATGGACTTAACACCTAAAAGACATTTAAAGTACATATGTTATGTACTTAAGAAGGATCTACCATTATGAAAAGTGCTTCTCTGATTAAATCTTCATATTAACAAAGTTTGTGTTTTCTTGCTTTGAATACTGCTACCATACGACTGTCTAACATGAGACCAATCAACTTGATCATCTACTATGTTTTTCCCTTAACCTATGCCTGCCTTATGAAACTCAGGCCACAGCAAAAAAGCTAATCTTTGCTAACTTAACCAAGTAACATTGCTCCAACAATGAAATTAAATCAATGCCACACAAAGCTACACCTTATAACAACGAGATCACCAACTCTCTTAGCTTTCATGATAATCAATACATGCTTGCAAACTTTAAGAATTTCAACAGCTTCTGACAACCAAAATCCTCTTTCATTAAGAGAACCCAAATATATTAAATTTGATATATATTTAATCAAATAATGTCCTAATGCATCATCACTGTGTCAGAACTAATTATCTTCATACTATATTATTTCTCATATAAGATGCTTACTAGCATGTGGGCACAAGAAAACAATATTTCCTAATGTGGAAAGATATAGAATGAACAAGCTAAGCAAGCATTTGTTCATTAATGCAAATGGTCTTTTTCATCGTTCAAGGAAAATAACCTGAATCTGTTAGTCTATGTAGAATCTGATTGTGTCGATCAATTGGATTGTACTATTGCCTCGGACTTCAAATCAATTTCTCAATTGGCCTGCTGCCTGCTTGGGTTCAGGTGCTTTGCACCCGAAATTTTTTTTCCGTATAACGCTCTGATGCTGTGTACCCAAGCGCCTCGGTGTTGCAAAGTCTACTAGGAGAAACGACAGAAAGCAAAGCGTCGCAGCGCTTTAGATTCGACACCGTAACACTGTGTAGTACCACAGATCTGCGTGTTTGAGCGCCACAACATCAATAGATAAACCAGAATCAGAGGTTTGAGCATCGCAGCACTCCAAACTGGCATCGCAACACTTCGAGGCGGACTGAACAATTTTCTCTCATTTTTCTCAAGGGTGGCATCTCTTGGTGTTATTAACTTATTTTTCTCTTGTGTTTTGTGTGTGAGAATGGTGCAAGAGAGGCGAGAAGCAAGGAGAGAATGAGAGAGAAGAGAGATATGTACTTATTTCTTCCAATTTTTATAGTGAACTTCTTGGTGTGGTGTGGCTCTGTAATTTTTTCCCGATTTCAGATTTTTCCACGTTAAATCTTGGTGTCCTTTACTTTCCGCTGTATTTCTATTTTTATTGTTTGTTTCATTATGATGTTTTACTTCCATCCCCAATAACTTATATCAGAGTGAGGTTGTTCAATTCGAGTGGGAGTAATGATGGATGAAGGACGAAGCAAAGTACAAGATTGAGAAACTCAACGGTTCAAACTACGCATTTTAGAGGATGCAAATTGAAGATTTGCTATATCAGAAGAAGTTGTATTTACTATTAGAAGGAATCACCACGAAGTCGGGCTCTATGACTATGGAAGAGTGGGAGGTTATTGACCGGACTGCACTTGTTTGATACGACTTTCATTTTCCTCATATGTTACATTCAACATTGTAAATGAAAAGATTTCAGTGGATCTCATGACCGCACTGACTAAAATGCATGAGAAGAAGTCGGCCTCAAACAAAGCGTTCTTGATGAAGAAGTTATTCAACATGAAAATGTTGGATAGCATTCCAATGGTAGAGCACCTAAATAATCTAAACACTGTGATGAGTTAGTTGTGTTCAGTTGGCATAAAGTTTGATAATGAGGTGAAAGCGTTGCTGATGTTATCTTCATTTCCAGGAAGCTGGGATGGGCTTGTTACTACTGTAACTCTTCAGGAAGTTCATAATTGAACTATGAGGACATTGTGAGATTAGTGCTTAATGAAGAGATTCATAGGAGGGCGAATGGTGAATATTCAAATTCTGCTCTGAATGTTCAAGCAAGAGGAAGGGGTTTAGAGAGAAATCTTAATAGAGGGAAAGCTAAACCAAGGAGAGAAAAGTCTACTTCAAGCAGAGGAAAAGTTGTGTATAGGAGCAATGGAAACATGTTTACAAACTTTAAGAATTTCAACAGCTTCTGACAACCAAAATCCTCTTTCATTAAGAGAACCCAAATATATTAAATTTGATGTATATTTAATCAAATAATGTCCTAATGCATCATTACTGTGTCAGAACTAATTATCTCCATACTACATTATTTCTCATATAAGATGGTCACTAGCATGTGGCCACAAGCAAAAAAATATTTCCTAATGTGGAAAGATATAGAATGAACAAGCTAAGCAAGAATTTGTTGATTATTGCAAATGGTTTTTTTCATCTATTAAGGAAAATCACCTGAATCAACATCTAACCATAATACATCTATAATAGCATGTGTTGACTTATCCTCCTTTGTAGTTGCAATTCATATATTACTCCTACCTCTTTAAAGCTTGATAATTTATATCTGATTGTCCTTTCTTCTTATAATAGAATCAAATAGGCTTTCTATTACCTAGTATTAGACTTACTATTGTTATAATTAGAGGAATACCCTTTCGTGAAAGGATTTTCATTAATCAATAATCCCCCAACCTACTTGTCACCTCTTATACCCTCAAACTTGGCTATCGTAACCTTAAAAATGAATGAATTCTTAACATCCACTAAGCTATGTAGCTCTACCATATAATATAGTCTCACAAAAATGCATATAAGAGAAAAATAAAGGGCACAAGTGAGATAAAACTTAATCATCATTGCATCTATATTACTTGAATCCCTATTAATAGAATTGAGCTTATTAATACACGATTTAAGGTAAATCTTCTTCTATGTGTAGCAAGCAGAGCTTCACTAGTAATAAAGTTTGATGGGGACTTCTGATTATATACGAAGGGTCCAGCTTATGCTAAAATACCTTTCCAGTTGTTTCTTCCAAGACATCTCTATTGCCACCTCAGCTCAATGAGCTATCTCCGCCAACAATCAATGAGGAATATGTTTTCAACAATTCAATTATCTCTTCCGTTGCTTCTTGCCCTTGGACAAGAGTGGCCTTCAACAAACAAGAGGTTGAAACTAGTAGAACAGATGATGGTTCTTTCTTTTGTATCAAGTACCAACATATCAATTAGCAAATGGTATAGCCATAGTTTAAGGAGATAGATTCACCCTTCATGTTGATTCACCCTTCATGTTGAAAGCGATGATAGGAGCATGTTGTCCACATCACAATTGCCCCTCGCGTTGCTCCCTGCCATCATGCCATAATTGTTTTTGTTGGGATTTCTTGGAGGAAGGAAATCATTCTTGAATCCACAAGCTCTTTTTGGATGGCTGCTCCAAGAAAATGAATGGAAGGGATAGAGAGGGAGAGAGCACACCTCTCTACTTATAAGATTATAAGACTAATGCGAGAATACAATGAACCTAGAAAACAAGATAACTAAAACTGGACCAAAATACTAACAATCTTCACCTTGGTCTAATTTTATAAAATTAAGAAAAAAAATATGTCCACAAAGAACAGTCCAAGAAAAAACTTCATGTCGGTTGCCACTTCTCCTCCACCTACTGTTTCCAGAGAACAACCCAAGAAAAGGCCTCCACCGGACTGTCACCTGCTTTTCCTCCACCTGAACGCTCGAACTCGCGCCTGCTGCAACGTCCTGGCTCCGCTTCCGATCCCGCAAGCCCATCTCTCGCGCCTGGACCAAACTCTAAAGCTCCCGTGCCTGGTCCGATCTTTTGCACGGCACTAGCTCCCGCACCTTGCCCGGCCTTCTGCACAGCACTAGCTCCCAATCCAGACCCGTGCCTGCATAACCCTGTCGTGCTTCCGCTCTGCCCGCGACACCCGCAACTTGTCCGCCTGTGCAATTCCGCAGCTTGCGACTAGCTTGCTACCCGAGGTTCTTGATCCATTTCAAGCACAGCACCAACTCCGCGCCCTTGCCTGACTGCAGACTTGCGACCCAATCCACATCCGATCCCGTACGAAATCACGTGTCCACCCCAACCCTCCGTCCGCTCATACAACCTGGCTCTGTTGTCTCCGCCCTACGAGACCAGGCAACCCAACTCGCTTCAACATGCCCGCGTGGCTCGCTTAAGCGCTCATCCCTCGAGAGACCTAATCTCGCGCATTGCGTGCGTCCACCCAGCGCCTCGCGCCTACACTGTGTGTGCCCCCTCCCAGGCACACCCGCCTGCACAAACAGTGTGCGCCTGATCCGGCTTTCACTCGAACCTGCACAATGGCTAAATTCGAAATTGTTGGTATTTTCTAGGAGGAAAGGAATTTTCTTGGATCTACAAGCTATTCTTGGATGGCTGCTCCAAGAGAAAGAATGAACGGGGTAGGGAGGGAGAGAACACACCTCTATACTTATAAGACTAATACAAGAATAAAATGAACCTAGGAAACAAGATAACTAAAACTGGATTAAAATACTAATAATCTCCATCTTGGTTCAATTTTACAAAGCTAAGAAAAAACATCTTTGGTCCACAAAGAACAGCCCAAGAAAAAAAAACTTCGCGTCGGTTGCCACTTCTCCTCCACCTGCTGTTCACAAAGAACAACCCAAGAAAAAGCCTCAACTGAATGGTCACCTTCTTCTCCTCCACCTGATCGCTCGAACTCGCGCCTGTTGTGACATCCTGGCTCCGCTTCCAATCCTGCGAGCCCGTCTCCCGCGCCTGGCACGAACTCCCGCATGATCTTCTCCCTCATGCAGCCTTCTCCCGTTCAGCTTCCCCCTCGCTATCCAAGCCTGTCTCCAGTGCTCCCGCGCCTCGCCCGGCCTTTTGAACAGCACCAATTTCCGATCCAAACCTGCGCCCGCACAGCCCTGTCGCGCTTCTGCTATGCATGTGACACCTGCGACCCCTACGCTTGTGCAATTTTGTGGCTTGCGATCGGCCTGCCACCCCGAGGTTCTTGCTCCACTGCAAGTATGGCACCAACTCCGTGCCCTTACCCGACCACATACCCGCGGCCCAATCCTGAGTGAAATCGCACGTCCACCCCAGCTCATTGTCTGCTCACAGGACCTGGCTCCGCTGTTCTCTACCCTGCGCAAACAGGCAGAACAACCCGCTTCAGACCCGACCTCCCATGCAGCATACCGGCGTTGCTCGCTCCTGCGCCTGTCACCCGTGTGACCCGATCACACGCCTCGAGCACGTCTGCCCAGTGACTCATGCCTGTACCACGTGCACCCGCTCCCAAGCACACCCGCCTACATGACCTGCGGCCTCTAACCCGTGTGCACCTGATCCCGCTTCCACTTTGATCTGCATGGCGGCCTGATCTGACCAACCGCCTATGACTCAGCCTCCCCTGCTAGCGCAAGAAACCGCGCAACCTCTGGCCTGACCAACAAGCCTCATCTGACTGCACGTACGACAGCGTAAATGCAACCTTCTTGTCCCAACGTGAATCACCGGTAGCCCGTGGCCTCTTTCTTGATTACAAGAAAACTTCATTCTCCCTCCCCTTAACCACCTCCACCAGGCTTTGATACCATTTATTGGTATTTTCTTGGAGTAAAGGAATTTTCTTGGATCTATAAGCTCTTTTTGGATGGCTGCTCCAAAAGAATGAATGGAGGGGGTAGGGAGGGAGAGAGCACACCTCTCTACTTATAAGACTAATACAATAATAAAATGAACATAGGAAACAAGATAACTAAAACTAGACCAAAATACTAACAGTTTTTAACGTCACCACTCCAATCGTCTCCCAAAGGATCAAGGGTGCCATTCATCGCTCTACTATAAATAGATCATTTAAATGAGTGCAAGATCATTCAATGCATTTCTACATCGAGAACTTGAGCATCAAGGTGGCATAGCGACGATAATAGCAATAGTTTTAGTAAAATCCTATCTCACCATTCCCTAATAATTTCACTCATCATATGGCGACATGCCTGTCCTTCCCGAGCAATCATTTCAACATATCAATATTTAGATGCCTATTATGGTCGGTTGATGTTTCCACCTCATTAGTGCGCACAAAAAGCAAAGCAATATCCCGAGTCAATTCCACATTCCAGTTAATCATTTAACTTGTGCATATGGGTTACATCTCTTGAAATTCATTATTCAACCGTACACGACAATTCTAAAGCTATAAGAAGCCGAGAATAGTGCTCCCAGTTGCACAATACCTTCAGAGCCTTCAAACCACCTCCTAAAACACCTTCAGAAGAGAAGCCCTTAGTAGATAGAATAGAAACGCTCCTAGAGAATTTGACTCCTGCACTTGTGGGATCCAGTTACCCCCACAAATCCTCTACTGACTTCGTCCCTAATGGATAAATATTAAAAAAATAAATTGTAGGGCAATTGAATGAGATGATTTGATGGAAGAAGAAAAGCAATAATATATTATATAACTGTATTGATAGCAATTCAGATGACAATTATGGCATCATGTCAGATTAACTCACTTTCCCCCTCTACACTTACATCCTAGATGTCAGGTTTGAGAGTCGGTAAGCATTGAAAACTAATACTTAATACACTTGTCAAAAACATGTGTGATAATGCTGCTTGCTACAAATTTTATTTTAGAGTTGCATACATTCGACACACTCTACGTGAGCAACACTATGAGTTTGGTATCCTATTTTATAATGTAAGCTCTTCACAATGCCTCGGCAATGCAAGCCTTGCTTAACTTTGTTTCTAATAAAGATATATCATTTTTTCTTTTCTATTTGCTTCTTATTAATACATGTATAGAACGTGAATTATTATATACCACTTGATCTTCTACACAAGCTTGTTGTGCCATGAATTATGGTTCACTTGCATTTCCTAACATGAGCAAAACCTTGGGTACATCAAGGTTGTATGTACCCATGTTGCCACTATTCATATAACGAGGAGTTCACCTTTGATTGTTGCTATCTTAAACTAGGGTGAAAGCCCAAACAATGACGATTATGATAGGTTCGAGAGGCCCCACACAAGTTTAAAAATTGTGTTAGGTGCATCATGGATGAGCTCCATGAGATCAATTTAGAGGTTCAAATGACGATCCCCAACCCACTTGGGTCAATGGTCTTGCTTTTTAAGTCTAATACTCAAAAGTTGGTCATGCTCCAACGTAAGTTTTGAGAATGCTTTACCTAGAGTTATGCTGAAATGCTTTTTCTAACTAAAAAGATAGTAATACATCAACTCATCATTATGCCCAAGATAGTCCTTGTAATTAGCTAGATGATGTTAGAAATTGAACAGATTATCACTAAAACAGAAAATTTTTTAGAAGCTGATTTTGTTCTGAAAGAGAAATTTTTTACTAGGCTAGAAAACATAATCTCAATCCAAGAAATATATAAATTCACATTTGCAGTGATTTCTTTGATTTGAACAAGGTTTGGCCTAAGAATGATTTCCCTCTCCCTATCCCGGAGCTTATGATTGAAGCCATCCTTACTCTCTCTCTTTCAAGGTAGACCTTGCCTTTTTGTCTGCAGCTCTTAGCCATCAACTCTCACAGGAGAAGAATGCCCAACTCTAGTTAAAACAACAACAACAATATCAAGCCTTTGTCCCACCAAGTGGGGTCGGATACATGAATCCTTTTTCTCCATTGTGTCCTGTTAAAAATCAAATTATCGTTTAAATCTAATAAAGAAAGATCATTTCTAATATTTTCTAACCAAGTCTTTCTAGGCCTACCTCTACCTTTCTTAACATAAATCAAATCTAATACCTCTACTTTCCTAACTGGGTCATCAGAAGGCCGCCGTTTTATGTGACCAAACCATCTAAGGCAACTCTCTCTAATCTTATATTCCACTGGAGCTACTCCAACCTTTTCACGTATATGCTCATTTCGTATCCTATCTCTAAAGGTAAAGCCACTCATCCACCTGAGCATCCTCATCTCTACAACACTTAACTTAGTATTATGCTTCTCTTTTAATAGCCAACATTCAGCACATAAAGCATTGCAGATCTCACCACCATCTTATAGAATTTTCCCTTAAGTTTAAGGGGGACTTTTCTATCACACAACAAGTCCGATGCATTCCTCCACTTCAACCATCCAACTTGAATTCTGCTGATAATATCCCCATCTATTTCACCATCACTCTGAACAATAGATCCAAGATATCTAAAACGTGTACTCTTATTAATAACTTGATCGCCCAAAGTCACAATCCTATCACTAGGTCTATTACTACAAAAAAAACCACTCCATATATTCCGTTCTAGATCTACTCAAGCGAAAACCTTTAGACTTAAGGTTGACCTCCATAATTCATGTTTACCTTCAACTCCCTCTCTAGTCTTATGAACAAGTAGAATATCATCAACAAAAAGCATATACTAAGGTACATCCTCTTGCAAATGTCTAGTGAGAACATCCATGACTAAAGCAAAAAGATATGCGCTTAAGGCTGATCCTTGATGTAATCCAACCGAAATAAGAAAATACTTGGTCAAACCACCTTGTGTTTGAACACAAGTAATAGCTCATACATACATATCTTTAATGATTTGAATATGAGCGTTACTAACTCCTTTCTTTTCAAGAACTCTCCATAGCACTTCTCTTGGAACTTTATCATATGCTTTTTCTAAATCATATGATCAAGAACTCTCCAACTCTAGTTAAAAGAATTCAACAATTTAGAGGAGTTGATGTTACATGCTCATCAAAACCTCATATGATTATGGTGTAAGATTGCTTAGTTTGGCCAGGGACATCTATGATAAGAGAGATCTTGTCCTTTATCTCTATAGACATATAAAATCACCATTAAGGAAATCAATTTAAGCTCACTTGGAAGGACCACTCACTGTGGACAAGTATATGAAGGGGAAACTCATCTATTTGTAGATTGCAATGTTATGCACCTGATGACCACAACTAACAAGTGGTACTTAAAAAGTATTATGCTTAACAAGATCTAAGGTCGAGGAATGTACAATCTAACCCATCTGTTTGCCCCTTCCACCTGTTTAGTGGAAATGCATTATTTTATCTTTTGTCTTTCCCATGCCCAAGTTAATTCAAGAGATGTCCTTCGCCCCGCTCAATTTGCAAATGTGTAGCAAATTGAAATTCAAATACTTTGATGCAGTAATGCTTATGAAGCCACAATTTTAGACACCAACAATTTTAACATATATTCAAAGTCTAATGTGAGTTAATAAAATGTTCAAGTGATGAAATATGACATTGTGTTCTCCCCTTGATATTATGTTTTAAACTAATCCTAAACTTAGACATTGTGATTTTAGGATCCTCAACAATATCAAAATGGAACAACTCTTCAAATTTCTTCATAATTCAATCAAAATTTCAATCCCTTGTCTTAAATATTGAACGCATCAAGTAGATGAATATGATAAGATAAAAGGCAAATCATTTTATTTTAACAATAAATTTATCTCAAACCAAGTGGTGGTACATTCTGGTCTCAATCTTTAGCTTACCCAATCAATTTTAATTTTGTAAAGTTTTTTTATTGCTCTTTAGACATTATTTGCCACTATAGATAATATCCATGTCCATTATCCAATCAAAAAAGACAATTGGATATATCCTTCCATCAAAAGTAGAAGCTTCAATTTGAAACCTTCTAGTTATGTCATCGATTATATCAAAATTTTGATATTGATGACTCTACAAACTTCATTATCATAAACCCTATAACATCTATCTTGATTATTTCCGTCATGATAAATTTTCTCATCTCCTACCCGTATTAAAATTCAAATGAATAAGTTCATCATTATAATTAGATTCAATTTCAGGTTCATGTACATGAACTTCAATGGTTTTCAAACTTTGAATTAGCTCCTTACATATTTGATTTTGCTTATTTAATAATTCAATCAATTAATATTGTAAAGGTGTGAAAATCGCACTTATCGCACTTCAATGATTCATTAAGTTACTATCATAATGAGCCCTCCCTTTGAGTAATATGTTACATAACCTAAAGATCTAATACTAAATCGAAACAAGATGTTTCAAGGCCATAGGTTCCTAATGCAATGAAAATGAAACAAGGGATTAAGATCACACACAAAAAAAACTAGGATTACCCGACCAAAGGTTACTAAATTAACAAACAATTCAATTTGTTTAAATGCAACCCCAAAACATGTGAAAGTCAAACCAAAATGATAATAAAACTATCGAATAATTTGAGAAAATAATGAGAGATTTGAAGCAAGAAAAACTATCAAGTAAATGATATATTTTGCCAAAATTAAAAATAAGTTGTGATAAATTTGATCAAAATCATAACCCTTGCAATACAAATAAAAAATTTTAGAGAAAAAAAAAGATTAAAGAAAGAAGTCCCCAAACTCAAGAAAATCTAGGCCTCATGCTGGATCTAGAAGATATATTCCTTTAACTTACTTTGATAAACATTTTGCTGTTTCTGACATTTTCCAACTAGAAGGCTTAGCCTCAACAGTTTTTCTTTTCCATTCTATAATATTTGTTGAACGCTTATCAGAACCTCTGGCAATTTGTTTCTTGGTCCACCTTGTCACTGTTACCTGATCATCAACCTGAACATCCCTGACCTCCAGCTTTGGGAAATGACTCTCCAGCTCTTCTATGGTATTCACCAATATAGGAGAGGGCAAGAACGAAGGCTCATGCTTGGGAGAAGATTGAGAGCTCCCCTCGGGACTCATCTGTGTTGCTACATCCTTCCTCAAAACTACCATAGCAGAGTTGGTCCCCTCCTTGATGCATTCAAACTTTTCATCTAAATAAAATTAGCAGACGATAAACTATTTAGAGGAGAGTGGATGTGCTAAAATATAATATCAACACGGGATTGAAAAGAAGCAAGCACATACTTGATACAAATAATGAAAAGTCTAATTATTCACTGAGCGAGAGTGTATCACATAGACAGGCAAGAAATGTCAACTATAATTAATATCTCACAATATGTGAGTTATCAATTGGCATACTTTGCATTTATAAACAAAAAAATGAATTTCTACACAAGTAGAGCTCTGCCACTACCCATAACACAGCATTCTACACGTTGATCTGCATGAAGATAATTTGGCCTAGCCCAACTTTTATGGACAATATGAAAATAAAAGTCCACAATGGGATCAGAAAGTACTAGCAAATATTGCTGTCTAATAAATGTTTTGCCAATGAAATTCACTTACTCTGGGAGGCATTTCCTAAAGGCCACCAAAGGATTTCATATATGTAGGGGCATAAGCAAGCAAAGCTTGAGCGAACTTGGCCTATGTTCAATTTATGCTCAATAGGTCCAAAAACCTCATGCCCATTTTCGGTTCACTTTAAGCTCAATAGGCTCATTTTCAGCTCAAATTATATTAAATTCAAACAATTAAACCTTTATATGAGCAGTGCTTAGATCTCAGCAATTGGATTAAAATTGTATGGATGAAATATAAGAATGACATTACAACTTATGCCCAATTTTGGTTCATTTTAAGCTTTATAGGCTATTAGGCTCATTTTTAGCTCAAATTATATTAAATTTAAACAATTATATATATATATATATATATATATATATATATATATATATATATATCGAATATAGCTCTGTTTCTGTTTAGCTTGTTAAGAAAATGAGTTAAAAATACCTGATCTAGCTTGTCTAGCTTACTAAAAATCAAGTTAATCGTAAGTTGTTTGTGAATGATTATCTTGTTTGACAGCCTTAAATATAAAAAATGTTAGTTTTGTGTGGAATCTAATTTTATTGATCAATTGGGTTGTATTATTGTCTCAAACCTCAATAACATTGGTCGAGCAAATCAGGGGAGTTGCAGGGGGCCCTGCCCCTGCTTGGGTTCAGGTGTTGCGGCACAGTATAATCTAGTTGGAGATAGGCAGAGAGCAGAGTGCTTCGACACTCTAGAATCCGGCACTGCCAGTCAGGCTGGAGACAGAGAGTGGAATGCCACGACACTCCAAACCTGGCACTGCAAGTTGGGTTGGACAATTTTCTTTCACGTTTTTCATGATTAACTTGAAGGGTTGCGTCCCTTGAAAGGTTTTATGCATGTCTCTTTGTTAGTTATGAGTGTAGAACGATGCAAGAGTGAAGAGAGACAAGGATAGAGTGAGAGAGAGAGATTTATACAAATTTCTCCCAATTTTCATAATGAATTTCTTAGTGTGGTGTAGTTATACGTTGGGGGGAGCCCACAGCCAAGAAGGTTGCTAATTAAGAGGGAGTTGTTTAGGCAAGTTGGTAATTAAGGAAAATTATTTAGGAATGTTCCTAATTAAGGGGGGAGTTGTTTAGAAAAGTTTCCTAATTGTATTTATGCTATTTATGATTTATTTAATTGTTTAGAAATGTTTCCTAATTCATGTTTAATTATTTAGGAAGGTTTCCTAAATTATGTTTATGTTGATTATTAATATTCTATTTATTTAGAAATATTTCCTAAATTATGTTTATGCTGATTAGGAAAGTTCTAAATGTGTTATTGTATTCTAGAGCTATTTAAGGGGGACTTTGTCTATGGTTTAGGCATGATATGGCTGAGTTTATTTTCCTAGTTTTTGTTGTGAGTTCCTAGCGGCGTCTAGGGTTTGTGGCAGAATTGATCTACCTCTCGAATAGTAGATCAATTGTATCTTGCTTTATTATTGAAGGAGAAATAAGAAAATCAATCTTATCTTTGTGTTCCTCTTTTATTTGCTATTTTTACTTCTAAGGCATATCAAATTGATATCAGAGCACTTTTTTGGGACCTATGACAGCAAAGAAGGTGGAGGCATTGGAAAGAAAGATGGAGCAAATCAAATCCGATGTGGAAAAGAAGTTCTCAACCATGGAAAGAAGGTTTACATCTATGGAGAACCGATTGGGAAGGGTGGAGATGTTAAGGAAGCTCATGGAGATACAATCTGAAACTCCACTGGCGGTTCCGATTGCTAAACCTAACCAAGATTTGACCGAAATTCCCTTGGCCAAATTTAAGGGAAAGGAGATCGAGAGGAGTGATAAGGGAGGATCGAGAGGTGAAATTTTTGGGGGAAGAAGAGGTGGTGTCACCTTTGGAGCCACTTCCTAGGAGGGGAAAGGGTGAAGGAGTAGATTTTTTGGTGGAGCTGCAAAGTTTGGAAGGAAAGAAAATAGGGAGAAGATAGAAGCACCAAACATAGTTCAACCACTCCTACAATAGTATCGAGAGGTGTTCCAGCCAATTCAGGGGTTGCCTCCTCCACGGGAACACGAGTATGATATCATTTTGAAGGAATGAGTCTCACATATCAGTGTTCATCTGTATCGTTCTTCCCAACTCCAGAAGGATGAGATTGAGAGATTGAGAGATTGATCAGGAGATGTTGGAGGCAGAGATCATTCGACCCAGTGACAGTCCATTTTCAGTCCAGTGCTTCAGCAGCAGTTTCCTTTGTTCCACCTTGAGAACAAGGTAGCACTTTGGGAGGAGAGTATTGATGGACTGGCCGATCTAATAGGGAGGGAATTAGAAAGTTTCCTAATCAAGAGGAAGCTATTTAGGAAGGTTCTTAATCAAAGAAGAATTATTTAGAAAACTTTTAATTACAATTAGGAGAGAATTATTTATGGCAAGAGATCTAATTTGAATTTTGATTTGGAGGGGATTAATTAAGAGATGCTTCCTAATTGAGGGTAGATTTGGGGGCTGATTTGAGAGGGAATTGGGAGAGGGTTGTTTTGAAATTTGTTGTTTATTGTTTGGTATAAGTAGTAGGGTTTATGTTATATTTTGTATGGAGAAGTTTGCAAGTGTTTGCTGTCATTTATTTTTGTGAGGAATCATAGCGGCATCTAGGGTTTGGGAGAGACGACCCTCCTCTAGAAAGAGGACTATTATATCTTGTTTCTTATTTCTTTTCTTATCAATAAAAATCTGCTGTTTGTTGAATTTGTCCTTGTTTGTTGGTTGTTTTTGATACCAAGGCGTATCATGTGGCTCTGTGATTTTTTCCTGGTTTCAAGTTTTTTTCACGCTAAGTTCTAATGTTTTGTTAGTTCTGTGTGGAATCCGATTGTGTTGATCAATCGAGCTATATTGTTGCCTCAGACCTCAATTCAATTTATTGAGCTTGCTGTGGGTACTGCCCTGCTTGGGTTAAGGGTGCTTTCCACCCGAAATTTTTTTTTCATATAATGTCTCGGCACTGCATAGTTTGGTGGAAAAGATAAAAGCAGAGTGCTGCAGCGCTACAAACCCCAGCACTGCGTCACTGCAATGCAAGCTGAAATTAGAGAGTGGGAGCGCCGCGGTGCTCCACCTTGGCGCCTCAACACTGAGAGGCTGGCTAAGCAATTTTTTTTTCTCATTTTTCATTAAGGGTCGTGTCCCTCGGTGGTTTCTATAGTATATCTTTGTTTGTTCTCGTGTAAGAATGGTGCAAGGGTATAGAGATACAAAGTAAGACTGGTGAGAAGAGAGATATGTACTATTTTCTCCCAATTTTCATAATGGATTTTTTGGTGTGGTGTGGCTTTGTGATTTTTTTCCCGGTTTTGAATTTTTTCATGTTAAATCCTGATGTTCTTTTACTTACCCCGCTTTTATCTTTCTTGTTTGTTTCACTGCATGGTTTTATTTTCCCCCAACAAGTTCTTTCTTTTCTGCTATTTTTCTCTTTCTTGTTTGTGTTCGCTGCGTGGTTTTACTTTCCCAAAAAAAAAAAAAATTGGATTAATTCGAGGTAATAAACATATTAGACCTATTGGACCTTAATAGAAGAAAAAAATCAGTTACTCAAAAGGATAATAGAGTCAACAATTAAGAGTAGCACTAGAGAGTAAATTTGCTGGTTAATGTTCTATTAAATTACCACAGGAGATTATATTGTGCATATTTATTATTGTTGAGATCAAACTACCTCCAATGAATGTTCATAGTGTTACTCTATGTTAGGTATCTACATGTTAGTTTTTGGTGGAATCTGATTGTGTTGATCAATCGAGTTGTACTGTTGCTTTGGATCTCAATTCTATTGGTTGAGCTTGCTGAGGGGTTGTAAGGTGTCCTCCCCCTACTTTGGTTGGATTGCTTTGCATTCGAATTTTTTTTTTCTTTTGTATAACTGTACAACTCCGTGGCGCTGTGTACCCGGGCACTGTGTATCCGAGCGTTACGGCAATGTATTGTTTGGTTGGAGGTAAGAGACAGAGAATGGAGTACTGCGGTGCTCCAAACGCCAGCATCGAGGCATTACAAGCCTACGACTCAGGCAGGAGATAGAGACTGAAGCATTGCAGCGCTCTAGACCCCAGTAGTGCGGCACCGTCAAACAGATTGGATAGATAATGGAGCGTCGTAGCACTCCAAACCTGACGTTGCGGCGCTGTGAGGCTGGCTAGGCTATTTTCTTTCTCCTTTTTCATGAAGAGTTGTGTCTTTTGGTGATTTAATTGTGTGTATATTTGGTAGTTCTTATGAGAGAATGGTGCAAGTGTGGAGAGACAATAAGAGAGTGAGAGAGAAGAGAGATTTGTACTATTTCTCTCAAATTTTCATGGTAAATTTTTTGGTGTGGTGTGGCTCCATAATTTTTTTCCCGGTTTCTGATTTATCCACGTTAAATCCTGGTATTCTTTCTTTCCGCTGCAATTTTCTATTTTTGTTTGTTTCATTGCGTGGTTTACTTCCTCAATACTACATTAAGCACATAGGGAATTCTCTATGGTAATATAAATACATGGTAATTTCGGAGTATTTAAGAGATGCGAAGCATTTGGTCTTACTATATCCTGCAGGATTAAACTATGTTAAACTGTAGAATAGAAACATCAAAGATGCCCATTTATTTTCTACCTACTCATGAAAACATCTGAAGATAGTCTCTATAGTCAACTAGTAAATGTTGGAAGGTATAATGTTCAAGTTGGAAGGTATAATGTTCAAGTTTCAATGATGGAAACTACAGTAATCGTTCAATAAGTCACTAACTACTCGGGACTAATTTTCCGGGTCAAGGCAAAACTATGATTTTTAAAAATGACAGTCATTGCAATAAAATAAATCCATATAAGAACATGAAGAAACTAAAATTATTATCATCATTAGCCTTATCACAATTATTTATCAACATTTTGAATCAAAGGTCTGAAGTTATAAGCAATCCTAAAAAAATACATAGAGATTACTAAAATTAACGGATCTCTTGTGAAGCAAATCAATCATATTATTACAATCTTGTTTAACATGATAATGGACTAAAAATACTGTCGAAATGAGGAAAAGCTAGAAACTCAGATATTACTCTGAGGGTTTGGTAAGGATGAAGATGATTCGAGTAAATTTTCAGAGCACCCATGAATGCTTGCAGATCTCAATATGTAAGGTTCAGCATTTGCTGAAGATGACCTCGCACTTTCTCCACTGCCAACGCCACCTCTTCTGTTCTCAGAAAATCCACGATCTGCAATCAGAACTCCAGCCGAAAAGGGTGAGCTACCAGTAAAGGTTCCAACCCTTCCACTATCGAAGCATGGACCAATTGGTGAAGCTGGTGAGTATCCAGGAGGTCCAAGGGGGCCACTTTTGGACTTGGGACGTCTATGATGAGAGGAAGGGAGAGAAGACCGGAAAACCCCATCAGTGGAAACAGGGCTAAAGATCCACTTCTCTGCATCTTCCCATTTTGAAGGCAAGACTCGGCCATTGTTGAATGGAAGATAAGATCCGGCACCCATGTACCTCCTGCTGCTATTAGCAGGCAGAGGCACCCTTTCGGAGCTCCAACCCTTCTGGTACCCAGTTGTTCCGGTTCCGTGCCGGTAATTAGGCGTTCCAGGGCTAGGGAATGCTTCTGGTCTACTGTGAGAGGAGGTGGCAGAGCTCTTCTTCATGGATCCCATGCCACCGGCCAAAAATCGAGGGGACAAGACAGCCACATCAGTGCTAGGGGTGTGAAGGTCAAGGGAAGCAGGCCTTTGCCTTCGAATCTTCCTTCCCTGAATGGGGATGGCTTCAGATTTATGACGCCGGATCTGGCATTCTAACAAACAGATGGATGAAGTACAAACCTCAGTGCAAATGAGAGATATTTGGATGAGGAAATGAGGGGTTTAAAATGGCTTGTACCTCTTAAGGCGTGCAAGAAGGAATTCTCTGTTGTGTTTAGGGCTCCGTACCCCTCCCCCTCAGGCCTTCCTGCCTTTTCACCATCTTCCTTCTTTAAAGCTCGCTCTAATTCCTCCACCAGGCCTGGGAGATTTTGAAAAGATGGGCATCTTAAAAAGTGACCTTTACAGAACAGACATGACTGACAGAGGAAGGACTGAAACAAAGACCAATTGTTCAATGCTTGCTAGTACCTGCAACATTACTGTGGGGCGAGGAAAGGATGGCGCCATTTTTCTCCGGATCTGGATCTGGGCCAGTGCCACCGAAGTAGCGCTCGCGTACTGTCAAATTCTGTAACAATCAAAGGAGAAATAAACATTTCATATCCTCAAGATGCCGACGAAAACAGCCAGCTACTGCAAAGGAAAAGCGATAATGGTTAGAAAAAAAGTTGCCATGCTTCCCTCCAAACTCCTTTTTTTTTCCTATTCACCGTCGCCCACCTCACTCTTTCGTCTAATGTCTTTATTTGATCCGGTCATACCACGCATTATTAGTCAAGGATCAGTTACCTTTAAACTTTAACATTAAAGGAAATTGTGAAACCAACAGATCAACAGACCACCAGCCGCAAAATCCTTTTTTTTTTTATTGAAGCTTTCCCTTTCACACTAGATAGAAAAGTGAGGTTCAAGAGCGAGAATGAGTGAGCTCTGATCGTACAATGCAGAGTTGTGGGAAGTGCGATTCGTGCTCCGATCCAAAGGAGCAGCGCCCAGCAACGCTTCGGGACGTTGAGGAGAGGTTGCTGCCGCTGCTTAAATAAGCGGCGGTGGAACAGCTACCGCTGCCATTGGTGGCTCTGTGATCACACGAGTAGGCAATGACAGAGTCGGGGCTATCCGCCGAAGCTCGCCTTCTCCGGCCACCGGATTTCAGCTGCGTCCAATTCTTTCCCTCCCTTTGCTCTCCGGCTTCCACGTTCGCAAAATCTGCATCTGGCATTCTCGACTTCATTGCATTTCTTCCTGTAAGGTAGTTAGTTGAGGGATTGGAAAAATTTTCAAGGTGATCATTGCGGCGGATTCGGAGCAAAATTAATACTTTTTAGAAGTGGTTCTTTTGTAAAATTTTCCATAATTGTTTACTCTCCATGGTCATCTGCATTAACTGTCTGGGGACATCGGCTGATTGCCATCAATGGCTCATGTCCACCTTCTACGTTTTGTTTTTCTTAAGATTTGCATACATACCACGACTGATATTAAAATTTTACATTTATTTATATAAAATTTTGCTATCTAAATCTTATTAAATATGTGCATGAAAGTGATTGCATGCTAGAATAGGGGAAATTTTTAACTAAACCTAATATTTAATTCTTTTATTGCTTTCAGCATATTAAAAATAAAATTTAAGAGTAGTCAAAGTTGCCCGTTTAACAGATGAGTTGATCTTAAATGTATTTTTTTTTTAATTATTTATGCCTTATTATTTTTATTGTGTGCTATATAGCATAGTGCCGGGTCCAAATATTATGTTATAAAGGAAGCTTTGATAGGATTTTTTTTTTGTAAGTTTATGTAATATAACTATTTGTGTAAGTTTGTCTGATTGTTTATTAATGTGAGTGAATTGATAGAAATTTTTGCAATGTTCTGGCACATCATGTGTGTTGTACATGAAAGACTAATGAGTTCCATGTGGTTGTAATATTTCATGAAAGACTAAATAGAAAAGATTTGAAGCAACCGGGTAAATTTTTAACTAAGCATAATTAAATTTTGCATTAAGACTTTAAGCATGTTTTAAAAAACTTTAGAACTAGACAAAGTAGCCTATTTAACGGGGTGATTAACTACTAACTAGACATTACTAAGTCAGCTAGTCATTACCCTCAGTAATTAACTATTCAAATAATTATTTAACATAACTCGCCAACGTAATAGTATTCAATACTTACACTATATAATATTTTTTAAAAAATAATATACAAATTGTCCCATTTATCTAATTATGCAGCCATGTTTTGCCTATAGTTAATATAAGGAATTAATTTTACAGCCATGTTTTTAAAATTAGATATTGTATAAATAGTAAAAATTAATATATGAGTAAGTTAGATGAATTTAGGAATATAGTTAATGTTATTAATGTGTATCCATTCGCATTCACATTCTCCCACGATGCGTCGACGCCCAACTGCCCAAGCCCTAGATGACGCGACTCAGCAACTGCGCCCGTGGGTTTGCGGGTCGGGTTTGGTCAATCCTGCAACCCGTGTGGGTCAGGTCAGGTTAGAAATCTTGACCCATTTAGCTAAACAAGTCAGGTTTGGGTCAACTCGTTTATGCCCAGATCAAGTCAGGTTCGACCCGAACCCGACCCGTTGACCCAAATTGATACCCCTAATTGCCATATCAGCCGCCTTGTCAGCTTTGTTGACTTTTTTTTTACTATGAAAGTAGACAGTCGCCCATTTAACGGATGACTTTGACTACTCTTAAAATTTTCTTTTAAAATGTCGAAAGCAATAAAATAATTAAATATTAGGTTCTATTTAAAAATTTATCCACTAGAATATTATAAAGATTTTGGACATATATTGATAACAAAATTTATATGAGACATTAGTTTTTTTTTAAAAAAAAATCACAAAGTTTAGCCCAATTGAAATAATCCATTATATAAATAAAATTATAGAAATCATCTCTTTTCCTTAATTTGGAGAAGACAATAATACAATTTGTTCATATGTTTTATAGTAGAGACTTGCTGTAAGCTTGGATCGACCGATCTAGGCGTTCTATTTGCCAAGGCACCAAGCGAGCTAGCCAGCTTCGCTTGGTATTTGCCAGCACACATGAGATTGGCACATGGAAACCCCTAATCCCATGAATTTTGCGATTCCGCTTTTTCTCATAAGATTCTTCTATGCTTTCTCGCTCGTCTCTATCGTGAGAATAATTTAAGGGGGTTAAACCTAGGGCATCGTTCTTATTTCCACATCTCTCTCTTGCAGCAACCGCCAAACTTCTTTCTCTTCATCCTCTTCGTCTCTTTCTCGTTGTTGCGCGAAGAAAGGCACTCGGTCTTCTTCCCCTTCGAATGAATGCCGACTATAGTAAATCTCCCTCTTTTTCTTCTTTTTGGGTCGAGAATCGCTTATAGCAAAGCATTTTCTCCTTCTCCTTCAATTGTGAGGGAACCACTAAATCTGCTCTTATTTCTCATCATTACCTTCTCAAGTTACTCACAATCATAGTGATTTATCATAGGCTTGTATTCCATTGATACAACATATATTTATAATAGATTGTAGAATTATATTATTATCTAGAGATTACTCCATTTTCAATATAAATCCTTTAGCATATTGTTCTGGCAAGCTAGGTTAATTAAGTAACACCTAATTCATTAAGAATCCCTTTTCATATACACTTCCATGCTTTATTGTAATATATATATATATATATATATATATATATATATATATATATATATATAACTTAGGAATTTCAAGTGAGTACCATCTGGCGTCACCTCTTTGGATTCTAGGAGATCATATATTTGAGTGTTGCAACGTGTTTAGAAGTAACTATTATTTATTAAGGGATAGACATACTCTTCTTTATTAGGGGCATTATTCTTATTATTCATATTAGGTTCCTTGATATCAGTATTGCTTTCAACGTTAATTATTAGTTTGCATATCTTATAGATCTTGTTATTTCTAATAATGAAGGTATCATATAATAGATGCATTCTCACCTAAATTTATTGATGCATGATCTCTTATATGTTTAATATATTTCCTACTATAGATAATTTGATTTATACATTTTAGTTTTATTAAGTGCAATAAATGATACTTTGTTGTAAATAATATTTGTTATTAAATTTAAAATTATCAAATTGACTATAAAATATATGTTGAAACTTGAAAAAATATAGACATTATGTGATTGTATGTAGGTTGATAAAATCTTATTGGATATTAGCTAGCCGAGGTGACAGACCCTAAGGGTGACGAGTCTATAGGAAATCATTAGATATCCATATGTGATATTTACCTTCTTGGTGCGAGTTATTTGACAAAACCAACTATAGTTATATGTTTATGTGTGTGTGTGTAGATACATATTTGGAAATAAGTTAAACACAATAAATGGCTAATCAGTCATATAGAGGTATGATGATATCTAGCGTGATTATATATGCATAAATTTAATTGACATTGTATTAATTACAAGTTGGCATACACATTTGTAACAACAACATAGTAGAACTATTGTAGGAACCATAATATGTGTCATTGTTTCATTGATACGTTGATTGTCGACTGTCACTTATATATGTTTGATTGTTCATAACGCATGCGTAACGCTCAAATCTAATTTTGAAGAATTGTCTATTTCCATTACTTAATTAATCTACTAAAGCATATAATTTCCATTTATTTAAGCAAAAACTAGCATAAGTAATTTTATACATAAAAATCTTTTACTATATTTTCATCAATAGTTAATTTACAATAGTTAGGAGATCAATTAATATATTAGTATATTTCTTTCTATATTTCTGACTACAAAAGAATATAACATAATAACGAAAATAAAACTAAACATAAAATCTCAATCAACCTCACTCCATTAGGTTCTGACTCATCTCCTGATCTAAAATCAATAAAAATTATATAATGAGTACCAAAAACCTAGTAGGTTACTAGAACCTATAGAGATCTCTATGAATTTATATCATTCATTGAGCAGTGTGAATCAGTATGATTAGTAAACAACGTTGGTTCAAGAAGATCGATGAACAAAAGTAAGTCAAGATTCATTACATCAATAGAATTCTATATAAACCTTCTATAATATGTCAGTTAAGCTATCAATTATGAAATGCATACAATCTGTATGTTAAATATTATGTATCATTAATATATCAATATTCTTATAGTTGTATTCATACACTTGCATTGGCTTTACAGGTCATATCAATGTCTCTTTCTGTGTTATCATGTATACTATATTGTACTATTATGTGAATTATATATGTATACATATGTCATGTCAACATTAAGCAAGATAAAGCATCTAACTATTATGTGATGTTTTTTCTCTTTTTTTGTTTGCCAAATTAATCATCCATCTTGCTAATCATTGGGGCCTTTCAATACATAAAAAAGAGCCGCCACTCTCTTTCTGTTGGAATAATTCAGTCAATCCATCAATTAATTATTGTCTAACATCTAGGATTACACCACAAACATTTTATTATTTGGAAAACTTGTCGGTCCACCCTCCTATATAAGATAATTATTTTAACAACCAACACATAATTTTTATCCAGTCTTTCTTGCATTTACACATATTTCATATCATACATATCATAATATTAAATATTAGATACACTCAATGCAACTATCAAATATACTCATCAGTATGCAAAAAAATACATGTTTAATTGAAGAAATAATACATATAGTAAATCATGCATTTCATATCCAAAAGCATTATATTGACTCCTAATCATTTTATATTCAATATCATATTATTGATTTCTATTAAAATGATATATATGCAAAACTATATGGTAAAATTTAAATATAAATCAGTCAAAATGAGCAGGATAATAATATACATATCAAAAGTTACATGGTGAAAGTTCACTATATCGAAAGATATTGTATTTTAATCAGTTTTAGGAGAAATAAAATTCAAAAAATCAGGATCATCAAAAATAGAAATAAGTTTTAAATTATCTATCACGATCAAAAGAAAGCTCGTAACTGATTTGATAGATAAAATACCTCAAATTACTTTCTCTTTTTTGACCGAACAAAAGGAGAATTAGTGAGGGGATGGCTGGGGTGATGGGTTTAAGTAAATAGTTTGTAATTTTTAAAATAATTTTTCATACCCAACGCCATAGTGCCTATAACCTCAGTGCATTACACTCAATTATTTTTTCAAAAACTCAAGAGCTTAATGTCACAACGTTGCCCATATCAATACCCAAGTGCTCCCACATAGTATTTTCTAAATTTTTAGAGAAATAATTTGGGGTTATTATAATCTATCTACCTTAGAAAATTATCATCCTTGATATTTCCACTATCGCAAATCAAAATAAAACAAAGATTATTTTGTTGAAATCAAATCGGTTTGAATAAAAACCAATTCAATATAAATCATTAGAAATCAAAACAAATAACTAATCACTAATTCATCAATCATATCATGCAATAAATTATAAATTCAATCAGTCAACTTATTCACATGTTTATGCATGTCATTCAATATATTGTGCAATGCTTATTAATCAACTATATCATAATTATAAATCAAAATTAAATAAATTTCATAAAATAATTTCTTTGAATAGAGAATTCTACCAATGGATCTCTTAGACAAATTCATGCTCTCTTGCTAAATCAAATTGTAGACTCTCGATCATACTAGTGCTATTATAGTAGAATGAGTAGGCTCTCTCTGACTCCCACTCACACCTTTTCCATATATTTTGTTTCCAGATGCTTCAGTCCTATTCATTGATCCTTCACTGTACATCCTTGTACCAACTATCCTATATCAATAGGCCTATTTAAACTGCTACTCTCGATACAACTCCATGTCTTTGCCATGGGTAATCAGCCATCTTATCTTCTCATTGTCCACATATAAAAAACTACCTAATGATCAGAAAACATTGTCCAGCATGTCTCACTTCACATATAGAACACTCAGGTATCCCAACATCTATCACTTACATCATTTTCTTAGAAATCCATGATCTGCTAGTACTCAATTCTTCAACTATCCTTTTTCTACTTATATCCTATTTGAATAACGGTATAAATTAATTATTCTCTACTAACCTTGCTCTCTCAACCAACTCTGAAAATTTTTGAATCCTTAATGGTACTAGTGGGTGTCTCAATTCATTCTTAAGTCCTCTTAGAAATCTATAATTTTTTTGTTGTGCTAATTAATTATGGAGCATATCTAGCTAATGCAGTAAATTCTACTTCATATTGCATCACTATCCTTTCTCCTTGCTCCAATCTCATAAAAGTCTCTTATATTTATTGTCGAGCGGATGGAGATATGAATCAATTTTTAATGATAGAAATAAACTCTGCTTGTAATTTTTGTGTTCATATTTTCTTGAAATATCTCCTACTACTGCCCTATCCACCACCTCTCTACTTCACATTCAAATAAAAATACTGCTAGTAATACTTTTCTGATATCAGGATACTGCGTGTTGTCAATATATTTTCTTTATCCTCAATAACTAATCTTCCGCTATTTGAGATTCTACAGTTCCCTTGAATAATAGTGGCTTCAACTTATGGAACATTTATAGGTGCTTATCTTCATCACTATCTCTGATCTCTGATTGTTTGCTCTCTATATCACTTATAATCTAGGCAATCATACAAACATAATATCAAAATTCACTAAAATATTATTGCACTTTGCTCATTTTGTACATCCTGATCAGTAGGATCCATTTATTCACTTATATAATTCTCTTTCCTAATCAATGAAACATACAATCTCAATATACATACATATGCAATTAAATCAATCAGATATCCAAATATTAAAATTTATACTATCCAAATTCTACCCCACTCATTCAATCATATAGTACTTGCTACAATCTAATTCTTTCAATAACCTCGCTCTGATACCACTTAGTAATGCCCCATGACCTAAATTGATAGAAATGTCTATTTTCATTTCTTAATTAATCTACCAAAACATCTAATTTCCATTTATTTAAGCAAAAGCTACCAGAAATGATTTTATACATCAATTTTTTTCACTATATTCATTCATCAAAAGATAATTTATAATAGCTAGAAGATAAACTAACATGACTAAAAAAAATAAAACATAATAACAAAAATAAAACTAAACATGAAAATCTCAATCAATCTCACTCTATTGGGTCCTGACCCCTTCCCTAGCTTGAAATTAATAAAAATTATATAATGAGTTACAAAAGTCTAGTAAATTACCAGAACCTGCACTATATTCAATACAAGATATTTAGAATTAATATACATATTTCATCTCAATCAATACAATCTATAAAGATCTATATGAATTTACATCAATTAATGACCAATGTGAGTCAGTATGATCAGCAACATTGGTTCAAGAATCTTTCGGAGATCATTGAACAAAAGTAATCCAATATTCATTACATTAATAGAGTTATATATAAACCTTCTATAATATGTTAGTTAGGCTATTAATTATGAAATGCATGCAATATGTATATTAAATATCATGTATCATTAATATATAAATATTCTTATAGTTATTTTCATATACTTGCATTGGCTTTATTAGTAATATTAATATATATATTTATCTCATCATGTATGTTATCATATATGATATTGTATCAGCCCAAATTTTTAACTATCGAGATATTATTCACTTTGGCTTAAGGGCCTCATAGTTTTGTTCTATTGGTGTAACTTCCCAGGATTTTTTCGAGACAATCACGCTTAACTACAGAGTTTCTTAATGAAATTTCAACCATTACACCAAAAGACACCTTGATGTTTAAGAGTATAGGTTATTTTACTTAAGGGGTTTCACAATCTTTCACACTTAAGTAACTAACATCCTCGTCAGTATCTTTATCCCAGAATCATCCACCAGGCAGATAGGATTTTAGAGGTGGCCCCTATAAATTCAAGTGGTGACTCCCACCATGTAGCCCTTTATTCCATATAGGGTTCAAGAGGTGGCTCCCATGGCATAGCTCTTTATCTTGTATGGCACTTAGTTCCCATCTTTTGACTGGTGTATTACTCTGATACCATTTATAATAGCTCAAACTCTTAATTATCAAGATATTGTCTGCTTTAGCCTAAAGGCCTCACTATTTTGTCCTATTGGTGTAACTTTTTAGGAGGTCACCCATCCCAAGATTTCTTCGAGATAATATGCTTAACTGTGAAGTTTCTTAATAAAATTTTAACCATTACACCAAAAGGTGCATTAATGTTTAAGAGTTTAACTTATTTTACTTAAAGGTTTCATAGATGACATGTACTATCATATAACTTATACATATATACGTATATCATCTCAACATTAAGCAAGGTAAATTATCCAGCTATCATTTGATATTTTTCTCTTTTTTTGTCTGCCACATCAATCATTCATCTTGTATCTTGTTAATCATTGGTGGCTTTCAATACTTCAATAAAGAGTTATCACTCTATGTCGGTCGACATAATTTAGTTAATCAATCAATCAGTTATAGGCTAACATCCATGATTGCACCACAAATTTTTTATTTTTAGGAAAGCCTGTTAGCTCACTCTCTTATACAGGATAACCAGTTTAACAACCAACTCATATAATTTTTAGCTAGTCTTTGTTACTTTTACATATATTTCACATCATATAGATCTTAATATCAAATATCATATATACGCAGTGCAACTATCATCATGTTCATCAACATGTCTGTAGTATAGTAAAAATGCTTGTTTGACTAAATGTATAAATATGATGTTTTCATATCCAAAAGTAATATAATGACTTCTGATCACTTTATATTTAATATTATATGACTTATTTCTATTAAAATAACATATATGCAAAATCAACTAGTAAAATTTTAATATAAATCAGTCAAAATGCCTAAGGTGATAATATCTATTACATATCAAAAATTATACTATGAAAGTTTACTAAATCAAGAGATATTATATTTTAATTAATTTTAGGAGAGATAAAATTAAAAAAAAACTTGTAATAGATTCAATGGATGAAAATACCTCAAATAACTTTCTCTCTCCTATCTCTCCCTTTCTCTCCTCTTCTTTCTCGGCTAAGCAACAAAGAAATGGGGAAAGGATGGTTGGGGTGATGGGTTTAAGTAAATGGTTTGTAATATTTTATTAAAAAATTATTTTCCTGATCCAACGCCACAACACCCAAAACCCCAGTGCTGTTGCGCTCATTTATTTTCCCAAAAACTCGAGAGCTCAATGTTGTAACATTGCCCATCCAAGCACTACAGCACTCCTATAGAATATTTTTTAAATTTCAAGGAAATAAAATTTGGGTTTATTATAACATGCCCTATTCATTTGTCTTTTATGCTTTAATAAATAAGAGTTATTTGCAAGATTTGAGTTCTCATACTCACTTATGGATTTTTTATTCATAATTGGTTCTATTGAAGTGTTAGGTGGACCATCACATCAAGAGTAGATATATCAGTCGTAATCTATGTCTGGTATTTTTAAAGTCTGTATTAGGTCATTCAATGTGGCTTTTAGATCTCTTTTTCTTATATTAGTTTCTATCTTGATTTATGTATGATCATTTGAATTTATGATAATAAAATTAAAGTTTAGTTACTACCGTGAATTATTTTAATATATATTCTATTTATATTACTGGTATATGTATTTCTGTTCTCATAAGTATAAAAAAGGACATCTTATTCCTTCATCACATCCTGTGTTGTTAGAGTGTGTCGCTCTCCATGCTTGGAGTGTGACAGAGTGATATCAAAGTAATACACTAATCAAAAGATGAGAACTCTGCTTTTTGAATTCTATCTACCTGGTGGATGATTTTGGATTAAAAAAAATTGATGAGGATGTCATTTATTTAAGTGGGGGATACTTTGAAACTTCTTATAAAAATAAAATTAAACTCTTGAATATCGAGGCGCCTTTTGGTGTAATAGTTAGAATTTTAGTAAAAACTCCAAAGTTAAGCGTACTCGTACAAAAGCCCTCTTGGGAAGTTACACCAAGGGGATAAAATTATGAGGCTATCATGCTAAAGCAGACAATACCTTAATGGTTAACAATTTGGGCTATTACATTTGACTTCAACAGGAGATACTTCGAAAGATATGCACTACTTCATACTCAGTTCACCTAGAAAGCACTAAATGTATCAAGATCTCAAGAAGCTATCCTGGTGGCATAGTACAAAAATGTTGTGGTAGAGTTCATAGCCAAGTGTTTGACTCGACAAATGGTCAAGATGGAACATGAGAGATCTGGTGGTCTATTGCAACCTCTTCCCTTTCTTAAATGAAAGTGGGAGGAGTTTGCTATGGACTTTGTAGTTGGCTTGTCAATATCAAAACACGACCATAATATAGTTTGGGTCATAATTGATAGATTAACCAAGATAGCTCACTTTCTATCGATCACGAAAAATTTATGTAGTTGAAAGGTTAGCAAACATCTATGTGGACCATATCATTTGATTACACGGTGTTCCACTTATTATTATGTCATATAGAGATGGAAGATTTATTTAATGTTATGGAAGAAAGTATAAGAGCTTTGGATATGAGGTTAGATTTCAACATTGCATTTCACCCACTTACAAATGATTGGTTAGAGACCACCATCCAGACATTAGAAGATTTGTTGAGATATTGCATGCTTTACTTAGAAGGTAGTTGGGAAGATTTCATTCCACTTGCGAAGTTTGCTTACACAATATCTTTCAAGCTAGCATCAGTATGACACCATATGTGGTTCTTTATAACATGAAGTGCATATCTCCTTTATGTTGGTTTGAGGTGGGTGAGAGGAAACTCTTAAGATCACAATTCATTCATAAAGTTACTGAGAAGATTCATCAGATTCATGAATGACTTTATTCAGTTCACAAGTATCAGAAAATATATTTAATAGTCTTGTTAACTAAATATACTATGATGAGTTGAAAAGAGAAAGTAGAGCATTAATAAATCATAAAAAAAATTGGTTAGGTCTTGCATAAATTTTGATGCACACTTGAATTAGAGGTTACTCGAATTCAATTGATTCCAATTTCAAAGAAACTTATAGTCAAACTTATCAACTCAATGAAAAGAACCCAAAGACTAAAAAATGACTTGATATGAGGCCCCTTGAAACATAGTTTGAAATTTAAAAAAATTAATTTGGGAATCAAATGATCTTCAAATTTAGTATGTTCCTGGTCAAATCATGTGTGTCGAAAAAACGAAACTAACAAGAGTTAGGTCACCTAATTCCAATAACATTAGGGAACTTAAATATTGAATAAATATTTGTTTATAAAAAAACAAATAGGAGATATCAGATGAAGTTTTTCAAATTTTCTCCAAGGAAGTTTTGATGGTGCACCGGTGCTTTTCTTAACTCTTACTATCATTCCTCACCTCACCTCACCTCACCCTATTGTCTTTGCTCTTGCCGAGCTGTTCCCCCTTCCTATCTTCATGAACTTATTGACATGCCTCCTTTGTGGGGACCTTTTTTGATGCTATGAATGCTTTTATTTTCCACCACATTTCTTTATGATGTCTCTCTTCATGGATGGCCCGCCCTAACTATGCCGTTGATCAGCCTCTTCTCATGTTAAACTAAACCCCTTATATTATTATCAGCTATCCTGCAACTCTTTTTTATTTAAAAACCTTATTGGGTTAGTCCCAGATTTGATTTTTTTGTCTACATGTGCATTTTATTATTGTACAACTCATGCAGCCTCCAATATTGCTGCTACACATTTTTGCATGCTGAATTAATTTTATTAAACACCCCATTGAGCTTAGTTGGGTTAGTGGGCGAGTATAATTGGGTACCTCCCAACCTATATTCGATTCCCCCTCATGCGGTGTGACTCTTTAAGTGGAAAGAAAATAATTGTGAATTCTGCACCTATGAAACTGATTGCTGATATGCTCATCATAGGATTAGTTATGCAGTCATATATCTCATAAGATGACAGTAGGTAGATAACCGTACAAAAAAAAATTGAACGCCATCACGTGTGAGGTGACTCCCGAGATAATGACGATCTGTTACAGCAGAATTAATTGCAAGGAATCTGTGCCTTATTGGATACCCCGATCCGGTGCCTGAACAAGAATAATTTAAAGGGAAATTTTTTATTAAAATATCCTGATACAACTTTTCTCTCATTTACAGTTCGTAATAGCGTAAGATCCATCAGAGCATTTAGGCTACATTTTTTTTGTAAAATGTTTATATTAAAAGACTCTTTTATATCCAAATGAAGCCTTAAGCAGTTTTGTTGGCGTATAAGCAGATGAAAACGTGAAATCCATTGTAAGGAATAGGATCCCACGGTTGTGATCGATGCGGTTATATTGTTCTGCAAGATCATTATTGGCGGTATGAAGCACGTTTCGTCCTCGTCAATCATTGGTGGGCTTTTCCTGCGGGACGATTGGAGCGTGCACGTAGCAGGTTTTGTTGCGGGGAGCGATGGGTTTAATGAATGGGACTCGCTTCTGGCGGTTCAGAGAACCGTACTGTCGTAGCGTGATTCTGGGGGATGAATTGATTTTTATTCAACGGCACTGTCCAATTGTCGAGACCGCAAGTGGAGCGTGAACCGATGTAGGGTTTCAGGTTAGACCACGAGCTAAACCGGACACTTTTATTATTATTATTATTTTGATGGATTTACATAAATAACATTTAAATTTATGTTGTACATATTTAATACTTGAATTTTATCATTTACTCATATATGATTTAAAACTTTAAATAATAAAAACATAGAAATTACAATGGTTAAAAACTTAATGCTGTTGATATCATCATCATGGCTTCTTATTTATGAAGAGCATGTTTGGTTTGTAGTTACATGAGGATAAAGTTCTTCAAATGCAAAATTTTTGAAAATATTGATATTTAATTTGAAGAAAAAGAATTGAAAGTAAAATTTTAATGTATTTGGAATCTACTTTCTAATTCAATTATGGTGTATTTGGAAAGCTTAAGATGGATTGAGTTCCAAATGCACTATAAATTTTCTATTTTTATCATAACAGTCTTGATCGCCTCCTGCCATAGGTGACCCCTACAGCCTGCCACCATTGCCCGCCTTCAATTGACATCTATTGTCGACTATCATCATTGGTTGATGCCATTGCCACCGCCACCAGCAGCTACAAACTATCACCTGCCGTAGTTGGCAACTGCCCCCCACTGGTTACTACTACCAACTGTCACTGTTGGCCAATGACTACCATCATCATTGGGCTTTACACTACATTATTTTCCTTCAAACAAAACAAATAAAATTCATTATTTGCATTTAATTTATACTCATCCAAACAACTCAAAACATTTCAAACATATTCGATCCCATTCACATTACATTTTATTTTACTCTTCATTTCTTTTTTACTAAACCAAACAACCCCTAAATCCTATTTCTCTTTTTTTTTGCCCTAAATCTAAACTCTTATTCATACGTTGTTGCTCCCATCGTTGTTGATATCATTACTGTTGCTCTCATCGATGCCCTCTCCAACGAGATTCGGTGATAATTTCTCCATTGGAGGCAACCCATCTAACGGTGATTTCTCCATGATCTTCCCTATTTCTCTTCGTCTTTCTAATTACCTGCCCTAACTCTTCTCTTCCCTACCTTTTCTCTTTTTCTTGGAGCTCTCCAGTAAGACTCGAAGTTGTCAATTATCCTTTATTTCTCCATTTAGCTTTACAGATGGCTCGAAATTGAATCAATTCAACTCACAAGCTGATTTCAAATTCGAAATCAGATTATTCTGACCCTACAGCTGAAGTTCAATTAATCTATTTAAAAAAAATAAAATCGATTCAGGTTTCGTTTGGGTTGGAACAAAAAACCTGTGTAATATATTTGATTGCACTTGAACTGTGAGGAAATAGCTCTACATGCTGTAGAGCTCTCATCACACCATCTAGTGCTGCAAATGAACCAAGTCAAACATAATAGAAGCTTATTGAGCTGAAGCTTGTTCATCTAAGGCTTCATTTGGTACAGCTTTTTTGCTACTTTTTTTCTGCTACAAAGTTTTTGATTAAAAAAATTTGTATTAAAAAGCTGGTTTAGAAAATAGTAAGAAAGTTATCTCAAACAAAATCTAAATCTCATTTGAGCTTGGCTCAAGCTCAACTTGAGCTTTTTTTATTGAGGTTAAATTGGTTCGTTTAAAATCATGATTGTTGAGCTTGATTTGTGTTAAATTTCATTCAAATTTTTACTGAATTGGGGCCGAAATATTCATAAAGTGCAATATAAGTGATGCAACTTTAATTATGATGACTTAAGATTTCGTTTGAGATAACTTTTTTATTGTTTTCTGAAATGATTTTCTAGTATAAAAATTTCTAATTAGAAAGCAATTTTAGAAAGTAACAAGAATGCTGTCAATAAATTTCTTACTACTTTTAAAACAACTTTTTAAACAAATTTTTTTTGTTCAATAAATTTTGGAACTAAAAAAACTGCATTAAAACTTAAAAGCAATAAAAAAAGTTTCCTAAACGATTTGTAGTAGTAGCAAAGGTGCAATCCATGATTATTATGCCTTGTCCATCAAGACCCCATTGCAAGCCCACAAATTCCTATTTTTGTTCACACATTGCTGACCTATCAATGTGTTCTTTACGAAGATCCCTTTGCATTTCCCAAGCTAACCAACTCCTATTTTTGTTCACACATTGCTGATCTATCAATGTGTTTTTATTTAATTTTATTAATTTATACTATAATGTTTAATTAGTTTTATGAATCACTACTAAATTTGATATTAATTTATGATAATTATGGAGGATTCAAATTAGTATTATCGTGTCAATTTAATTAATTAATATTTCTTGAAATTTATAAATAATTAAACTAAATTAATAATTATATATTTAAAATATTAAATGAATTTATTATGCATTCTAAAATGAGTATATTGTCGAGTCTTAAGTGACTAAGTATATATTATCAAATCATAAACACAATGAGCCTTAATTGAGCTTATTCACAAGTTTTAAATTATATTGTTCATGATCATAAATCAACCAAGCACTAAAATGTTCAAACTTATTCATTAATTATACAAATATTATAAAATTATTTATTTTGAACGATAAGTTAATTAATGTTCATGAATGAGCTCTAATTGAGTTGAACCATAACATGCCGGACATATTGGTTCATTCGATAATCATATTCATTGGTTAAAGAATTGTAAATCCAATCAATATTGTAACATTTTTTAAAAATTTTTTATCAAAATTTAATAAAAATGGATAAAAAATTATTTTTTCCATGCAGCTTATTTTCGCCAGTAAAAATAAATAAAGAGTAGAAATATTTTTGCGCTCATTGTTAGCAGATTTTTCACACAAATAGGAACTTAATTAAATACACTTAAACTTAGTAATAAATTGTAAAGTAAATGACATAAGATTACAGATGTTAGGAACAAGGTTAAACTCATGAGAAGTATCTTTTCATTTTCTTATGTATACTAGCATATGCCTTTTCAGGTATTTAACATGTACTCAGTGAGTTACGATAGAAGAGCTTGGACCTTGTTGGCCCGTATAAGAGCTCCTCATAAGATCATGATGCTCAGCTCTACAAAAGACACATTAAAGAGTCGCCTCCCACGTACATAAACAGTCAGAGATCCTCTTAACTCCTGTATCATGATCAGAGAGTGTGGGAGGTTTTCAATGGCTTATGGGCTCTAGCAAACTAAATAATAAATTATTACTTAAGACTAGCAAAGGAAGTGATGTTTCCTAATGAAAGGTGTAATAAACACCATATAGGAACCTCTTTGAAGATAGTAAGTAGCAGATAATAATCCACCATGTCGCCAATAGTGAGAAAATAATTTATTAACTTATATAATGAGTTATATGGTCGATAGGATCCAACATCCGTCTATAGACTTCAACACTGACATATTGAACTTTACCATTTCTAAGACTCCATAATCCAAATTAAAAACGGTGTATTAATGAGGCCTCACCCTTTGAAAGATGGTGAGGAAGAGGAGTCTCAATTATATTCTCTGTAAGAATATAATGGTCATCATCTTATGACGAACTAACTAGAGTTTCCCATAGAGTCATGGGCATTGAGGTTTGATTGGATATCAAAGGCTCTCTTCCATAAGGGGAAGGAATAAGTGTAGTGAGTTACCAAAAGCACTCAAATATGCTTTAAATTGTCTTGGTTAAACAACTATCCAAGTAATTTTGTTGCTTAGAAGTGATGTAATAATTTGGTTCCTCACAGTTAAGACCATCTTGTGGTCATTAAAGTGATCCATTTGCATGTTCGTAGTCTTTGACATAACTTGCACCCAACATGATAAAAACAACATTGGATAAAAAGTTGTATGTTAAATTATATAAAGATGTGACTAAAGAAATGAATCAATCCCATAGAGCGAGAGGAAGAGAGAAGCCAAAGTCTCAAATGGATCTCTAAGACAATTGATTACAAAGAACATTGTTGAATTTCTTCTCCAATGATATGATAGATGCAAAAAATGTTGTAGTTCTTCTCATAGTAGCTAGGATCTTTTAGATGCTGAAGGCAACAATATTAAAAAACTTGTCCAAAGCTATGACTGAGGCACAAAATGTCTAATTAACATCTAAGTCACAATGCCCATCTTCCTCACCGTCAGCCATCTATCGAGCACTATTGGATATGTTACCAACTTATGTGGGAAAAAGAACAATGAGGGCAGTCAGTGTTAGTGGAAAAGTATTCTTCTCGAAGGGTATAATGGCAAGGCAAATTAATATAAAGCAAGCAAAAGTGCTATTCATCAATTAGTCTCCACCCATGCCAATCTATTCTAATACATAAAAAACATAACTAACTATGAAAAAGTACAAAGGTGCCCATTCTAAGAGGAAAGGGCACTTAAATCAAAGGAAATACTGCTTAGAAAAGGGAAAAATAATATGATGGAAATAAAAAAAGTGAAAAAAAAATAGCTACTACAACACTCTCAAAATTGTAGAGCAAAATTTTTTTACAAGTGGTTAGGAAAGTCCTAAATAAATCCCAATAAAAAAAGCACAAATATATTCTTTAATTCATGCAGTACCACAAACAATTACGTAGAAAGGCATATGCTTTCAATATTGTTGCTGAGAAACTTCTCCCTTTTTGTTTCTTTATAACTCAAATATGAGGTTGATATGACTTGATTACTTTGACACAAGTAGCATCTATATAGTTACTCTATTTTTTTGTATCTTTGAAGAAATAAAATAAGAATAAGAGAATAAAATTTCAAAACTAAGCTCAATATTGGTTAGTTGATGCATTAATTATGATTGATTATGTTAACTTAAATGAATTTTCGCATATGCACGTTAGCATCATTGAAAAGCTTATCAATTTCAACATTCTAGCTTAGCTATTTTTCTTCTTTGTTTGTCTTCTTTGTTTCCATAATTTTCTTACTTTTGACCCACACGAAGATAATCAAAAACCAAGCTTAACAAACTCTTAGGCCTATAAATCATTTATATTTTTTCTATAGAAGTATAAGAAGGAAAAAATTCACAAAATAGTGAGCATGTAGAAGCAAGTTGTAGCCATAACCATCTTGCCTAATGAAAGTGAAGATTGAACCCTCATAGGTAACTAAATATGTCTTTGACTAGGCGACTTTATTTGATCTTATGACTTCTTGTACTCTTCTTCGTCTTTACAAATGAGTAATCTTGAAGTTAATGCTAAGAAATAAATTATCGAGAAGGTTTTTTTTTATAATTATTATCAAAGTTTGCAAGCAAATATGCCTTTTAACTAAAATTGGGAGTGGCATCAATTCATATAAGTGAACTTGTAACTGCTCAAACTCTAACTATCGAGATATTGCCTGATTTGACTTGACGAACTCATGATCTTTTCCTCTTAGTGTAACTTCTCAAAACGTAATCCATTATAAGAGTGCTCTTAAACAAGTATACTTAACTTTAAAGTTTCTAATGAAATCTCAACCATTACACCAAAATAGGTTTCGATGTTTATGAAGCTTCATTCTACTTAAAAGGTTTCATAATCTCTTCCACCTAAATAAAGGATATCTTCATTAATATCCTTAACATAAAATTATCCATCATATATAGGATTCTAGCAATGGCCTTTACAAGTTCAAGAGTTGGCTCCTACCATGTAGCACTTTCTCCCTACCAGGGTTAAAGAGGTGGTTCATGTAGCATCGTGTTTTATCTTGAATGGAACTTAGTTCTTATCTTCAGGTTGGTGTATTGCACTAATACTATTTATAATAGCCCAAACTATTAACTATGAAGATATTGTTCAGTTTAGCTTATGGCTTCATAATTTTGTCGACTTGGGGTTACTTCCCAAGAGATCATCTCTCTAATGAGTGCTTCTATATAAGCATGTTTAACTTTTGAGTATTTAATGAAACTCTAACAATTACACTAAAAGATTCCTCAATATTTAAGAATTTGGCTTCATTCTACTTAAGATATTTCTCATTATTCATGTCTAGTGCTTAAGATGTTGACCCTAAAATGAGATTTACTCCTAATGAAACTATGAATGCCCTTCATACACTTTGAACTCATCATCAATCACCATATAAATGAATCTTGAGCTAGAGAAAAAGGGGAAAATTCATTGATTCCTGCTCTTTTATGGACCATTTTAATTCCAAGCTGGGTCCTCCCATCCTTGACATTACTTTAGTAAGAGGTTCTATTAAATAGTTTCATATGTTTTTTGGAGGCGAAACATTGGGAGACTTCTAATCAGGATGTTGAAGTTGGTAAGCTAACTGACAAACTTGATTAAAAAAAAAATGCTATATACATAGTTATTGTTGAAAGTGGGAGAAAAAGCAAGTTCATGCTAATCTTGAGATGAGTTTTAAAGAGAATTATTGTACTCTCGTGTCAACCAGAGAAATTTGGTTTACAATCTTTGCTAAAAAGTATAAAGATTTACTTTCTAAGATCACCTCGTTAAATGATAGTATGGTTTCAACAAAGTTTGTGTTGATGCTAAGAAGATTGATTTCCTTGACAAGTTATTTGTGCTCAAGATTTCTATTGATGTTGAGAGAAATCAGCTCAGTAATTTAGAAGAAAAGCATGTTGCTATCATTACCAGTCAACTATTTTATCTAATGAAGTTGCAAATGAGAGATAACTTAATTTTATAATTTGCTTAAAATTGAAAATTAGTTTTTGATAAATACCCCAAGAGGTTGACAACCTAAAGATTGAAGTCGTTCTAAATAGAAAATTTGTTGATTCAATACTTCACTTTCTTCTTTGAGTTGGTACTACTAAGTAACTTACTAACTTCTTCAAGTCACCCCTCTTAAAACTAACTTGTTTGGATACCTTAAGAAAAAAATAAATTTATGAGAAGCTTATTTAAGTCTTATATATATATTTTTTTTCATTTTTCATTAAACATTATGTTATTATCAAACTTTCATGTAAGAAATGCTAATTTTATCTCATTCTTTCTTGTAATTAAAATAAAACTACCGAGTTTAGATCTTAATTTGATACATACATTGTCATATTTTAAGGAAGATAATGTTTAGTTGTGATCTCACTCCTTATTAATAAGTTTGATTTTTATTCAAGGTTATCTTTTCTGAAGAAGTCAACCTTTATTATACTTTGACAAATCAACAATTTGATTGTAGTTTGAACTTCCAATGCTTATGAGTAGGAGTGTCAATATTTGACACGACATGAAAACCAGACTCATTTCGAAATGGGGCGAGTTCGGGTTCCCGGATTCGACCCGTTTGAAAAATGGGTCAGATTCGGGTTGACCCGATGGATTGCCGGGTCAACCCAAAAACCCGTTTGAAATGAGCTACCACGGCTGCCCGCGCCCTGCCCGCAACTGCCCCCGCACCCGCCGAGGCTGCCGCGCAAGCCCTGCCCACGCCTAAGGATGCCTACGCGCCGTCCTGCCGCGGATGCCCGCGCTGCACTGCTCGCGCCCGGATATGCCTGCACGACCGCTCTTGCCCGCCGAGGCTGCCGTGCAAACCCAAAATCTGATTTTGACACCCTTATGAGAATATTCAAAATAATCACCATAAGTTTATTTGTTAGTTTTTAATATACACTAGAGTGGCAAGTTGCCCTAGAAATGTGACCATACTATTATACAAATTGGTCTTTTTTAAAGATAAATATGGCCTTTAATTTCCCTTTTACTAAGAGATTATAGATATTCTAAATTTTTTATGATAATGACTCTGCTCAGATCATGCTTAATTTATTTCTAAGAGATAAAATTAAGTATCATTTTCTTTCGATATATGTTTTACAATAAGATTTTTTAAAGATGATTATCTTTTATTTTCATTTAGGTTTGTACGAAGATCCAGCTCATAAACAGATAAATAAGTAGGTGCAACATTCATAAAAGATGCCATAATTTTTATGTGGAAACCCCTAAAAAGGGGGAAAACCACGGGCCTGGCCTAGTTTGAATGAATCCACTAGTGTTTGTAATCGATTATAAATGAGGTCCTTCCTTAGGGGGAAGAATTTGGCTCAATGTAGCAAATATAAATCATATAGAGTTCATTACATGGTTGGAATTGGAAGAATCAATATTGACATGTTTGTTTGGTCGACAGGACCATAGTTGGCGGGCGACGGAGGTCAGAAAGACTGTAGCAGGTGACAATGGTCGGAAGAACCATAGTCAGCGTGTGTTGGAGGTCAGAAAGGCCGTAGTTTGGCGACGGAGGTCAGAAAGATCGTAGTCGGCGGGTGACCGAGGTTAGAAGGATCGTAGTCTTGCGATAGAGGTTGGAAAGACTATAGTGCAAACTATGGAGGCTAGAAAGACCATAGTCGGTGGGAGATGGAAGTCATGAAGATCGTAGTCTAGCGATGGAGGTTGAAAGGACTGTAGTCGGCAAGAGACGGAGGTCAAAAAGATCGTAATCGGGTGATAATGGCCAGAAGGATTGTAGTCAATGGACGATGGAGGTCTTTGGAGACGGAGGTCAGAAAGATCGTACTCGATGGGCGATGGAGGTCAGAAGGACCTTAGTCTTGCAATGAAGGTCAGAAAGACCGTAGTCGACGAACGATGGAGGTCGGAAAGACCGTAGTTAGCAAACGACGGAGGTCAGAAAGATCGTAGTCAACAAACGACTGAAGTCCGAAAGACTATAGTCTGGCAATGAAGGTCGGAAAGACCGTAGTTGGCGGACGATGGAGGTCAGAAAGGCCATAGTCAGTAGGCTACATAGGACAGAAGGACCATTGTCTGACGACGAAGGTCTAAAAGACCGTAGTTAATGAACAACGGAGGTTGAAAAGACCATAATCAAGTAACAATGGTTCAAAAGATCGTAGTTAGGCAATGGTGTTAGGAGAGATCGTAGTCAAGTGATAGTGGTCGGAGAAATCGTAGTTGACAGGCGACAGTATTTGGGATGAGATCCAATGTTGATAGAATCTAGAATGAGTTCCGACCATAGTTGGAGAATGGGTAGAGATCCAGCAGCAGATGGTGGTCGGGAAGATATCTGATAGTACTGATATAGCTGACAAATAGGTGGAAGTCTAGTGACAGTTAGTGGTCGGGAAGAGATCCAGTGGTGGCTGACGAATGGGCAGAAGTCTATCGATGGTCGGTGGTCGAGAAGAGATCTTGTGGTGGTCGATGAAAGGGTGGAAGTCCAAAGTTGGTCAGAAATAACTTTGGCGATGGTCAACGAATGAGCGGAAGTCCGATGGTGGTCGGGAAGAACTCTGGTGATGGTCGATGGAAAGAAAGCTCCACAAAATTTCTCCTTCTTCTCTTCCTCTTCATGTGAAGAATAGGGGCCTATTTATAGTTTTTGAAGAGTGGCATGACTTGTAAATATGATGAGGATCAAGGTCAAGATGGAAGTGGTTTGAATGGACGGCCGATATTGATCCCTTGATCATGGATGTTTTACTGGTCATTTGAATGACTTATGATATCAAAATTTAGTGATCTTAGGCTTGTTGGATTCATCTCGTCAAGCCACTCAATTTGATTATAAGCATGCCACATTTAGAATTTGTTTGGTAATCCAATTTATGGTTTGAACTCTTTAAATATGCTTTGGACCCTTGATCTGGGCTCATTTGGGCTCGAATTAGACTGATTTTGGTGTCGTTTGGTTCGTCCTTTCAGATGTTTAGTTCAACTATAATTTTATAGAAATCGGAGTTTGGATGGTCTCAGATTTAATTTCGAAAGCTTTTAACTTGGTTTTGCTTCGAGATTCTTGTCCGATCAAGAGAAATTTTTGGTGACATACCAGTTTGTGACAACTTTCCTTTTGCTTCTTAAAGTAGCATTTTAGTACAAAAGTTTTTGGACTTTAAATTTTTTTCACTAAAAAGCTATTTTAGAAAGCATTAAAAAATTGTCCAAAATAAACCTTTAATGATGTTTACAACTTTTTTTATCTTGTGTTAGAAATTGAATATATTGGATATTACCTAAGTAAGGATATATCAAGGCAATCAAAATAATGCCCAACAATGTGAAGTATATTAAAGGATGAAGATTAAAAAGTACTTTTCTTAGAAGATGATATTCAACAAAGGTGGATGAGATATTTTCACAAACTTTTTAATGAAGATTATGAGAATACGGTTAACTTTAGTGACCTTAACACCCTAAATGAAAATAAAGATTTCTATTTTTATCGGCATATTAGTAAAGCCGAAGTTAGAGAGGCTTTAAAGAAAATGAAGTGTGGAAAAGGTTTTGGACCTGATGATATTCCAATAGAGGTGTGTAAATGCTTAGGAGATGAAGGGATTTCTTGGCTTACTAAACTTTTTAATACTATTTTGAAGACTAAAAAGATGCCAGATGAGTGGAGAATGAGTGTGTTGATTCCTATTTTTAAAAATAAAGGTGATGCATAGGATTGTGAGAACTATAGAGGAAATAAGTTAATGAGTCATACTTTAAAACTATGGGATCGAGTTATGGAGCATATGTTGTGCTGTGATACTAATGTTTCTCAAAATCAATTTGTATTCATGACGGGTAGGTTTACTATGGAAGCCATACATTTATTGAGAGGTATAATGGAGAAATATAGAGAGAATAAGGAGGATCTACATATGATATTTATTGATTTAGAGAAAGCATATGATAAAGTTCTAAGAGAAGTGCTATGGAGAGTTCTTGAAAAGAAAGGAGTTAATAATGCTTATGTTCAAATCATTAAATGTCACGACCCGACCCAGATACTCAATTTAACGAGGCGGGAACTTGGTAGTATTAAATCCTTTCAATTCATCAGTAATACAACATTTAAGACATCAAATTTCTCCTTTTATCTAAAGAGCCACTAATAAAAATTCCTCTAATACTTAACATTTGAAAAGATTACAATTTGCTTATTTTTCAGTGTGGCGCCATCTTCTATAAACAAATTCTTCCCTTTCTACCATTTCTAATCTCTGAAGACTTACTTGAAACATTTATTTAGTGGAATGAGTTTGCAAAGTAAACTCAGTGGGTAACTATTAAAAATAATTAACATGCATAATGTATAATACATATAACCTTTTATATATGTTCATTTATTTAACATTTGAAATACATTTCCTTTCTTTGGTTCATTTGATTTCATTCATTTCTTTATATATACTATATCATTTTCATTTATAGCATTTACTTCAATATATATATTCAATTTCCTATTTATTTTATACAGGAGCACCGTCTAAATGTACCAAAGGTACAACCAATTCCATTTTTATTTTCCTTTTCCCTAACCTTTTCCTTTTAACGTGCACAGGTACATTGCTTCCCCAGCCAATATCATATGGGGGTGAACTCTTGTAAGTTTGCATGCATATCATTTTCCCTTTTTAATTTATCTTTCATTTATACATTTATTTAGTGGATAGATCATTTTATTTTTTCACCATTCTTTTTTTATTTCCTTATGTTTGTAAGTATCATATATCTATTTCCTTTACATATGCATTTATATCCTTCATTTGAATCTTTTCACATAATAATATCAAAAGATAAATAAACATCATCAATAACATATAAAATGTTTATACATAATAGTAATCACCTATCATTATTATAAATATTCCTTTCAAAAAAATATGAAAATATAATAATAAAATTTATACACAATTATAATTTACCCACTTTGGTTCTCCTCTTCTAATATTCGTCTTGTATTGAAACCCTTTTTTAACTGTTCATAATAACATAAAGATTTAATTAATATTAAATCCCAATTTAAATGTCTCAATAAATGTTTGATTTCTTCCACATAAAATTACTTTACAAAATTTTCCTTTCTGTCTTTGTTGAAATGAACTCCTACAACTTGGTCTCTCCCTTTAAATCCCTAAACTCATATAATATACACTTTCAAGAAAAAGGTGATTTAATAATTAAATTTAATAACAATCATAATAGAAAATTCACTTACGATGTGGATTTTTCCAAACTCTCAAAATCCTTCCTCTTTTACTTCAAAATTCCTTCTCCTTGTTTTCAATCTCTTCCTTTATCTTTTTCGTCTTCTTCTCGATCGTTCTTCTAATCCACAGAAATTTTTCCAAATTTATCACTTCGAAAGCTCTCGCGCACAAGTCGCCTGTCCGCCCTTATCTGTTTGTGAATTGCCTGCTCGGTTCCGTGATTCCTCTGTTGCAGTTTTTAATAAGGAGGGGACCGACCGGTTCAATCAAATCGATCATCACAATCTCCCTTAAAAAATTCCATCCTCGAAATTAAATCAAGTATAAGAAAATATACCTTAGTAGTAAATAGATGAGGATATTGAATTTTCATTTTAGCTTCCTTCTCTTAGGTTGCATCTCTTTCCGATCCATGCTTTCATAAAATCTTCACAAAAGGTATTACTTTATTTCTTAATTGTTTCACATCATATTCCAGTATTCTTTCAGGTTCCTCAACATATTTCAAATCAGGTTGCAAGTCAATTGATTTGGACTGGATTCTCTTTGACTCATCTGACACATACTTCCAAAGTACTGATATATGAAACACATTATGAATTCCTTGTATATGTACTGGTAGATCTAATATGTAAGCCATATTTCCAATTATCTCTGTGATTTTAAAAGGACCTATAACTCTTGGACTCAATTTTTCTGTCTTTTTAAACCTTTGCACACCTTTCATTAGGCTGACTTTTTTAGAAAAATAAATTCTCCCACTTGAAACTCAACTGGTCTGTACTTTGCATCATAATATTTTTATTGCCTTTCTTGTGCTGCCTTTAGTCTATCTCTAATCAATTTGATTTTGCTAGTAGCCTCATCTACCAATTCAGCTCTAATGATTTTTATTTCACCTATTTTTACCCAACACAAATGTGTTCTGCACTTTCTCCCATAAAGAGCCTCATATGGTGCATTCCAATACTAGATTGGAAACTATTAATGTATGCAAATTCAATCAATATATGTGAGTCTCCAAATTTCCTTCAAAATCTAGTACACACAACAGCAGTAAATCCTTCAAAGTCTGAATTGTCCTTTCTAATTGCCCATCTGTCTGAGGATAAAATGTTGTACTAAAAGTCAATAGAGTGCCCATAGCTTCCTGAATTTTCTTCCATAATTGAAAAGTGAATCGAGCATCTCTATCAAAAACTATTAATTTTGGAATTCCATGCAATCTCACAATTTTATCCACATATATCTTTGCCAACTTTTCCACTGAATATATCTGCTTGATTGGTAAGAAATGAGCTGACTTTGTTAATCTGTATATAACAACCCATATTGTATCATGACTCTGACTTGATCTGGGTAATCCAATTATAAAGTCCATTGCAATGTCTTCCCATTTCCACTCAGGTATAGGTAAGGGTTGTAGTTGACCACTTGGCTTTTTATGTTCTGCTTTAATCATTTGTCAGGGAATACATTTTGCCACAAATTCTGTAACATTCCTCTTTAATCCTGGCCACTAAAATAACTCTCTCAATTCTTGATACATCTTTGTACTGTCTGGGTGAATTTTATAATTTGAGAGGTGAGCTTTCTGTAATATCTCTTCTCTTAAATTTCCTACATTTGGAACACAAATCTTGCCTTTATACTTTAGTAGTCCTTCTCCATCAATTATAAAGTTCTCTAATTATCTTGCTTGTACTTTCCTTATGATGTCTTGAAATTTTCCATCTTGAGATAATGAATTGAGCACTTTATCCTTCAAGGTAGATTGAATCACCATTTGATTTAATATCATATCTTTTGTATTTTTCTGGTTGACCACTATAAGCTCTAGTCTTTCCATGTCTTTAATTATTTATTTCTGCTGGGTGATTAACCAATTTATTTTTCTAAGAGCTTTTATGTTAAGTGCATCTACAACTACATTTACCTTTTTAGGATGATACTATATGTCCAAGTCATAATCCTTAATGAGCTCTAGCCCCCTTCTCTGCCTCAAATGAAGTTCTTTTTTATTAAAAATATATTTGAGACTCTTATGATCGATAAACACTTCACATCTGACCTCATATAGGTAATGTCTCCATATTTTGAGTGCAAAAATTACAGCAGCCAATTCTAAATCATGAGTGGGGTAGTTTCTTTCATGGATTTTTAGTTGCCTTGAAGCATAGGCCACCACTCTACCATGCTGCATCAAAACACATCCAAGTCCTCTTAAGGAAGCATCACAACAAATTTGGAATCCTTCTAAACCTGATGGAATTATTGAAATTGGGACATTCATTAAACAATTCTTTAACTTCTGGAAAGCTCCTTCACATTGATCATTCCATTCAAACTTTACTACTTTCTGAGTTAATCTGGATAACGGCATTGCAATTTGATAAAATCCTTCTACAAACCTCCTGTAATAACCATCAAGACCTAGAAAACTTCTCACCTCTGAAACTGTTGTTAGCCTTGGCCATTCAGAAATTATCTATAGAAATTTCTTTACCACTAATCACATGCCCAAGAAAATTTACACTGCTCAACCAAAATTCACACTTTAAAATTTTATCATATAACTTATTCTCCTTAAGTATTTGCAATGATGTATAGAACGTCTCTCTTTATCTATTGAATAAATCAAGATATCATCAATAAATACAATTACAAATATGTCCAGGATGACTTAAATAATTTTGTTCATCAAATTCATAAATACAGCTAGTGTATTTGTCACTCCAAATTATATTACCACAAACTCATAGTGATCATATCTGGTTCTAAAAGCTATTTTTGCAATATCTTCCTCCTTAATGTGTAGCTGATGATATCCAGATCTCAAATCAATTTTAGAGAAAATAGTAGCTCCCTCCAGTTGATTAAAAAGATCATCAATTCTGGGTAATGGATATTTATTCTCAGTAGTAAGCTTATTCAGTTCTTTGTAATTTATACACATTCTGAGCTCCCACCTTTCTTCTTTATAAACAGTATTGAAGCTCCTTATGGTGAGGAACTTGGCCTGATAAACCCTTTATCTAGCAATTTCTATGATTGACTTTTCAACTCCTGTAATTCTTTGACTACCATTCTGTAAGGCGCCCTTGCCACTGGTTCTGAACCTAGTATCAATTCAATAGTGAAATCTATTTCTCTTTTTGATGGCAATCCTGGTAAATCATCCAAAAACACCTATGGATATTCTTTAATTACTTGTATATCTTTCAACTCTCTAATTTCCTTATTGGTATCCTTTACTTGAGCAAGAAAATACTGACATCCCATAGAATTTCAATTCTCTTTCTCCTAGAAAATTAAATTTGATAATTTTCCTATTGCAGTCAATAATCATAAAGTACTTTGATAACCAATCCATTCCTAATATCATGTCAAACTCTTACAATGGTAAAATATTTACTATTGCTTCAAACTCTCTTTCATTTATTTTGAAAGTTACCTGACATACACCATTTACATTCACAATAAACCCATTTGGCATCAAAACTTCCAAAACTGTATTTATTCCATAAACATTCAAATTCATTGTTTTAACAAATGCCTCAAAAATGAAAGAGTATAAAGCTCCTGTGTTAAAAAGGATATGTATAGGCTTTCCTTGAATCATTACCACACCTATGAAATTCACAAAAAAAAAAAAAACATAAACATACATCATTCCTTTAAAATATTTTCATAATACATTTTTATTCATTTTTCATTTTTATCACATGTAATTACTTCAGGTGAATCCTTAACATTCTTCTGAGTCACTACATATACTCTAGGCAGAGTATTCTATCGGCCTTGACTTGGTCCTGGAGTAGAAGCAGCTAATTCTACTGTTCTTGGTCTTCCAACGTTCTTCTGAGATCCAGTATTCATTCTTGACTCTCCTGTTGGTCATTGCTCCAAAGTATGATAGTTTTTGGCTATATGACCTGGTTGATGACACCAGAAGCAAGTATTTGTACTAGATAAACATTCTTCTTTATGTTGCCTTTCACATTTTCTGCAATTATTCACACTTGAACTATCACTGCTATTGGACTTAGTCATTTTCTAATTAAACTTCCCAGCTTGTGAAAGGGGTTTGTTATGCAAATTCTGAGAAGTTTTCATAACCTCATCACTTTTCCTCTTCTGAAAGTCACGTCTTCTTGAGTGTTTTGCAGGTCCAGTTCTACCCTCCTAGCCCTTTCAACCAAAACTGAGTAATCTTTAATTATAAGTGGAATAAGAGGCTGCCTAATTGCATCCTTCAATCTAGATAAGAATCGGTGGCACTGTTCCTCTGCAGTATGTATCAAGAGGAGCATATCTTGATAAGGTTGTAAATTTAGCTTCATATTGCATATTGATTTATCTCCCTACACTAGTCTCATAAATTTATCCTACATCTGCCTCCTTGCAGAAGGAGGCACGAACCAATCTCTGAACATGCGTGTAAAATCATCCCACTTTATTTTCATATCATGAATTCCTCCAGTTTTATTTTTATGCTGACCTCTCCACCACCTTTTTGCTTCTCCATCAAGAGCAAAGGCTGCCAGGGAATCTTTTCTCTCATTTAGACAGAACATTCCTTCTAAAATCTTTTTAACCCTTAGCAACTAATTTTTAGCTTCAATTGGTCTCTCAACTCCCTTGAATAATGGTGGTCTCATATCTTAAATAGTTTGAGATACTTATCCATAGGCATTCCATGACCACTACTACTTCCTAATAGTTAATTCCTTGAGTCTTCAATCAACCGAGTCATAGCCATCATCATTTGTGTCAGTGCGTCAAGGTTAACATTAACATTAGGCACTAGCCTTTCCATTCCTCTACTTCTTCCTCTTCTCCAGGATTATTTTGGTTCCTATTTTTAGTAAGATGGTTCACTTTTTCATTAAATCATCAATAGTCATCCATCATCCTAATGAAGCTTTCAGTATAATTCATAGCTTAATTAGCTTAATTGAGCTCTAATACCACTTTTATCACGATCCAGCCTAGATACTTGATTTAATGAGGCAGGAACTAAAGTCACGGTAGTATTAAATCCTTTCAATTCATCAGTAATACAACATTTAAGACATTAAATTTCTCCTTTTATTTGAAGAACCACTTACAAAAATTCCTCTAATACTTAATAATTGAAAATATTACAATTTACCTATTTTTAGTGTGGCGTCATTTTTTATAAATAAATTCTTCCCTTTCTGCCATTTCTAATCTCTGAAGACTTACCTGAAACATTTATTTAGTGGAATGAGTTTACAAAGTAAACTCAGCGGATAACTATTAAAAATATTTAACATGCATAACATACAATACATATAACCTTTTATATATGTTTATTTATTTAACATTTGAAATACATTCTCTTTCTTTGGTTCATTTGATTCCATTCATTCCTTTATATATACTATATTATTTTTATTTATAGTATTTACTTTAATATATATATTCATTTTCTCATTTATTTTGTACATGAGCACCGTCTAAATATACTAAAGGTACAACCATTTCTATTTTTCATTTTTCTTTTCCATAACCTTTTCCTTTTAATGTGCACGGCTATATTGCTTCTCCAGCCAGTACCATACGGGGGTGAACTCCTGTAAGTTTGCATGCATATCCTTTTCTCTTTTTCATTTAACTTTCATTTATACATTTATTTAGTGGATATATCATTTTATTCTTTTACCATTCTTTATTTATTTCCTTATATCTGTAAGTATTATATATATTTATTTCCTTTACATACGCATTTATATCTTTCATTTGAATCTTTTCACATAATAATATCGAAAGATAAATAAACATCGCCAATAACATATAAAATGTCTATACATAATAGTAATCACCTGTCATTATCATAAATATTCCTTTCAAAAAAATATAAAAATACAATAATAAAATTTATACATAATTATAATTTACCCACTTTGGTTCTCCTCTTCTAATATTCGTCTTGTGTTGAAACCCTTTTTTAACTATTCACAATAACATAAAGATTTAATTAACATTAATTCCCAATTTAAATGTCTCAATAAATGTTTGATTTCTTCCACATGAAATTACCTTACAAAATTTTCCTTTCTATCTTTATTTAAATGAACTCCTATAACTTGGTCTCTTCCTTTAAATCCCTAAATTCATATAATATAAACTTTCAAGAAAAAAAGTGATTTAATAACAATCATGATAGAAAATTCACTTATGATGAGAATTTTTCTAAACTCTTAAAATCTTTCCTCTTTCACTTCCAAAATTCCTTCTCCTTGTTTTCAATCTCTCACTTTATCTTTTTCCTCTTCTTCTTGATCGTTCTTCTCGTCAACAGAAATTTCTTCCAAATTTATCACTCTGAAAGCTCTCATGCACTGGCCGTCCGTCCGCCCTTCTCTATTCGCAAAATGCATGCTCGATTTCACGATTCCTCTATTGCGGTTTTTAATAGGGAGAGGATCGGCCGGTTCAATCGAACCAGCCGGATGAACCAATCGTCACATTAAACATATGTATGCAGGAGCTATTACTTATGTTCAAACATAAAGTGGTTTGACCAAGTATTTTCTATTTCGGTTGATTACATCAAGGATCAGTCTTAAGCCTATATCTTTTTTGCTTTAGTCATGGATTTTCTCACTAGACATTTGCAAGAGGATGTACTTTAATGTATGCTTTTTGCTGATGATATTATTCTTGTGGATAAGATAAAGAGGGAGGAGAAGATAAACTCGAATTATGGAGGTCAACCTTAGCATCTAAATGTTTTCACTTGAGTAGATCTAAAACTAAATATATGGAGTGTAATTTTAGTAGTAATAGACATAGTGGGGGATTGTGACTTTGGGTGATCAAGCCATTAATAAGAGTACTTATTTTAGATATATTGGATCTATTATTCAGAGTGATAGTGAAATAGATGGGGATATTATCAGTAGAATTCAAGTTGGATGGTTGAAGTGGAGGAATGCATCGGGCTTGTTGTGTGATAGAAAATTCCCCCTCAAACTTAAGAAAATTCTATAAGATGGTGGTGAGACTTACAATGCTTTATGGTGCAGAATGTTAGCCATTAAAAAAGAAACATAATACTTAGTTAAGTGTTGTAGAGATGAGGATGCTCAGGTGGATGAGTGGTTTTACTTTAGAGTCAAGATACAAAATGAGCATATATGCGAAAAGGTTGGAGTAGCCCCAATGGAAGATAAGATTAGAGAGAGTCACCTTAGATGGTTTGGTCACATAAAACGATGACCTTTCGATGATTTGGTTAGGAAAGTAGAGATTTTTTATTTGAATTTTTGTTAAAAAGGTAGAGGTAGACCTAAAAAGACTTGGTTAGAAAATATTAGAAATGATCTTTGTTTATTAAATTTAAATGAGAACTTAACTTTTAACAAGGCACAATGGAGAAAAAGGTATTCATGTAGCCAACCCCAGTAGTGGGACAAAGGCTTGATGTTGTTTGTTGTAATACAATGGCATGCATGGTTTCCTATTACTTGGA
>CM034310.1:35119469-35220804 GCA_019925795.1 Dendrobium chrysotoxum
AAACTTAGTAATAAATTGTAAAGTAAAATGGCATAAGATTACAGATGTTAGGAACAAGGTTAAACTCATGAGAAGTATCTTTTCATTTTCTTATGTATACTAGCATATGCCTTTTCAGGTATTTAACATGTACTCAGTGAGTTACGATAGAAGAGCTTGGACCTTGTTGGCCCGTATAAGAGCTCCTCATAAGATCATGATGCTCAGCTCTACAAAAGACACATTAAAGAGTCGTCTCCCACGTATATAAACAGTCAGAGATCCTTAACTCTGTATCATGATCAAGAGAGTGTGGGAGGTTTTCAATGGCTTATGGGCTCTAGCAAACTAAATAATAAATTATTACTTAAGACTAGCAAAGGAAGTGATGTTTCCTAATGAAAGGTGTAATAAACACCATATAGGAACCTCTTTGAAGATAGTAAGTAGCAGATAATAATCCACCATGTCGCCAATAGTGAGAAAATAATTTATTAACTTATATAATGAGTTATATGGTCGATAGGATCCAACATCCGTCTATATGACTTCAACACTGACAAATTGAACTTTACCATTTTCTAAGACTCCATAATCCAAATTAAAAACGGTGTATTAATGAGGCCTCACCCTTTGAAAGATGGTGAGGAAGAGGAGTCTCAATTATATTCTCTGTAAGAATATAATGGTCATCATCTTATGACGAACTAACTAGAGTTTCCCATAGAGTCAAGGGCATTGAGGTTTGATGATTGATATCAAAGGCTCTCTTCCATAAGGGGAAGGAATAAGTGTAGTGAGTTACCAAAAGCACTCAAATATGCTTTAAATTGTCTTGGTTAAACAACTATCCAAGTAATTTTGTTGCTTAGAAGTGATGTAATAATTTGGTTCCTCACAGTTAAGACCATCTTGTGGTCATTAAAGTGATCCATTTGCATGTTCGTAGTCTTTGACATAACTTGCACCCAACATGATAAAAACAACATTGGATAAAAAGTTGTATTTTAAATTATATAAAGATGTGACTAAAGAAATGAATCAATCCCATAGAGCGAGAGGAAGAGAGAAGCCAAAGTCTCAAATGGATCTCTAAGACAATTGATTACAAAGAACATTGTTGAATTTCTTCTCCAATGATATGATAGATGCAAAAAATGTTGTAGTTCTTCTCATAGTAGCTAGGATCTTTTAGATGCTGAAGGCAACAATATTAAAAAATTTGTCCAAAGCTATGACTGAGGCACAAAATGTCTAATTAACATCTAAGTCACAATGCCCATCTTCGTCACCGTCAGCCATCTATCGAGCACTATTGGATATGTTACCAACTTATGTGGGAGAAAAGAACAATGAGGGCAGTCAGTGTTAGTGGAAAAGTATTCTTCTCGAAGGGTATAATGGCAAGGCAAAGAAATATAAAGCAAGCAAAAGTGCTATTCATGAATTAGTCTCCACCCATGTCAATCTATTCTAATACATAAAAAACATAACTAACTATGAAAAAAAGTACAAAGGTGCCCATTCTAAGAGGAAAGGGCACTTAAATCAAAAGGAAATACTGCTTAGAAAAGGGAAAAAATAATATGATGGAAATAAAAAAAAGTGAAAAAAAAATAGCTACTACAACACTCTCAAAATTGTAGAGCAAAGTTTTTTTAACAAGTGGTTAGGAAAGTCCTAAATAAATCCCAATAAAAAAAGCACAAATATATTCTTTAATTCATGCAGTACCACAAACAATTACGTAGAAAGGCATATGCTTTCAATATTGTTGCTGAGAAACTTCTCCCTTTTTGTTTCTTTATAACTCAAAATATGAGGTTGATATGACTTGATTACTTTGACACAAGTAGCATCTATATAGTTACTCTATTTTTTTGTATCTTTGAAGAAAAAATAAGAATAAGAGAATAAAATTTCAAAACTAAGCTCAATATTGGTTAGTTGATGTATTAATTATGATTGATTATGTTAACTTAAATGAATTTTTCGCATATGCACGTTAGCATCATTGAAAAGCTTATCAATTTTTAACTTAGGGTTCATTTCAACATTCTAGCTTAGCTATTTTTCTTCTTTGTTTGTCTTCTTTGTTTCCATAATTTTCTTACTTTGACCCACACGAAGATATTCAAAAAACCAAGCTTAACAAACTCTTAGGCCTATAAATCATTTATATTTTTTCTATAGAAGTATAAGAAGGAAAAAATTCACAAAATAGTGAGCATGTAGAAGCAAAGTTGTAGCCATAACCATCTTGCTAATGAAAGTGAAGATTGAACCCTCATAGGTAACTAAATATGGCTTTGACTAGGCGACTTTATTTGATCTTATGACTTCTTTTACTCTTCTTCGTCTTTACAAATGAGTAATCTTGAAGTTAATGCTAAGAAATAAATTATCGAGAAGGTTTTTTTTATAATTATTATCAAAGTTTGCAAGCAAATATGCTTTTAACTAAAATTGGGAGTGGCATCAATTCATATAAGTGAACTTGTAACTGCTCAAAACTCTAACTATCGAGATATTGCCTGATTTGACTTGACGAACTCATGATCTTTCCTCTTAGTGTAACTTCTCAAAACGTATCCATTATAAGAGTGCTCTTAAACAAGTATACTTAACTTTAAAGTTTCTAAGAAATCTCAACCATTACACCAAAATAGGTTTCGATGTTTATGAAGCTTCATTCTACTTGAAAGGTTTCATAATCTCTTCCACCTAAATAAAGGATATCTTCATTAATATCCTTACATAAAATTATCCATCATATATAGGATTCTAGCAATGGCCTTTACAAGTTCAAGAGTTGGCTCCCACCATGTAGCACTTTCTCCCTACCAGGGTTAAAGAGGTGGTTCATGTAGCATCGTGTTTTATCTTGAATGGAACTTAGTTCTTATCTTCAGGTTGGTGTATTGCACTAATACTATTTATAATAGCCCAAACTATTAACTATGAAGATATTGTTCAGTTTAGCTTATGGCTTCATATTTTGTCGACTTGGGGTTACTTCCCAAGAGATCATCTCTCTAATGAGTGCTTCTATATGAGCATGTTTAACTTTTGAGCATTTAATGAAACTCTAACATTACACTAAAAGATTCCTCAATATTTAAGAATTTGGCTTCATTCTACTTAAGATACTTCTCATTATTCATGTCTAGTGCTTAAGATGTTGACCCTAAAATGAGATTTACTCCTAATGAAACTATGAATGCCCTTCATACACTTTGAACTCATCATCAATCACCATATAAATGAATCTTGAGCTAGAGAAAAAGGGGAAAATTCATTGATTCCTGCTCTTTTATGGACCATTTTAATTCCAAGCTGGGTCCCTCCCATCCTTGACATTACTTTAGTAAGAGGTTCTATTAAATAGTTTCATATGTTTTTTGGAGGCGAAACATTGGGAGACTTCTAATCAGGATTGTTGAAGTTGGTAAGCTAACTGACAAACTTGATAAAAAAAAATGCTAGTATACATAGTTATTGTTGAAAGTGGGAGAAAAAGCAAGTTCATGCTAATCTTGAGATGAGTTTTAAAGAGAAATTATTGTACTCTAGTTTCAACCAGAGAAATTTGGTTTACAATCTTTGCTAAAAAGTATAAAGATTTACTTTCTAAGATCACCTCGTTAAATGATAGTATGGTTTCAAAAAAGTTTGTGTTGATGCTAAGAAGATTGATTTCCTTGACAAGTTATTTGTGCTCAAGATTTCTATTGATGTTGAGAGAAATCGGCTCAGTAATTTAGAAGAAAAGCATGTTGCTATCATTACCAGTCAACTATTTTATCTAATGAAGTTGCAAATGAGAGATAACTTAATTTTATAATTTGCTTAAAATTAAAAATTAGTTTTTGATAAATACCCCAAGAGGTTGACAACCTAAAGATTGAAGTCGTTCTAAATAGAAAATTTGTTGATCCAATACTTCACTTTCTTCTTTGTGTTGGTACTACTAAGTAACTTACTAACTTCTTCAAGTCACCCCTCTTAAAACTAACTTGTTTGGATACCTTAAGAAAAAAATAAATTTATGAGAAGCTTATTTAAGTCTTATATACTTTTTTTTTTTCATTTTCATTAAACATTATGTTATTATCAAACTTTCATGTAAGAAATGCTAATTTTATCTCATTCTTTCTTGTAATTAAAATAAAACTACTAAGTTTAGATCTTAATTTGATACATACATTGTCATATTTTAGGAAGATAATGTTTAGTTGTGATCTCACTCCTTATTAATAAGTTTGATTTTTATTCAAGGTTATCTTTTCTGAGAAGTCAACCTTTATTATACTTTGACAAATCAACAATTTGATTGTAGTTTGAACTTCCAATGCTTATGAGTAGGGGTGTCAATATTTGACACGACATGAAAACCAGACTCTATTTCAAAATGGGGCGTGTTCGGGTTCCCGGATTTCGACCCGTTTGAAAAATAGGTCAGATTCGGGTTGACCAGATGGATTGCCGGGTCAACCCAAAAACCCGTTTGAAATGAGCTACCATGGTTGCCCGCGCCCTGCCTGCAACTTGCCCGTGCACCCGCCGAGGCTGCCGTGCAAGCCCTGCCCATGCCTAAGGATGCCTACGCGCCGTCCTATCGCGGATGCCCGCGCTGCACTGCTCGCGCCTGGATATGCCTGCACAGCCGCTCCCTGCCCGCCGAGGCTGCCGTGCAAACCCAAAATCCGATTTTTGACACCCTTATGAGAATATTCAAAATATCACCATAAGTTTATTTGTAGTTTTTAATATAATACTAGAGTGGCAAGTTGCCCTAGAAATGTGACATACTATTATACAAATTGGTCTTTTTTAAAGATAAATATGGCCTTTAATTTCCCTTTTACTAAGAGATTATAGATATTCTAAATTTTTTATGATAATGACTCTGCTCAGATCATGCTTAATTTATTTCTAAGAGATAAAATTAAGTATCATTTTCTTTCGATATATGTTCTACAATAAGATTTTTAAAGATGATTATCTTTTATTTTCATTTAGGTTTGTACGAAGATCCAGCTCATAAACAGATAAATAAGTAGGTGCAACATTCATAAAAGATGCCATAATTTTTATGTGGAAACCCTTAAAAAGGGGGAAAACCACGGGGCATGGCCTAGTTTGAATGAATCCACTAGTGTTTGTAATCGATTATAAATGAGGTCCTTCCTTAGGGGGAAGACTTTGGCTCAATGTAGCAAATATAAATCATATAGAGTTCATTACATGGTTGGAATTGGAAGAATCAATATTGACATGTTCGTTTGGTCGACAGGACCATAGTTGGCGGACGACGGAGGTCAGAAAGACTGTAGCAGGTGACGATGGTCGGAAGAACCATAGTCAGCTTGTGTTGGAGGTCAGAAAGGCCGTAGTTTGGCGACGGAGGTCAGAAAGATCGTAGTCGGCGGGTGACCGAGGTTAGAAGGATCATAGTCTTGCGATAGAGGTTGGAAAGACTATAGTGCAAACTATGGAGGCTAGAAAGACCATAGTCGGTGGGAGACGGAAGTCATGAAGATCGTAGTCTAACGATGGAGGTCGAAAGGACTGTAGTCGGCAAGCGACGGAGGTCAAAAAGATCGTAATCGGGTGATAATGGCCAGAAGGATTGTAGTCAATGGGCGATGGAGGTCTTTGGAGACGGAGGTCAGAAAGATCGTACTTGATGGCGATGGAGGTCAGAAGGACCTTAGTCTTGCAATGAAGGTCAGAAAGACCGTAGTCGACGAACGATGGAGGTCGGAAAGACCGTAGTTAGCAAACGACGGAGGTCAGAAAGATCGTAGTCAACAAATGACTGAAGTCCGAAAGACTATAGTCTGGCAATGAAGGTCGGAAAGACCGTAGTTGGCGGGCGATGGAGGTCAGAAAGGCCATAGTCGGTAGGCTACAGAGGACAGAAGGACCATTGTCTGACGACGAAGGTCTAAAAGACCGTAGTTAATGAACAACGGAGGTTGAAAAGACCATAATCAAGTAACAATGGTTCAAAAGATCGTAGTTAGGCAATGGTGTTAGGAGAGATCGTAGTCAAGTGATAGTGGTCGGAGAAATCGTAGTTGACAGGCGACAGTATTTGGGATGAGATCCAATGTTGATAGAATCTAGGATGAGTTCCGACCATAGTTGGAGAATGGGTAGAGATCCAGCAGCAGATGGTGGTCGGGAAGATATCTGATAGTAGCTGACAAATAGGTGGAAGTCTAGCGACAGTTAGTGGTCGGGAAGAGATCCAGTGGTGGCTGACGAATGGGCAGAAGTCTATCGATGGTCGGTGGTCGAGAAGAGATCTTGTGGTGGTCGATGAAAGGGTGGAAGTCCAAAGTTGGTCAGAAATAACTTTGGCGATGGTCAACGAATGAGCGGAAGTCCGATGGTGGTCGGGAAGAACTCTGGTGATGGTCGATGGAAAGAAAGCTCCACAAAATTTCTCCTTCTTCTCTTCCTCTTCATGTGAAGAATAGGGGCCTATTTATAGTTTTTGGAGAGTGGCATGACTTGTAAATATGATGAGGATCAAGGTCAAGATGGAAGTGGTTTGAATGGATGGCCGATATTGATCCCTTGATCGTGGATGTTTTACTGGTCATTTGAATGACTTATGATATCAAAATTTAGTGATCTTAGGCTTGTTGGATTCATCTCGTCAAGCCACTCAATTTGATTATAAGCATGCCATGTTTAGAATTTGTTTAGTAATCCAATTTATGGTTTGAACTCTTTAAATATGCTTTGGACCCTTGATCTGGGCTCATTTGGGCTCGAATTAGACTGATTTTGGTGTCGTTTGGTTCGTCCTTTCAAGATGTTTAGTTCGACTATAATTTTATAGAAATCGGAGTTTGGATGGTCTCAGATTTAATTTCGAAAGCTTTTAACTTGGTTTTGCTTCGAGATTCTTGTCCGATCAAGAGAAATTTTTGGTGACATACCAGTTTGTGACAGCTTTTCTTTTGCTTCTTAAAGTAGCATTTTAGTACAAAAGTTTTTGGACTTTAAATTTTTTTCACTAAAAAGCTATTTTAGAAAGCATTAAGAAAATTGTCCAAAATAAACCTTTAATGATGTTTACAACTTTTTTTATCTTGTGTTAGAAATTGAATATTTTGGATATTACCTAAGTAAGGATATATCAAGGCAATCAAAATAATGCCCAACAATGTGAAGTATATTAATGATGAAGATTAAAAAGTACTTTTCTTAGAAGATGATATTCAACAAAGGTGGATGAGATATTTTGCCAAACTTTTTAATGAAGATTATGAGAATACGGTTAACTTTAGTGACCTTAACACCCTAAATGAAAATAAAGATTTCTATTTTTATCGGCATATAAGTTAAGTCGAAGTTAGAGAGGCTTTAAAGAAAATGAAGTGTGGAAAAGGTTTTGGACCTGATGATATTCCAATAGAGGTGTGGAAATGTTTAGGAGATGAAGTGATTTCTCGGCTTACTAAACTTTTTAATACTATTTTGAAGACTAAAAAGATGCCAGATGAGTGGAGAATGAGTGTGTTGATTCCTATTTTTAAAAATAAAGGTGATGCATAGGATTGTGAGAACTATAGAGGAAATAAGTTAATGAGTCATACTTTAAAACTATGGGATCGAGTTATGGAGCATAGGTTGTGCTGTGATACTAATGTTTCTCAAAATCAATTTGTATTCATGCCGGGTAGGTTTACTATGGAAGCCATACATTTATTGAGAGGTATAATGGAGAAATATAGAGAGAATAAGGAGGATCTACATATGATATTTATTGATTTAGAGAAAGCATATGATAAAGTTCTAAGAGAAGTGCTATGGAGAGTTCTTGAAAAGAAAGGAGTTAATAATGCTTATGTTCAAATCATTAAATGTCACGACCCGACCCAGATACTCGATTTAACGAGGCGGGAACTAAAGTCGGACGGTAGTATTAAATCCTTTCAATTCATCAGTAATACAACATTTAAGACATCAAATTTCTCCTTTTATCTAAAGAGCCACTAATAAAAATTCCTCTAATACTTAACATTTGAAAAGATTACAATTTGCTTATTTTTCAGTGTGGCGCCATCTTCTATAAACAAATTCTTCCCTTTCTACCATTTCTAATCTCTGAAGACTTACTTGAAATATTTATTTAATGGAATGAGTTTGCAAAGTAAACTCAGTGGGTAACTATTAAAAATAATTAACATGCATAATATATAATACATATAACCTTTTATATATGTTCATTTATTTAGCATTTGAAATACATTTCCTTTCTTTGGTTCGTTTGATTTCATTCATTCCTTTATATATACTATATCATTTTCATTTATAGCATTTACTTCAATATATATATTCAATTTCCTATTTATTTTATACAGGAGCACCGTCTAAATGTACCAAAGGTACAACCAATTCCATTTTTATTTTCCTTTTCCCTAACCTTTTCCTTTTAACGTGCACAGATACATTGCTTCCCCAGCCAATATCATATGGGGGTGAACTCTTGTAAGTTTGCATGCATATCATTTTCCCTTTTTAATTTATCTTTCATTTATACATTTATTTAGTGGATAGATCATTTTATTTTTTCACCATTCTTTTTTTATTTCCTTATGTTTGTAAGTATCATATATCTATTTCCTTACATATGCATTTATATCCTTCATTTGAATCTTTTCACATAATAATATCAAAAGATAAATAAACATCATCAATAACATATAAAATGTTTATACATAATAGTAATCACCTATCATTATTATAAATATTCCTTTCAAAAAAATATGAAAATATAATAATAAAATTTATACACAATTATAATTTACCCACTTTGGTTCTCCTCTTCTAATATTCGTCTTGTATTGAAACCCTTTTTTAACTGTTCATAATAACATAAAGATTTAATTAATATTAAATCCCAATTTAAATGTCTCAATAAATGTTTGATTTCTTCCACATAAAATTACTTTACAAAATTTTCCTTTCTGTCTTTGTTGAAATGAACTCCTACAACTTGGTCTCTCCCTTTAAATCCCTAAATTCATATAATATACACTTTCAAGAAAAAGGTGATTTAATAATTAAATTTAATAACAATCATAATAGAAAATTCACTTACGATGGGGATTTTTCCAAACTCTCAAAATCCTTCCTCTTTTACTTCCAAAATTCCTTCTCCTTGTTTTCAATCTCTTCCTTTATCTTTTTCGTCTTCTTCTCGATCGTTCTTCTAATCCACAGAAACTTTTTCCAAATTTATCACTTCGAAAGCTCTCGCGCACAAGTCGCTTGTCCGCCCTTATTTGTTCGTGAAATGCCTGCTCGGTTCCGTGATTCCTCTGTTGCAGTTTTTAATAAGGAGGGGACCGGCCGGTTCAATCAAACCGATCATCACAATCTCCCTTAAAAAATTCCATCCTCGAAATTAAATCAAGTATAAGAAAATATACCTTAGTTAAATAGATGAGGATATTGAATTTTCATTTTAGCTTCCTTCTCTTAGGTTGCATCTCTTTCCGATCCATGCTTTCATAAAATCTTCACAAAAGGTATTACTTTATTTCTTAATTGTTTCATATCATATTCCAGTATTCTTTCAGGTTCCTCAACATATTTCAAATCAGGTTGCAAGTCAATTGATTTTGACTGGATTCTCTTTGACTCATCTGACACATACTTCTAAAGTACTGATATATGAAACACATTATGAATTCCTTGTATATGTACTGGTAGATCCAATATGTAAGCCATATTTCCAATTATCTCTGTGGTTTTAAAAGGACCTATAAATCTTGGACTCAATTTTTCTGTCTTTTTAAACCTTTGCACACCTTTCATTAGGCTGACTTTTTAGAAAAATAAATTCTCCCACTTGAAACTCAACTGGTCTGTACTTTACATCATAATATTTTTATTGCCTGTCTTGTGCTGCCTTTAGTCTATCTCTAATCAATTTGATTTTGCTAGTAGCCTCATCTACCAATTCAGCTCTAATGATTTTTATTTCACCTGTTTTTACCCAACACAAATGTGTTCTGCACTTTCTCCCATAAAGAGCCTCATATGGTGCATTCCAATACTAGATTGGAAACTATTATTGTATGCAAATTCAATCAATATATGTGAGTCTCTAAATTTCCTTCAAAATCTAGTACACACAACAGCAGTAAATCCTTCAAAGTCTGAATTGTCCTTTCTAATTTCCCATCTGTCTGAGGATAAAATGTTGTACTAAAAGTCAATAGAGTGCCCATAGCTTCCTGAATTTTCTTTCATAATTGAAAAGTGAATCGAGCATCTCTATCAGAAACTATTAATTTTGGAATTCCATGCAATCTCACAATTTTATCCACATATATCTTTGCCAACTTTTCCACTGAATATATCTGCTTGATTGGTAAGAAATGAGCTGACTTTGTTAATCTGTATATAACAACCCATATTGCATCATGGCTCTGGCTTGATCTGGGTAATCTAATTATAAAGTCCATTGCAATGTCTTCCCATTTCCACTCAGGTATAGGTAAGGGTTGTAGTTGACCACTTGGCTTTTTATGTTCTGCTTTAATCATTTGTCAGGGAATACATTTTGCCACAAATTCTGTAACATTCCTCTTTAATCCTGGCCACTAAAATAACTCTCTCAATTCTTGATACATCTTTGTACTGCCTGGGTGAATTTTATAATTTAAGAGGTGAGCTTTCTGTAATATCTCTTCTCTTAAATTTCCTACATCTGGAACACAAATCTTGCCTTTATACTTTAGTAGTCCTTCTCCATCAATTATAAAGTTCTCTAATTATCTTGCTTGTACTTTCCTTATGATGTCTTGAAATTTTCCATCTTGAGATAATGAATTGAGCACTTTATCCTTCAAGGTAGATTGAATCACCATTTGATTTAATATTATATCTTTTGTATTTTTCTGGTTGACCACTATAAGCTCTAGTCTTTCCATGTCTTTAATTATTTATTTCTGTTGGGTGATTAACCAATTTATTTTTCCAAGAGCTTTTCTGTTAAGTGCATCTACAATTACATTTACCTTTTTAGGATGATACTATATGTCCAAGTCATAATCCTTAATGAGCTCTAGCCCCCTTCTCTGCCTCAAATGAAGTTCTTTTTTATTAAAAATATATTTGAGACTCTTATGATCGATAAACACTTCACATCTGACCCCATATAGGTAATGTCTCCATATTTTGAGTGCAAAAATTACAGCAGCCAATTCTAAATCATGAGTGGGGTAGTTTCTTTCATGGATTTTTAATTGCCTTGAAGCATAGGTCACCACTCTACCATGTTGCATCAAAACACATCCAAGTCCTCTTAAGGAAGCATCACAACAAATTTGGAATCCTTCTAAACCTGATGGAATTATTGAAATTGGGACATTCATTAAACAATTCTTTAACTTCTAGAAAGCTCCTTCACATTGATCATTCCATTCAAACTTTACTACTTTCTGAGTTAATCTGGATAACGGCATTGCAATTTGATAAAATCCTTCTACAAACCTCCTGTAATAACCAGCAAGACCTAGAAAACTTCTCACCTCTGAAACTGTTGTTAGCCTTGGCCATTCAGAAATTATCTACAGAAATTCCTTTACCACTAATCACATGCCCAAGAAAATTTACACTGCTCAACCAAAATTCACACATTAAATTTTTATCATATAACTTATTCTCCTTAAGTATTTGCAATGATGTATAGAATGTCTCTCTTTATCTCTTGAATAAATCAAGATATCATCAATAAATACAATTACAAATATGTCCCAGAATGACTTAAAAATTTTGTTCATCAAATCCATAAATACAGCTAGTGTATTTGTCACTCCAAATTATATTACCAAAAACTTATAGTGATCATATCTGGTTCTAAAAGCTATTTTTGCAATATCTTCCTCCTTAATGTGTAGCTGATGATATCCAGATCTCAAATCAATTTTAGAGAAAATAGTAGCTCCCTCCAGTTGATTAAAAAGATCATCAATTCTGGGTAATGGATATTTATTCTCAGTAGTAAGCTTATTCAGTTCTCTATAATTTATACACATTCTGAGCTCCCATCTTTCTTCTTTATAAACAGTACTGGAGCTCCTTATGGTGCGGAACTTGGCCTAATAAACCCTTTATCTAGCAATTCTTATAATTGACTTTTCAACTCCTGTAATTCTTTGACTACCATTCTGTAAGGCGCCCTTGCCACTGGTTCTGAACCTGGTATCAATTCAATAGTGAAATCTATTTCTCTTTTTGATGGCAATCCTGGTAAATCATCCAAAAACACCTCTGGATATTCTTTAATTACTTGTATATCTTTTAACTCTCTAATTTCCTTATTGGTATCCTTTACTTGAGCAAGAAAATACTGACATCCCATAGAATTTTAATTCTCTTTCTCCTAGAAAATTAAATTTGATAATTTTTCTATTGCAGTCAATAATCATAAAGTACTTTGATAACCAATCCATTCCTAATATCATGTCAAACTCTTACAATGGTAAAATATTTACTATTGCTTCAAACTCTCTTTCATTTATTTTGAAAGTTATCTGACATACACCATTTACATTCACAATAAACCCATTTGGCATCAAAACTTCCAAAACTGTATTTATTCCATAAACATTCAAATTCATTGTTTTAACAAATGCCTCAAAAATGAAAGAGTATAAAGCTCCTGTGTTAAAAAGGATATGTATAGGCTTTCCTTGAATCATTACCACACCTATGAAATTCACAAAAAAAAAAAAAAACATAAACATACATCATTCCTTTAAAATATTTTCATAATACATTTTTATTCATTTTTCATTTTTATCACATGTAATTACTTCAGGTGAATCCTTAACATTCTTCTGAGTCACTACATATACTCTAGGTAGAGTATTCTATCGGCCTTGACTTGGTCCTGGAGTAGAAGCAGCTAATTCTACTGTTCTTAGTCTTCCAACGTTCTTCTGAGATCCAGTATTCATTCTTGACTCTCCTGCTGGTCATTGCTCCAAAATAGGATAGTTCTTGGCTATATGACCTGGTTGATGACACCAGAAGCAAGTATTTGTACTAGATAAACATTCTTCTTTATGTTGCCTTTCACATTTTCTGCAATTATTCACACTTGAACTATCACTGCTATTGGACTTAGTCTTCTTCTAATTAAACTTCCTAGCTTGTGAAAGGGGTTTGTTATGCAAATTCGGAGAAGTTTTCATAACCTCATCACTTTTCCTCTTCTGAAAGTCACGTCTTCTATGAGTGTTTTGCAGGTCCAGTTCTACCCTCCTAGCCCTTTCCACCAAAACTGAGTAATCTTTAATTATAAGTGGAATAAGAGGCTGCCTAATTGCATCCTTCAATCTAGATAAGAATCGGTGGCACTGTTCCTCTGCAGTATGTATCAAGAGGAGCATATCTGGATAAGATTGTAAATTTAGCTTCATATTGCATATTGATTTATCTCCCTACACTAGTCTCATAAATTTATCCTACATCTGCCTCCTTGCAGAAGGAGGCACGAACCAATCTCTGAACATGCGCATAAAATCATCCCACTTTATTTTCATATCATGAATTCCTCCAGTTTTATTTTTATGCTGACCTCTCCACCACCTTTTTGCTTCTCCATCAAGAGCAAAGGCTGCCAGGGAATCTTTTCTCTCATTTGGACAGAACATTCCTTTTAAAATCTTTTTAACCCTTAGTAACTAATTTTTAGCTTCAATTGGTCCCTCAACTCCCTTGAATAATGGTGGTCTCATATCTTGAAATAGTTTGAGATACTTATCCATAGGCATTCCATGACCACTACTACTTCCTAATAGTTGATTCCTTGAGTCTTCAATCAACCGAGTCATAGCCATTATCATTTGTGTCAGTGCATCAAGGTTAACATTAACATTAGGCACTAGCCTTTCCATTCCTCTACTTCTTCCTCTTCTCCAGGATTATTTTGGTTCCTATTTTTAGTAAGATGGTTCACTTTTTCATTAAATCATCAATAGTCATCCTTCATCCTAATGAATCTTTCAGTATAATTCATAGCTTAATTAGCTTAATTGAGCTCTAATACCACTTTTATCACGACCCAGCCTAGATACTTGATTTAATGAGGTAGGAACTAAAGTCAGACGGTAGTATTAAATCCTTTTAATTCATCAGTAATACAACATTTAAGACATTAAATTTCTCCTTTTATTTGAAGAGCCACTAACAAAAATTCCTCTAATACTTAATAATTGAAAATATTACAATTTACCTATTTTTAGTGTGGCGTCATTTTTTATAAATAAATTCTTCCCTTTCTGCCATTTCTAATCTCTGAAGACTTACCTGAAACATTTATTTAGTGGAATGAGTTTACAAAGTAAACTCAGCGGATAACTATTAAAAATATTTAACATGCATAACATACAATACATATAACCTTTTATATATGTTCATTTATTTAACATTTGAAATACATTCTCTTTCTTTGGTTCATTTGATTCCATTCATTCCTTTATATATACTATATTATTTTTATTTATAGTATTTACTTTAATATATATATTCATTTTCTCATTTATTTTGTACATGAGCACCGTCTAAATATACTAAAGGTACAACCATTTCTATTTTTTATTTTTCTTTTCCATAACCTTTTCCTTTTAATGTGCACGGCTATATTGCTTCTCCAGCCAGTACCATACGGGGGTGAACTCCTGTAAGTTTGCATGCATATCCTTTTCTCTTTTTCATTTAACTTTCATTTATACATTTATTTAGTGGATATATCATTTTATTCTTTTACCATTCTTTATTTATTTCCTTATAACTGTAAGTATTATATATATTTATTTCCTTTACATATGCATTTATATCTTTCATTTGAATCTTTTCACATAATAATATCGAAAGATAAATAAACATCACCAATAACATATAAAATATCTATACATAATAGTAATCACCTGTCATTATCATAAATATTCCTTTCAAAAAAATATAAAAATACAATAATAAAATTTATACATAATTATAATTTACCCACTTTGGTTCTCCTCTTCTAATATTCGTCTTGTATTGAAACCCTTTTTTAACTATTCACAATAACATAAAGATTTAATTAACATTAATTCCCAATTTAAATGTCTCAATAAATGTTTGATTTCTTCCACATAAAATTACCTTACAAAATTTTCCTTTCTATCTTTATTTAAATGAACTCCTATAACTTGGTCTCTTCCTTTAAATCCCTAAATTCATATAATATAAACTTTCAAGAAAAAAAGTGATTTAATAACAATCATGATAGAAAATTCACTTATGATGAGAATTTTTCTAAACTCTTAAAATCTTTCCTCTTTCACTTCCAAAATTCCTTCGCCTTGTTTTTAATCTCTCACTTTATCTTTTTCCTCTTCTTCTTGATCGTTCTTCTCGTCAACAGAAATTTCTTCCAAATTTATCACTCTGAAAGCTCTCATGCACTGGCCGTCCTTCTGCCCTTCTCTATTCGCAAAATGCATGCTCGATTTCACGATTCCTCTGTTGCGGTTTTTAATAGGGAGAGGATCGACCGGTTCAATCGAACCAGCCGGATGAACCAATCGTCACATTAAACATATGTATGCAGGAGCTATTACTTATGTTCAAACATAAAGTTGGTTTGACCAAGTATTTTCTTATTTCGGTTGGATTACATCAAGGATCAGTCTTAAGCCTATATCTTTTTTGCTTTAGTCATGGATTTTCTCACTAGACATTTGCAAGAGGATATACTTTAATGTATGCTTTTTGCTGATGATATTATTCTTGTGGATAAGACAAGAGAGGGAGTTGAAGGTAAACTCGAATTATGGAGGTCAACCTTAGCGTCTAAATGTTTTCACTTGAGTAGATCTAAAACTAAATATATGGAGTGTAATTTTAGTAGTAATAGACATAGTGGGGGATTGTGACTTTGGGTGATCAAGCCATTAATAAGAGTACTTATTTTAGATATATTGGATCTATTATTCAGAGTGATAGTGAAATAGATGGGGATATTATCAGTAGAATTCAAGTTGGATGGTTGAAGTGGAGGAATGCATCGGGCTTGTTGTGTGATAGAAAATTCCCCCTCAAACTTAAGGAAAATTCTATAATATGGTGGTGAGACTTACAATGCTTTATGGTGCAGAATGTTAGCCATTAAAAAAGAAACATAATACTAAGTTAAGTGTTGTAGAGATGAGGATGCTCAGGTGGATGAGTGGTTTTACTCTTAGAGTCAAGATACAAAATGAGCATATATGCGAAAAGGTTGGAGTAGCCCCAATGGAAGATAAGATTATAGAGAGTCACCTTAGATGGTTTGGTCACATAAAACGATGACCTTTTGATGATCTGGTTAGGAAAGTAGAGATTTTTTATTTGAATTTTGTTAAGAAAGGTAGAGGTAGACCTAAAAAGACTTGGTTAGAAAATATTAGAAATGATCTTTGTTTATTAAATTTAAATGAGAACTTAACTTTTAACAAGGCACAATGGAGAAAAAGGATTCATGTAGCCAACCCCACGTAGTGGGACAAAGGCTTGATGTTGTTGTTGTAATGATAATGGCATGCATGGTTTCCTATTACTTGGATTTTCATTTCTTTTTATGTGTATTGAGGTCCTTCGAAGCTAAATGTGAATGACTTGGTTATTGAGAAGAAAATATCAAATTCTCATGGAATCTTGTGATGAATGGCCTCTTCTACATCATGAAGGCAAAATTAGATGTTATATAATAAATAATGCTAATTAGTATTGATGTTATGATGATGTTGTTGTAGTAATGATGGCAAAGCCAACTTTCAACACTCAATTACATTGAATTACATATGTATTTTCTATCATCAAAGCCAACTTGTAGGTTTCCCGATGACATTTCTTTTTATGTGTATTAATATTGATGTTGTTGTTGTCATGATGATGACAAAGCCAACTTTCAACACTCAATTACATTGAATTACATATAAAAAATTAAAATACTAGACTCTAAAATAACCTGCAAGGTTATCCTAGGAAAATAAAATTAAAATCATCACAAGCAGTTATATATATACATAAATTAAATTATAGCCACACTTGACCATGCTCTTTTAATTTTAAGGGGGATTAACATTTTTGCACATTCAAAAATTTTGTTAGTTTTAAAGCCTTTAATTTTGACCCCTTTAATTTAGCCTACATGAGCATGACCACCTACAGAAAATTTTGTTAGCATCCAGATTATTCCAAACTTATAGGTAATCTAATGTCTATTACATCAATTCACATATTGCATAAATAAATAAATAATTACATCAATCAATCAATTTTAAACCAACATGTAGTGAATATCACGAAAAACTTGGCATATGAGTAGCAGAAAAGTAAACATCAACTTAGCCTAAAACTAGAGTTGGTTGTCCTAGTAAGCCATCTAAAGTGTATGAAGTAGGCTGTGTGATTTGGATATATCCTATATCGGGTAATTTGTTAAAGTTGTCTAGTGTTTTGATTGGTTGAAAGGATTATATGATTTTTTTAGTTTGTTTAAGTATTAATGTTTTAACGTTGATTTTAAAATATATTTTAAGTGTTGAGTGATAACTATCTTTGTTTACATCAGAGCTGTTAAATTATTTCGTCTTCCTTGGGGCTAAGTTAATAACCTCGTAGGCCTGCGTTACCAAGTAGTAACCAGTATAAATTAATTGATTTAATTGGTTGAAGCTTAATGATTGATAAATTTTAATTAATTTAGTTTATTACTGATTTTAATGTTTGAGTTGATATTTTTGAAATTTAAAGCCAATTATTGAATTTTAGGATTTTTTGGAATTATTTAATGTATTAAATTAAGTGGTCAAAATTTGACTTTTCAAATTAAAGTGAATTTTATGATTTTAATATTTTTCTTAAATATTAAATCCTAAGATGAGTAATCAGACACTTAGTTTTTGGAATTAAATTTTTCTAAATTAAGTTATGAATTTTTAAAGTTTTGACCTAATTTTTTGAACTACGATTAACCAAAAAATTGACTTTTTGACTTTGAATTATTTCTAGTGGTTTTACATTTTTAATAAATTCTAGACCCTAAATGAAGTCTAATAGCTTTGAGTTTGGTCAATTTAGAATTTTTTAAAATTAGTTATAAATTTTTAAAATTTGAGTAATTAATTGAATTTTTTAATTATTTAATTAAGAAGATTTTGATGGTTTTGATCTAAACTAATTCCAAGCTTTATGGAATCACTCCCAAAGGTTAGGGAAGACCCAAGGGAGTGTTTTCAAGTGTTTAGAATTTATTTAAAATTTTTAATTAATTAAATTATTTAATTATTAATTTTTACTAAAATTTAAATTAAGTTCAAATTAGAGATCCAATAAATGGATTTTAATTTTCCTAGGTATGGTTGAATTTATGTCAATTTGATATATTATTTATATTTTTTTGGATTTAAATTATATTTATTATAAATGTTTAAATTTTTTTGATCTTTAAAAGGGCTAAAATTTCACTTAGCTAAGTTTCTAACCTAATGGGCTCCAAATTCAATGAAATTTTAAACTAAGATATTTAATGTCACTAAGTTTAATTTTGCAATGTTTCACCCCTATTGGGTGTTTGTAGAATTTCATAGAAATTTTTTAAGTTATCTAAATATGGTCCTTAATTATTTTTCCTAGGTGTCACTAATGTTCCAATTGGTTTGAAACTTTAGTCATCTAACATTGTGACATATGCAAGAACACCACAACAATTAAGGACCTTACTCTACCAATTTGATTTATAAATTTTTAAAGTTTTGGGTCTTAAATGTACCCATTACTTTGTAAATTTACTCACATCAATTCATTGAGCATTTTGACCTAAGGAAAATGCAAGGGATGCCTATGATGCTAAAAAAAAATTTCACCAAAATTTGTGTCTAGTTTGACCACTGGATTATGAGAAAATTATCAAAAATGAATTTCAAATAAATATGAATAACTCACAATTCAGTGATCAAAATACTTTAATTTTAATAAAAATGACACTTGAATACCTTTCAAATGACACAAAAAATACTTAATTTGGTGAAACAATAAATTTTCTTTAAATTTTTAATATTTTTGGCATTATATTGAAATATTTTTTAAACTCAATTTGAGTCAGCGCTAATCATTGGAAATGATTGCCAACAAAATGGTGGCGACGCACAGTGTCGTGTCACGTGTCTGACACGTAACACACAATCGTGCGCTACTTAAACACGTTGAATGACTATTTTAGTCGTTAGATTTGTTGTGATCTCTATAGGCGATCCAGATGCATCCACATCGACACCAGTTGTCCCGAATGGATTGAGTTTGAAACACATCAACATCACACTGTTTTGAAAAAGGGTGATGTGGAAATATATGGGCCGTCTGATTGTGCAGAAGTAAATATCATACATATGAGGTTTAATCCATAGAAATTTAGTTCAAAATGAATAAAATATTCAAACAGCCATAACTTTTAAAATACTCATCCAAATTCAATGAAAATTGAAACAGACTTTCGAGAACATAAGTTTTTATTGCCTAGAGTTTGGATACTCCATGCAATAAACATTTTAAGTAGTTTTAAATTGAAATCTATACTAAAAGATGGGACAACTTATAATCCAATGGATGGATTTTTTAGTTCTTGGGCTCCTTTTTCTCTTAGTGAAGTCCTCTATAACTTTCTTGAAGACTCTAGAAGCTGATGAAGGCTGGATTGAAAGTTGTTGAAGAAAGTGTAGTTTCTCTCACTATCTCCCTCTCTCTTCACTAAAATAGTATTTTGAGGCTTGAAAATGGTGTGAAAATGCTTGAGAAAGGTGAGGAAATGGCTGGGAAAGGTTGGGGAAGAGCTATTTGGAGTGGATGCTATTGGAGGAAGAGTTTGAGTGAAAAATGTTCTTGAATCAGGGAATATGTTAAGTTTCCCCCTTCCTTATGCCATGCCTTTTGAATAGATGGCTTATATTCATTTGGGGAAGGATTGGATTGATGCAAGTGTCCCCAAGGCTACTCAAAGCCATTGGGAAAGGCTGGTGGGTGAAAAGGGCCTCACTTGTTCCATGGCAAGGGGGACCACACCCTTTTCTACCATTTGGCTAAATCAAGCATTAAGCATGGGTTAGGGGCTAGCAAGATTAGGCTTTCTTTGGGAGTGGCATGTGACAGATTACATCAAGCTAAAATAGGATTTAGATTGAGACATGGATTGTCAAGGTGGCATGGCCACCTAAGCTCATTTGAATGAAAAATTGACCATTTGACTAGTCAAACCAGTTAATGGGGGTGATGTGGCATCCAAGAGACTACACTTGGCTGGTTGGATGTATGGCCAAGTGTTTGAAATCATGAGTTTAGAGTTTTGATCAAGTATATGAGATTAAAGAGGGTTTTGACCCCTCTAATTGAATTGACCATTCAAATCAAGGGAGATTTGACTTGAGAAAAATTTGGACATGTGTGGGATGTCCAATTGAATGATTTTGAGAGGTTAGATTGGTTTAAAATGGTTTGAAGATTGAATATGAGATTAGTGTAGGTTAAGGGTTGATTTGGTTGACCTGGTCAAATCATAGGTTGGGTTTGAGTCCAATAAGTTCAAATGAGTGTTTTGAGACCGATGGAGGTGATCCTATGTAATAAAATGGCATTTTGGATTGAAATAACCATTTGGATCCTTAAGGGGTGATTTAGTTAACACGAGTTGACTTGGTCAACCATGCATGACCAAGGCTAGAATTTAAGTTCAATGCACTCTTAATGGTTTTTAGGATGCATTAAAAAGGGTTTCAAGGTTTGATTTAATTATGAAATGTTGAGTTTTAGGGAAAAGTTAAAATTTACCCTTAAAGGGCATTTTGGTCATTTTGACATTTGGTCAACTGTGGTTCAAAGTAGGTCTAGAAAAATGCATTTTACTAGTCAACATGTGATAACAAGAGTTATCGACATGGTTGAGGGTTTTGGGAATGGTCCCAGGGTCAAATTCCACTAAATGGCAGGTTTAGTGGCATATGTTATAAATATTTAAAGATGTTGTAGCCTTTGAAAATCAATTCAATTTTTGATGTTAGAAGTGTCAGATTGAGCTCAAATTTGGAGGGCTGACCCTAGGGACATGCCTAATCAATATGCAATTGATAGATTTTGAATCGAGGATTATTTGACTGGGTTTTGAGGTGATTGAAAAATCACTCAGAAAGGGTTTCAAGACATAGGCCCTTTACCTTGGATTTTGACCTAGAATTTTGGATATGAACTGAACTTTGGAATTGATTTATTGAATTTAAATTATCCACATCAATTATAATCAATTGAATAATTTTTAGTGATTGAATATGATTGAATCTTGATTGGGGGCTGGATTAAAGGTTAATTGAAGGTTAAATTGAAGTGTTATTGAATTCTGTGTTGAAACCTGGATTGAAGCTTAGATTGATTGAAGTCTGGATTAAAATCTAAATGGATTGAAGTCTTGGTTGAGGTTTGGATTGAAGATTGAATAGAAGTCTGAATTTGAGATTTGAATTGAAGAATGGATTAAGATTTGAATTGAGCTCTAGATGATTGACAACTAGAAGATTGTCAACCATCAAATCAATAGGTATGAGTTTGGATAGGTATTGATGACCTCATACAAAAATAATATCAATAAGAGCTTAGACTTTAAGTGAGAAATAGATATAATTTTCATGAATATGGAGATCATTGGATGATTGAAAATTGCATTGTAGATTGCCTATCATTCACTAACATGAATTAGATTAGACGAGTTGATTGTAGGAATGATTCCTATAAGGTGACTAAAAGGGTGGTCATGGTGAGAGTGAATGTAGATTGGTCTTTAAAATTATCAATATCATACGGATGAGAATGAAGCTTAATATTGGTCTTCTCAAGACATAAGAATACAGGAAGGGTTATTATGTCCACATAACTATATTTGTCGATTAGAACATTTATATTATTAGTAGAAGGAACCTCAATTCCATCTTAGATGATAAGATAATCATAATATGTGTAGCATATTACTTCAAATTCAAAGTCATCAAATCTGTACTACTATTATAAAAGTCGCTTGAATTTCCTACCATCTCAAATCTTGGCCATCCATTTTATTTTTTCTAAAATTATCTTATCAATTCATTGTATTATAAATAATTAATAAATAAGAAAAAGAAGACTTTCAGGTTCTAATAGCAGAGCTCAGATGTTACAAAAAATTTCCATTAAATTGAGGAGGCGTTCTTACAACTTTCCATTAAATTTAGGAGGCGTTCTCACTACCGATAAGTTACAAAAACTTTTAATTTTTTCCCTTCAGTGTTCAATTCTTATGGTCAAATGTCTCTAAAATTAAACAGTTCCCATCGCTTTCAATGCCTAGCAGTTTCCCATTGGCGAGTGTTTCATGCATCAAAGTTTCTCTGATAAAGTAAAAAAAAACATAGGAGAATGCTTTACTATCCTTCCTCTAGCCGATTGTTTTCGGTAATCTCACTCTCTCTCTTTAGCTGTTCTGCCACTTCATTCGGTCTTCGCCTCCGGTGTGAGATCGCTGCCAGCCTGTCGGCCTCGTCGAAAAAAGGTCTGAAATTCTGCCTCATTTGTTCTTTATGTTTTCCCCTATGACGATTTTTTCTCCTACTCGGTTTTGGTGTATTCCATTTCATTCTATTCTGTTTCGTTATATTTGTTGGTTTCTCTTATTCCATTTATCTTCTCCAATTTATCCTGCTCTATTTACAAACTTTGTTTTCTAGTTTTGTTTGGCACTTATATTTGTTCATTTTTTTCACAATAGTCTAAAATTAGCTGAAGCATAAATGAAGAAAATGTATTCCTTTCTTCAGAACTATATGATAGCACCTCTTATATAATTGTGTCGTTTTCCTTCTCCTATTTTCACCCGTTAGCGCCTCTTAAAATAATCACATTAATTATAGAATTTTGATTAGTGTCATAAAGTAGACAAATTAATCTATAAATATAACTATTAAGCCATCAAGAATTATTTTAATTTTATAGCGTTATTTCTCATTTCACTTTGAAATCTAATTAAATTATTAAAGTTTGATATTAATTTTCTTTTCCCTGTTATTTAACTATTTACTTGAATTGCAAATAATTAATTAATCCCTTGAACTGTTATCTCACAATTGCATATATATTATGCTTGAATTGAAATTGATTTATTCAATTAACCCTAATAACCTAATTTATGCATATATACCTTTATGTTCTTAATGTAAGTGAAAGTACGAGATGCGCCAAGAGGGGGGGTGAATTGGTATTTTAAAAATTTAACCATACATAAGAGTTCTAATTTTTTTTGTATTTTCAAAATATAACTTAACGAATAATGTGCGGAAGCAAATACAACGTTCACAATGATGATATTGATAATTCAATTTTAGATTTTACACCACAAGGTTTAAATAATGATTTTTCACCAAGCAATTCAACGTACAAATTAAAAGCATGAAAAGTAAAGTACGGTAAACAGAAAAAAACACACCAGAGATTTTTATAGTGGTTCGGTCACTTGACCTACGTCCACTCCCCGGAGTCCTCTACTCCGGGATTTGCACTAGTAAAAGTTGACTCTCCTTTTGCCCCCACAGCAAGGCGGAGAAGCCTTTACAATACTCACTTTCACCTCCCCGGTGCGGCGGAATACCAAACGCTATGTCACCCTCCTGGTGACGGCAGCGGACCTTCTCCTTTTTCTCCCTCCTGGAGATGGTAGAGTACCTTTGCGATGTTAATCTTGAAGTGACTCTTCCCTCGAGAACCTTCTTGAAGCTTCCCAAAGCCACAAGAGGAGCAAAGCATGCAGCTAGCTTGGAGCCACCGTGTGATCCCCTCACACTACTTCTCCCTCACGCTCAAGCTCACCTTCATCTTCCTCTCTCAAGCCCTAGATCTCTCTAAAAACTTCTCTCTAACGAATCCCCTTCTTTTTCTTCAAGCCTCTCACAGCAAAAGGATAGATCAACAACTCCCTCAAGAAAATTTTAAGTTATTTTTATATCAGGCTTCAGAAAACCCTAAAAGTTTCAACTTTTACGTTTCTGTTCGTATAGTACGATCTAGAATCGTACAGTACGATCAGTTCAATTTACAGCTCCGTCTAGTACGAGTACAGACGAACAATTATCGAATTTTATTCATATCGTACTGTACGATATGTATATCGTACAGGACGATACTATTGATTCATACTGTTCGTACAGGACGAACTGTGGGACGATCCTCGGGACGAAAGAATTCATCTCTGTCAGTCGTCCAGCACTCCTTGAGTCATACAGTACGATTAGTGTATTTCAGGATATCGTCCTGTACGATACGAATATCGTCCAGGAAGAATAGAACAAAAATTCTTGGGATCGTCTGGTACGATCGATGGGATGAAGAAAATCGTCTCTGTCGGTCGTCCAGCACTCCACCAGTCGTACAATACGATTAGTTCATTTTTTGATATCGTCCTGTACGATATGAATATCGTCCAGGACGATCAGAATAAAAAATCTTGGTTTCGTCTGGTACGATCTCTGGGACGAATGAAATCGTCTCTGTCAGTCGTACAGTACGATACATGATCGTACAGTACGATCTATATTTAAATTAGAAACCAGCGTTTATTTCATGATTAGGGAGATAATTTTGGTAAGTAATAAGTAATCGTACCGTACGATTACTTCGTACAGTACGATCAGTACAGAAAATCAAATTCAAAAACTTACCAAACTTATTCTGGCGGCTAGGGTTTCTCAATTATATCTTATCGTACAGTACAATATGTATCGTACAGTACGATTAGTTTGTAAACTTAATCATTCGAAAATTAGCCGTTAGCCTAATTATTTTTAATTAATCGTACAGTACGATACAAAATCGTACAGTACGATTTTCTTTAAAAAAAATTTACTCATTTAAAAAACAATTCTCCCCCTGTGTGTGTGCATGGTTGCTCCTTTCACATGCATGCTTCGTGGCAGACTCAAGAAAATAAAAATAAAGAAATAAAAATTATAGACTTTTCAACACCCTATTCTACCCGGTTTGAGTCTCCAGTAATCTTGAGCAGTGTGCATCTGACCTGAAATGTTAGTGCTCATATACAAGGATTAAACATTTGTAATTTAAAGGAAGTCTATATGGACTCAGTAAGTATTAGTTGTCACCATCAAAATTAAGTGCTCGGGATCCTGGATTTCAACAGTAAGTGCATGTATATTATGTAGCTAAATAACCTAAGAATAAAAGGAGATATACACCTTTATGTTCTTCAGCTCCTTTTAACTGTTATCAATCAATTGCGTATATATTATTATGCTTGAATTGAATTTATTTGTGCACTTTAAATCCATGGCGCGAATGCTTACCGAGCCTATGGAGTTGGGCAGAGACAAGCACAGGGTGAAAAAGGTTGTCAGGCAAGCACAGGGTTAATCAATTTATATAACCTCTTAAATTGATTAACCTTTTAAATTTACATATTTAAATTGATTAGGTAGATAACCTTTTATTCTTAATGTAGCTAAAGATCATTATACTTGATTCACTGTTTATTAAAATGCATATAACCTTTTAATAAATTGATTAACCCTGTGCTTTCCTGACAACCTTTTTATGGCTTCCTTAGAAGTGGCCTAATGATGGGTCTTACGGCCTAGCCTTGTAAGCTAAGTGACCCATATAGTCGGTCTTACAACCTAGCCTTTATGAACTAGGATGCCCGGGTGAGGGGTCTAAGGTTATGTTATTACCTAAACATTTCCCTCAGAGGTCGGACTTACGACTTCTATTAGAAGTTGTCGGGTGGCGGGTCTTATAACCTAGTTCTTATAAACAAGGTTGTTCATGGCGTTTGAGTTTTGGATCTAGGGCCATTCATTTAGAAATTCCCTAGTACACGCGGGTCTTACTTCTTCGCTTGGAAGTTGCCCATTGATTTGTAGATATTTGCTAGTTTGATAATAGATTGTGATCTTGACACCTACTTGCCAACGGTTTTGTTTTCTATCCTAGCTTTCAGTAGTGTGTTACTTTACTTATTTCCAGCATTTTATTTTACTAGTTTTCCAGTACTTTGCTATACTTGTAGTAGATAGATTTATTTTTTCCAGTATTTAATTTTATTTATAATTGTGCTGACTTTTGCCTGTTTACTTACAGGTGCTCTTAGCTAGCAAATTAGAAAGCTCTCCAGCAGCTACAGTTGAGGTTATTGTTGAAGGTCAGAGAGGGTTTGAGGTTGTTTGTTGGAGAGAGTTTTAGAGTTTTTGTGAGTGTTGTTCTTGATCAGAGAGCTGTTGTGTTTGGGTTGCTCAGTTGGAGAGCAATTGGAGAGATGTTTGAGAGCTCCTCGATCAGTAGTTTGTACTTAGGTTGGATAGTGGAAAATAATTATTTCCTGTAGTTTTCAATTTTAATTGTGTTAATTAATTATATGAATTAATTAAATGAATTTTAATTGAAATTAAGTTTTAATTTGAATCAATTTTTTAGTTTGTTAATTAATTGTATTTTGAAATTATATATGTTAAATTTGATTTGATGAGTTTGTTAATTTTAAAATGTATTTTGAGATTATTTATCTATTAAGTTAAATTGATTTGCTCCATTAATTTTAATTAAAGTTTAAATGCTTAATTATTTAGATTAAGTTGATTTAAGTTTAATGTTATCAAATTTTAGATTAGACATTTTAATTAAATTCAATTTATCAATTTAAATTATTTAGTTATTTAAATTGATTTAATTGATTAAGTTGATATTAATTGGTTTAGTTTAAAAGAGCTAAAGTTTTAATTTAATTAAGTTTAATTATTAATTTTTCAAATCAGTTAATTTAATTTCAAATTAATTTAGAGTTAATTTTTTGATTGGTTTGGTTACAGTTAATTAATTAAATTATTTAGTTAACTCTCTCTCTCTCTCTCTCTCTCTCTCTCTCTCTCTTTTAAAGAATTAGTTATCTTGGGAATTAATTGATTTTATTTGATTTTCAGTTAATTTTAATTTCAGGATTAAAATTATGATTTAAGTTTTAAAAGGATTTTTTTTTAAGTTAACTGATTTCAGTTTATGTTTAGTTAAAAATTAGTTTAATCATTTTAATTAAATTCATCTATTTGAGTTAATTAATATCTAAGATATCTTTTAATTTGATTTAATTTAATTTAACGTTTAATAATATGAATTTTAAAGATTTGATTTAAGTTTTGATTTTAAAGCTTATAATTATCGGATCAGATAAAATTTATTTTAAATTTGGATTTCAATCAATTCAATTATTAGTTATTAAGTAAGTTAATTACTAAATTAATTTAAAGGTTTAGATTAAGATTAATTAATTCATTTTAGTTTATGTTGAAATTATTATCCAATTAATTAGAGTAATTAATTTTAAATTAAATTTGTATTTTTCAAAATCCATCTTAGTCCAAGATTTTCGAATAAATTTCGGCAGTCTCCCGGCGCCCCCTCCTTGCGAGAGGAGGTAAGGGGAGGGCATTTGCTCTTTTGGCTTGACTAAGCCGGATCAAATCAATAGAGAGTAGTATGGGGGAGCAAATGGACCCCAAAAGTAGTCTTCAAGGCTTGAATCCCATTCGGCTGAATCGGATCAATAATTGAGGGCTTCAGAGACCGAATCAACCCTGGGACTTCCTTCAAGTCTTTTGATTTGGTAATTGCGATCTATTTCTCCTTCTTCTAATAATTATAATTATAATAATAACAATAAATTTTATTGATTATTGTTAATTATAATCATTACTAACATTTTGTTAATAATAACAACAAGAATATATAGATCTCTTTAATTCTAATTATTATTTATTATTAATAACATTATGTTAATAATAATAATAATAAGCAAATACCCTACTCCCTTACTGTTTCAAATAAGAACAGGAAGATCGGTCTTCTTTAACGGGAATAAGTTGAGGTTCGATCGCAACAGAGGCTGGCAAGAGCCTCGTTTCGCACAAAGGATGGGGAGTCAGAGGCTTCAGAGGGATATTTGAGGTGTGAGAGCTTGGCTTGTTCGCGTGAGTGAAGCCGGACAGAGGACGGCGGTGCGGTTTTGCTTGCGTAAGTCGGAGTCGAGGCCGAAGGAATGGGGCCGGACGTCGGACTGGGTCAATTCCGGGCAAGGGCGTGAGATCAAGAGATGTCCGTTTGTTGAAATTTGAATGCTAGGCTCGGCTGGACAGGTCGCCGGCGACGGTTGGGGGTTTCGTTTGGTCGGGTTTTGCCTGCTTTGAAAGCCTGCATTTGGCTATAAATACCATTTTTAGAACATACTCTTTCAAGTTATGAATATTTATCATTTTAGAGTTCGTTGCCGAATAAAAGCACATAATAGAAAAGAGTTTGGAATTCTAACAAGCTCTTCCCAAATCCCCCAGGAAAAATTATTTTGCGCGGAGTCCAGACTTCAATGGAAATGCTCCAAGTCCTATACTGAGCTTGATGCCAAGCGGTACCGAGGCTCGGTACCGCTCGATACCTGAGCGTAAACCAAACGGTTCTCCCGCACGGTATCCACACAGAATAATCTCTTTAACCCAAGGCTCAAATATTTGGATATATATATTTGCAGAATTTCCAGAGGAGGCAAATTTTTAAAAGGATCATATTTGATGTTAGATTTAAGAGAAGGAACCTCATAAAATTAATTTAAAAATGATCAAAAACGTAAAGTAGGATAGCGTATTATGAAGAACGCGAAGCAGAATCACGTTTTGAAAGAAAACGTAAAGAATGATTGCGTTTTATAATTTATACAGTTCACGTTTTCTTCTTAAAACCATTTTTTTTTAACCTAGAACATTTAATGGAGAGAGAGAATGAGAATAAGAGAGATGCGGATACAGGAATGAAGTCATTTTATAACTTAAATATAAATAAATGTAATAATTATAATATTCATCTTGTAAAATTTTTTTAATGTCTTACATTAATTTTATTAAATATTTAAATTATAATTAAAAAGTTGCTATAATTTTTTGAAGTTAATTAAAATTTAATAAAGTATTTAAAATATAAATTTAAATGAATTTCACTCTCTCTCTCTCTCTTTATCTCTCTCCGTCTCTCTTTACCTTTTTCTCTCTCAACTTTAAATTTTAATTAATTTTTAAATTTTTAGTAACTTTTTAATTATATTTTAAATAGTTAATTAAGTTTTAACAACTTTTTAATTATATCTTAAATATTTAATTAAATTTTAATTAATTTAACTTTAAAAATTTTAGTAACTTTTTAATTATATTTTAAATATTTAATTAAATCTTAATTAAATTTTTTAAGTAAATTTTAATTAGATTTTAAATATTTAATAAAATTAATGTAAGATATTAAAAAAATTTAACATGATGAATATTATAAGTATTATAATTATTTTGAATGCTGTAATTTTTATTAACTTAAAATTAATTTTAAATTAATTTTTTTAATTATAATTATAATATTTAATTTAATATTAAAATTGAAATAGTTTAATAATATTTAATTTAATATTAAAATTGATATAGTTAATCATATTTAATATTAAAATTATTTTATTATAAATATAATTCAAAATTAATAGATTAAAATGAACAAAAAAATATTTAAAAATTTTAAAATTTAATAGATTAAAAATATAAAAGAACAAAAAATATTTAAAATTTTTAAAAATTAATAGATTAAAATTTTTTTAAATTTTTCTCTAAAATATAACTTATAATTAATTTTTAACTTCAAATTAATACACTTATATATAAATATAACTTAAATTAATTAATTTACTTATTAATATAAAATTTAAATGAAGTCATTTTAATTAACTTATTAATATAAAGTTTAAATATTTATTTATATTTAAGTAAATTAAAATGACTTCATTTATGTATCCGCATCTCTCTTATTCTCATTCTCTATCTCTCTCTCCATTAAATGCTCTCGGTAAAAAAAATGGTTTTAAGAAGAAAACGTGAACTGTGTTCACGTTCTCTTCATAAAACGCAACCATTCTTTGTGTTTTCTTTCAAAAAAACACAAAACGTGATTATACTTCAAGTTCTTCATAAAACGCCAACCTATTTTAGGTTTTTGATCCTTTTAAAATTAATTTTATATCAGGTTCCTTCTCCTAAATCTAATATCAAATATGATCTTTTTAAAAATTTGCCCGCATGTATATGGGTCCTTTAGTTACTCTTATGCTATTTGCACTCAACTTAATATGCAATATAAGCTTTGAAAGAAATGACCTCATAATTGGCTAAATAAATCACTGCAGCAATCAAATTCTTATTGTTGGCTGTCGTCAATAGTTATATTGCATTTATTGTATAACTGTATCATAGATTGGCCTCTTGTAGCGATTGTGTGCCTGAATTACATTATTCATTTAATCCATCATATATATTTCAACAACAAGTTTGAATTTTTATAGAAGAAGTTGCTTTAAAAAGTAGTAAGAAAGCCATTCCAAATGAAGCCTTAACTAGCAGTCTAGTCATCATAATATAATTTAGTACAATTAACGCATATGAGTTATCTTATTTAAAAAAAATAAAAAAAATAAAATGATATATATGGATAGGACAAATAGGGTATATTGGCCCCAAATAACTATTTGATTTTATTTTAGGAAAACAGTTCTTCCAAGCCAACTAATTTATGTTATTTTAAGGTTTAGAAGTTGAAGAAGCATTAAAAATGGACAACCATATGAGGTTCCTAATAACAGCATTATGCACAATAGACCGCGCCTATAAAGCCCCATATGCTTGTGGCTCATGCCAAGTTCTCCAAAGCAAAGCTTTGAAGCTCTATTCTCATGGCGACTTCTTATTCTCTGCTCTCCTGTTATATTCTTCTTAATCTCTTCTTCTTTTTGCATCTAATAGAGAAAAATTCTCTAGCATCAGCGCGAGAACTTGTAGTATACCATCAGGTCCATCACATTGACGACAAGGATAATCTACAAGAATTTGAGATATCTGTAGAAGAATTCCCCGGCTCTGAGCCTTATCCAGGTTTGCTAGCAATTTCTTAATGCCCTAATTGAGATTATTTTTTGTAAATTAATTAAAATAATAACAAATTTGCAAAATTGAGCTCACTTGATAAATATCACAAGCTTAAACGTTATGCAAAAGCAAAAGATTCCTTCTTGGCCACAAATTTCTAAATTCAAATCAATACGTACAATAACAAGTTGGACCAATTTTTACAGATACGGCGCAATCGTTCTTCCCTGTGGCGCAATCGTTCTTTCCTGATTGGTCAGATCCTCAAATGGGACCAAGCCCGCATTGGCTACATCAATCGTCTGGCCGCCAAACGCCGCCGGCCTCAACCCACTTGGCGACTCGTTAAACTATGGTTGCAACCAATAATTTTTCTCTGGGGTCGAATGGGATAAGCGTGAGACTACTGAGGACTCGATTTCTTCTCATATGGCTGTTTGTATTGCTTCATATTCGTCTTGAATACTTTTGTTTGTCCCTTTTGTTGTTCTGATAGATTCTCCATCTATCTATATTTGCAATTATTGCTTTTTAATAATACATTAAGAGCTGGAGCTCTTTTGGTTATGTTTTTTCTTTAAAAAAACATCCATTTTTATATTATGAAAATTTATATATAATCGTTCATAATTTTCATTGCCATTTTAGGAAGCATATGAATCATTTGAAATGGGTCATATATGAGGTTAGAAGAAGGCAATACGTTATGAATGAATCTACATACAAATTGTCATATAAAAATTTATTTTTTAAGTCCAAAAATACCATAATAAAAATTTATTTTTGGAAAAATTGAAAAAATTTCAGAGAAATGAAGAGAAAATATAAAGAACTATTAAATATAGAAATCTGAAAATTATTTTATCAATATCTGTATATTAAATTTTTTTTGCAATGACAAAATGAAACCATTGAGAATTCAAAATGAAGTCTTAGTTGATTTGCATCCTTATTCTCAACCTTTTTATTTTTTAAGTTTTTTTTATCCTTATTCTCAATCTTCTGTATGGGCAGCTACAAGTAAGATTTAACTAAATTAAGACTTAAAATACTATAAATTTAGGTTTAATAAATTTTGGAATGAAATTATTAATATTATTTAGTATAATAAATGTTAATTATAATTATAATTTAATAAATATTTATTTTTTTTTAATTCAGTATTTATGCATCTATATAATTGTAAGATCTTATTTCATATGTTTGATCTATATGAAATGTAATTAGATTAATAAAATCATAATTAATATCTCATTTAACTTTAATTTAAAATTTTAAAAAAACAATTAAATAATAATTATATTTAGTTAAATTAATTAAAAATATTATTAATTTACTTAATATATTTTAATTAATTAATTTAATTAATGTTTATTTTTAAACTTTCAATTAATGTATCCATATTTATTTTATTTAAATTTATATTACTATTTTTAATTTATAAAATTTATTTATCAATTTAAATTATACTAATTAATTTATAATTAGCATAAAATAATTATTTCATTAATCAACAATTATTAATTTACCAAATTTATCAATATATTAGGTTTAATTAATCAAATCACCATTATATTAATTTGATTAATCTACTTTTTTATTTGCTTAATATTAATTCCTAAGATTAACTTCAAAAAAAAAACCAATTAAGGTCAGCATTTTAAATACCCTGCCCTTAGTAAAAAACTATAAATTAAGCTTAATTTTTTAATAATTTAATAAATACATAATTAATAAAAATATATTTAATTTATTTGATTAAATATTAATAATTTAATTTTTTAATTTAAAATTATACTAATTAAAGTTATTCGAAACGGAAATGAGCATGTAAGTGAAAAGGTTGAAGTAGCTCCAGTCGAATATAGCATTAGAGAGAGTCGCTGAGTAATGATATTGTTAATTATAATCATTACTAACATTTTGTTAATAATAACAGCAAGAATATATAGATCTCTTTAATTCTAATAATAATAACCAAATTAATACCCCACTCCCTTACTGTTTCAAATAAGAACAGGAAGATCAGTCTTCTTTAACGGGAATAAGTTGAGGTTCGATCGCAACAGAGGCTGGCAAGAGCCTCGTTTCGCACAAAGGATGGGGAATCAGAGGCTTCAGAGGGATATTTGAGGTGTGAGAGCATGGCTTGTTCGCGTGAGTGAAGCCGGACAGAGGACGGCGGTGCGGTTTTGCTTGCGTAAGGCGGAGTCGAGGCCGAAGGAATGGGGCCGGACGTCGGACTGGGTCGATTCCGGGCAAGGGCGTGAGATCGAGAGATGTCCGTTTGTTGAAATTTGAATGCTAGGCTCGGCTGGACAGGTCGCCGGCGACGGTTGGGGGTTTCGTTTGGTCGGGTTTTGCCTGCTTTGAAAGCCTGCATGTGGCTAAAAATACCATTTTTAGAAACATACTCTTTCAAGTTATGAATATTTATCATTTTAGAGTTCGTTGCCGAACAAAACCACAAAATATGAAAAGAGTTTGGAATTCTAACAAGGTCCTCCCAACCCCAGGCTCAAATACCTGGATATATATTTGCAGAATTTCCAAAGTTTCTCACATTGCATGTATATGGGTCACTTAATTACTCTTATGCTACTAGTATAAATGTACGTGTACGTTAATAAAATTTTAAAAATTAAGAAAATAATATTATAAAATTTAAAATTAATTTATGATATGTCATATGATGATATTAATTACTTTATGAATATTATATATAATATTTGTATATTTACATATGATTTATATATAATCAATAGACATAAATTTATATTAATTTTCAGATATACTCATTTGAAGTGTGTTAGATGAAAAGTAAAAAAAATATGTTAATGTGTAATGCATAGTGTCCTAATCGGTTGATATTTTTGACATCAATATAATATCCATTAGAATATTATATTAGTCATTAAAAAAATTAAGTCGGACATAGAGCATTATCTACATGAATATAACTAATCAGGAAAGCAACATAGAATAAATATAATGAGAAAGAGTAATAACTATATATATAGATGCTCATTGGATTTAAGCATTTAATACCTATATATAGAATCAGGCTTTTGAGAAGTGATTGAAATAATAGAATTGTTCTCAGAAGTGTACAGTTCAGTTGATTACTTAATGCATCCATAAATAGATAAATAATATGTGACACACTTGTCCTTAGAGAATAAGAATGGTATGAAGTAAACTCTTTCCTGGGAAATTAGTTATCAAACTGGTAGCAAAAACGAATAGAATATAAGTGTTGCGGACTCAAATATACGCGGCGAAAGATTTTAATTTTCCGTCTCAGCGTTGTACGTATATCCAGCACACAAACAGAATCGAAATAGTAACACCAAGATTTTTACGTGGAAAATCCTGGAAAGGGAAAAAACCACGGGGCCGCGCCCACTTGAAAGAGTTCCACTAGTGTTGTTCGAAGTACACGAGACTGATTCGTCCTTTAAATTCAGGACGATCAGATTACAATGAGTATCAGTTGCAAGGACAAGCAGAGTTTTGACGTCACTTGAATGTCCGGCAGAATTCCGGCGTCACTTGGAAAGAAGTCCGGCATCACTCGGGCGTCGGGTAGAATTCCGGCGTCGGGCAGAATTCCGACGTTGCTCCCGTGTCGGGCAGAGCTCTGGCGTCCCTCGGGCGCCTGGTGGTGCTTCGGTGGAGTTCCGGCGGTGTTCCGGCGGAGTTCCGGCGGTGGTCGAGGAGGAGCTGTTCCCTCCTAGGCTTCTCTTCTCTTCTTCTCTTCTTGGCTTGGGTCCCCTCTTAAGAGAAATGAGGGGCTATTTATAGTTTTTCTGGAGTGGCATAGCCCGTAAATATGTGAGGGATCAGGGGCAAATAGGGAGTGATCCGGATGAACGGCCGATATTGAATCCCTTGATCGTGAACTGTTTATCAAGCATTTGAAGGTCTTAATGATATCAGAATTCTAAGATCTTGGGCTCGTTGGATTCGTCTCGTCGAGCCCCTCGATTCGATTATAAGCTCGCCAAAATCGGAGACCGTTTGGTAACTCAAATAGCTATTTGATGCTTCCAACAGCGCTTCGGGTACTTGATTTGGACTCACTTGGGCTCGGATTGAGTCGAATTTGGTGTTGTTGGATTCGTATTTCCGAGACGCTCAGTTTGACTATAAGTTTGTTGAAATCGGAGTTTAAATGGTCTCCGAAATAATTTTTGAAGTTTCCAACTTGAGTTTTTCCTCGAGATTCGTGCCCGATCAAGATTATTTTTCGATGACGTATCAGTTGCCCCCATATTTTTGGACGTCAAAGCTCCAAGAGTCCAAAAATATATGTGTCGGCTTTTCACTTTGGCAAATTCGCAAAAATTTGCGTTCCAAGAATTACACGTTTGCTCGAACTTGATCATAGAGGCCCCGTTGAGCTCCGAAAGTGTCAAAATTGAGTCCGGAACGTCGAAAAACGTGCCTGGGGACCCCAAAAACGTCGAATTTGGACCGTCTGGGTCCAAAATCAGAGCCCGGGAATGGGTAGGCGGCCGAACCGGCCGGCCGCCGCCGGCGGCGCAGAACCGCGCCGGAGCGCCTGCGGCCCGCGCTGGGCCCGCCCGCGGCCCGCGCCTGGGCCCGCCAGCGGCCTGCCTGGGCCCGCGCGGTTTGGCTGGCCGCGCCCTTTCGCCATGCCGCTTGGCCGGCGGTTTGGCCGGCGGTTAGGGAAACCGCCGGCCGGTTTTTAAAAAAAAAAATTTTTTTTTTTTTTAAATGTGGTGGGGCCCGAAAAATTCCGAAAAAATCCCAAAAAATTTCGAAAAATTTGAAAAATTTCAGGGAATTTAATAGAATTTTGGAATCCTCCCCCCCTTAAAGAAAACTATAAATAGACCCCCCATGGCCTAATAGAAACTCGCCCCTTCTTCCCTTCTTCCTCTGGCTTTCTAGCTTTTGGCATTCTGAGGCTTTCCGCCATTTTTAAGTAGGTGACTTTCCCTACTTGACTTGGCGCCCCTCTTTTTTGCGCAGAAGTTAGCGGCTTTCTCCCTTCCTCCCTCCGTTCTTCCTCCCTTTTTCTTCCTACTTCGGAGGCTTTCCGCAGTCTTTCGTAGGTGATTTTCCCTACTTAGATCTGCGCCCCTCTTTAGTGAAGGAAGCAAAAATGGGTGATCTCGCCTCCTCTAAAGTTCCTTCAGAAGACCGTCCTGCGCAACAGTCTGAAGTTCCAAAGAGGGCCCAGAAGGCGCCGAAGGCTGACGATGTGATTTCCACCGTCACATAGGACTCCTTCATCTCATTTAGGAAAAAGTTTCATTTTCCTAATGATTTGGTGATGAAGGTGCCGGCCAGAACTGATCGTGCCTGCTTTCCTCCCCCTGGATACGTGACGGTATATGAATTTAGTCTACGAGCGGGACTACGATTTCCTCCTTCCTCCGAACTGATCAACATTCTGACGCTTTGTGGGGTATGCTTGTCTCAATTTTCCTACAGAGCAATGTCGATCGTGATGGGCCTGATCGTGCTTTTCAGAGACCGCGGAATGGTACTTTCCTCAGAGTGCCTTTCTCGGATGGGGCGTCTCTTTAGCGATGCGTAGGGACGCATTTCATTCAGGTCCAAGTGGTTGGATATCCGCACTCGAGACCCCTCGAAAGGTTGGATCAGCAACTTCTTTTATGTGCAGAATGATTAGGGTCTTCAGGAGAAGTGGGGGAAGTTGAAAGAGCTACCTGTCCCCCTTCACATCGGAGCAGAAGATTTGCTGAGGATACTCAAACTTCCTGATTTGGATGCTCTACACTACGAGGTGCGTTACTTGAGTAGATATGTAGATGAGGAGTACTTGTTCAAGGTTGGATTATCTACTCAAGCAGGGAGATCACATGCTCAAATGTTGAAGAAGTCTGCTAGAGTTCCAGAAGTGGTCCCCCAAAAGAACCACTCCAAGCGACCAGGGAGCGAGGAAGGTTTGCAGGCATCGAGGAAGAAGAGGGCAGATGAAGTTTTGACAGTTGTTAGCAAAGGTCCCCGAGCTTCTCCATCCAAGTCATATATTCCAGAGGATGTGTTAAACCATCAGTGCATCGGCCGCCGACGGGCTGAGGAGTTGGTGAGTTCTCCTTCACTTCTTCTCCTTTTTTACATTTCTTAAGGATTATATTTCTGATATTTTTCTTGTCTCAGTATTCTGATTTCAAGCTTGAGATGACCAAGACTCTGAACGATTGGAACAAAGAGTTTGTGAAGGTTAAATACCTTCAGGGGGAGTACAAGAAGAAATATGACAGTAAAGTGAAGGAGATGAAGGTGGTGGAGGATCAGCTTGAGGGGTGCAGAACTGAGTTGGCGAACAAGATTACTTCAGTCTCTTCTCAGAATGAACGGATGGATCGTCTGCATATAGAGTTGGTGGAGGCACAAGCGACGATCAAGCAGCAGGAAAAGGCTCAACAAGTCCTTGAGGCTGAGAATGAGAGGCTTCAGAGTGTACTGTCCGAGAAGGAGGCCCAGCAGTTGCCGTCAGCAGTTATTGAAGAGTTCAAGAAATCTTATGCTTTCAAGATCATTATTGAGGACCACATTCAAGAGGCTCGCAGTCATATTTATGACGTGGAGGTGAAGGCCTTGGAGGCAGAGTGCGCAGAGGATGGCTTCATCAGGGGCTTCATGAAGGGTGTTCGGACAGTACATCGCAAGACCGGAGCAGAGATCGAGGGACTGACTCCTAGCCAGGCTTCTAGTGATGCTTCTTCGGACTCTGGTGGTGAAGAGCTGGAGAGTGAGTTGCAGCGAGCTTTTGCCTTGGAGGAGGACGAGGATGATGTTGAGATTCTATAGGGTGTCTTTGATGTAGTTTTGTATCTCTTTATTTTCTTTCTAGTGCTTGTATATATGCTCGATGTTGATGTTTCTATCTGGTGTACGTGATGTTCAGTGATATATAAAGATGTTGTTGATGTTCTTTTCTCACATGCAAATGAAATTTACTTAGTTTTACTTCAGTTTGGATTTTAGTGAGCTCTCTTTTGACTTGAACAAATGTGAGACATTCCTTTTCTTTAAAGATTTTGACCTATCCGGGGTTATTAGTGAAAGCATTTGCTCGATACCCTTAACCTGTCCGGAAAAAGGTCAGATCAACTCACTTTGGGATTGATCATCAAATGATTTTGATATTCAAGATATCCTCCTATGATACTTGACCTATCCGAGGTTGTTAGTCAAAGCATTTGCTTGATGACATTAACCTGTGCGGAAGAGGTCGGATCAAATCCCCCTGGGATTGATCATTCAGTGATTGAGATACAATATAGATTGTGTACTTCTCGAATCACAGAAAAAGAGTCTGGAGAGAAGAAACATTAGCACGACAAAGTGAATATCATATTGCTTCGTAATATGAGATAGCAGTTCCCTAGAATAACTTAGGGATACAAGAAAAAGTTCTTCTATAATCAACACATAAGGGATGTACGAAAAACTTTATAATATGACTACAAGAGAAGATAAAATATAAGACAAACATTACACATAGACAGATAGCAGTATCAACTCCTACTGATAATATTTGCGAAGATTGCCCACGTTCCAAGTTCGGGGAAGTATTTTTCCACCAGCATCCTTCAGTTTGAAGGTTCCAGGCTTGACCATAGCCGCTACCAAATAAGGACCTTCCCAGAGGGGGGAGAGCTTATTTCACTGAGGGCCTTTTCCAGCGGCTTCAATGCTTCGTAGTACTAAGTCCCCAATAGTGATAGGGCGAGGTTTCACCCTTCGATTGTAGTGACGGGCAACTCTTTGGTGGTATGCAGCGGTTCTGAGTGAGGCTTCATCTCTTACTTCTGGGAGGAGATCCAAATTTGCTATAAGCTTCTCCTCGTTACTTTTGAAGTCGAAAGTCTGAACTCTGTGGCTAGGAACTCCGATATCAACCGGTATGACTGCTTCTGTACCAAAGCAAAGGTTATACGGGGTTTCTCCTGTAGGAGTTCTAGCGGTGGTCCGATAAGCCCAGAGGACATTGGGGAGTTCTTCGGCCCATTGCCCCCCAGCCTTCCCTAGACGTATCTTCAGCCCTTTCAGGATTGTTCGGTTTGTAACCTCTGTTTGCCCATTAGTTTGAGGATGGGCAACAGCTGTATGAATGAGCTGAATGTGAAAATCCCTACAAAAAGATGTAAAGATCTTCCCGGTGAATTGTGTCCCGTTATCAGTGATGATTTTTGCGGGAATGCCAAAACGACATATTATGTTCTTCCATAAAAATTGCTTGGCATTTGCTTCAGTAATCTTCGCCAAAGGTTCTGCCTCCACCAATTTAGTGAAGTAATCTACAGCCAAAATAATGAATTTTCGCTGTCCAGTCGCTATGGGAAAAGGTCCAATTATATCAATCCCCAATTGGGCAAAAGGCCAGGGGCTTTGAAGGGATGCAAGCTCCAGAGCGGGTGTATGAGTGAGGTTAGAATGCAGTTGACAGTTTTCACACTTTCGTGTGAATTCAAGTGCATCATGTTTCATTGTAGGCCAATAGAATCCCTGTCTCATGATCTTGTAAGCTAACGCTCTTCCTCCCAGATGTTCTCCACATACTCCTGAATGAACTTCCCGAATCGCGTAATCAGCTTCTGATGGTGGGAGACACTTGAGGTACGGCCCAATGAAGGAGCGCTTATACAACTCGTTGCTGATAATGATGAAATTTGCAGCTCGTCTCCGAAGTCGTATTGCAGCTATAGGATCTTCGGGTAGCACCCCATCTTTCAGAAAAGACAAGATGGGTTCGATCCAAGACATCTCTCTTGGCTCGTCAATTGACTGTATGACCCATGGACCCTGAATGCTTGGAAAGTGGATTTCCTCGATACATCTTCTCTTATAGATGTCCCCCGTTGTTGATGTAGCAAGTTTAGAAAGAGCGTCTGCTCTTGCATTTTGTTCTCGGAGGATATGTATGATTTGATGCTCCCCTATACGGGCTAAGAGTAGCCTTATAATGCTACAATATTGAGCCAATTGTGGGTTGTGAATATCAAAATCCCCCTCCACCTGAGAGGCGACTAGTTGGGAATCAGTGTGGGCTATTAGGTTCTGGACTTCACAGTCAATTGCTAGTCTTAACCCAGCAACAAGGGCCTCGTATTCTGCTATGTTGTTGGTTGCCGGGAACTTGAGTCGAAGCCCGTACTCAAGGGTAACCTTCTGTGGAGAGATTAATAAAATTCCAGCCCCAGCCCTAGAACTCCCTGAAGCTCCATCGACGTACAACATCCAGCATGGAGAAGAAGGTGAAGCACTCGGTTGTACATCAGATACTGGAACGCTGCATTCAACTACGAAATCTGCTAGTGCTTGAGATTTAATATCAGGTCTAGGCAAGTAGTGGATATCAAATTCTCCGAGTTCTACAGACCACTTAACAAGCCTGCCTGATGCTTCTGGCTTTTGCAGAATACTTTTTAGCGGCAGATTCGTGTAAACTCCAATTGAATGGGCTTGAAAGTAAGGGCGTAGTTTTCTGGCGGAATAAACTAATGCCAATGCTGTCTTATCTATCAAAGGGTAACGTCCTTCTACTTCAGATAAAATCTTACTAACATAGTAGATAGGACATTGTATAGCATTTTCTTCTCGGACCAGAACCAAACTAATGGCTTGGATAGATACAGCCATATACAAATACAATCTCTCTCCTGGTATTGGTTTAGAAAGTAGTGGCGGGGATGCCAAATACTTTCGTAATTGTTCAAAGGCTTCTTGACATTCATCTGTCCATTGAAACCCAGAGCTACGAGCACCTCTAAGTATCTTGAAGAAGGGTAGATATTTGTCTCCTGAACGTGCCAGGAAACGAGATAGTGCCGCAATTCTCCCATTCAGCCTTTGGACCTCCTTGATGTTCTTTGGCGGCACCATGTCCCTTAGTGCCTTGATCTTCTCCGGATTGGCTTCGATTCCTCTATGGGTTACCATAAACCCTAAAAACTTTCCAGAAGTGACTCCAAAAGCACATTTAGCGGGGTTGAGTCGCATATTGTAATGCCTTAACAAGTGGAAACATTGTTTCTGGTTACAGATATGTTGGATTTTTTCCAGACTTTTTACCAACATATCGTCTACGTACACCTCCATAGTACGTCCAATAAGGCTTGTGAAAACTTTATTCATGAGACGCTGATAAGTTGCTCCAGCATTTTTGAGCCCGAAGGGCATCACCCGGTAGCAGTACAATCCTTTGTCTGTTTGAAAAGCTGTTGCTTCTTCATCAGCAGGATTCATTTTTATTTGGTTGTAGCCGGAGTAGGCATCCATAAAGCTCAACATCTGATGACCAGAGGTGGTATCAACTAATTGATCGATGCGAGGGAGCGGGAAACTATCCTTTGGGCAAGCTTTATTGAGATCAGTGTAATCTATACACATTCTCCAAGCTCCACTTCCCTTCCGTACCATGACAACATTTGCTAACCAAGTAGGATAGTGCACCTCTCGTATGAATCCAGCTTCTAAAAGCTTATCTACTTCTTATTCAATTACTTGCTGGCGATCTGGTGCAAAGTTTCTCTTCTTCTGGATAATCGGTTTGCACGTTGGATTGACTTTGAGGGAGTGAACGATCACTTCGGGGTCAATTCCAGGCATATCCGCTGGACTCCATGCAAAAATATCCTGATTTTCTCGTAGAAAAGCTGTAAAGTTTTTCTTCTCATCATCTGAGAGCAGTGATCCAATTCGCACTGTCTTTGAAGGATGCTCTTCAGAGATAGATACAGTAATAAGGTCTTCCATAGGGGAAGCTCTTTGAGGAATATCTTTGCTCCGTAGATCAAAGTCCTCGATGCTCAGGGTAATCGTCGGACGAGACTTGATCTGCCTAAGATAGCAGGTCTGTGCTATTTGTTGATCTCCGCATACTACACCGACTCCTGATGGGGTATGGAACTTCAGCTTGAGGTGAGGAATGGATGCGATGATCCCAAAAATTGACTAGAGCGGTCTCCCGAAGATGGCATTATAAGCTGACTCTGACTTCACCACGATGAATTGAATGGAGTGTGTACTCTGTCGAGGAAATTCTCCAAGGACTACCAGGAGACTGATTATTCCTTCTGCTTGTACAGGTCGATTATCAAATCCATATAAAGGACCTGCAGCAGGTTGAAGTCTTTCTCTTGAGAGACCCATGTTGAGAAAAGTAGAGTAGAATAGGACATCTACGGAGCTTCCGTTGTCCACAAGAATTCTTTTGACATTGTAACACGGGTCACCAATGCCTGCGTTTATGACAAGCGGATCTTGATGGGGGGTTTTTACTCCTTCCAAGTCGGAATCATTGAACGTGATGGAATGATCGATACGAGCCTTTTTTGGAGTTGAGTTTTCTTTCACAGTTAAAAAGACTTGGTCGGATAGTAAGGGGCCTCCTGCGATTGTTTTAATTTCGCCAACCGTTATCCGGTTATTCACTGGCTGTCTTTGTGGTTGATTCTGCCCCCCAGTGGGACGAGTTTCTTCTCGGGTAGGTGGATTCCCAATAAACTGTCGAAGATAGCCCTGACGGATGAGCCTTTCAATCTCCTCCTTAAGTTGCCTACAGGATTCAGTAGCGTGGTCACGACTACGATGAAAGTGGCAGTACTGATCTTGGTTTCCTGTATTCGACTTCAAAGGATGCGGCCACTTCACTTTGTCCTGATCTTGAATCGCCATCAACACATTTGCTTGAGATGTGTTGAGCGGAGTGTACTCCTCCTCTCGTCGGGGTTCTCGTCGTGGCAGTGGGGGTTTAGGAGGTAGATTGCTCTTCCCTTGCTTTTTCCGTTGTGATGATGAATTGTCCATTTCGGGTGCTCCCTTGCGCTTTCCAGTGGGTTGCTCGAACTATTTTCTGTGAGCGTTTATTGCCTCATCTGCTGATATATGTGCTTCCACACGATGGATCAGATCGGCATATGAGTGAACAGTATCGCGCATAAGTGCCAAATAGAAGGGGCCAGGACGAAGTCCTCCAAGAAAGACCCCTCTGAGCAATTCTGGGTCTACTCCTGGGATTTATCGAGCCTCGATAGAAAACCGCTGAAAGTACTCTTTTAATGATTCTCCCTCATTCTGACGAATCCCAGAAAGGTGAGAAGAATCCTTAGCAATTCTTCGGTTGGCTACGAACTGTTCGACAAATACTTTGGCCAATTTGACAAATATGGGGATCGTTCCGGCTGGGAGTGAATAGAACCATGTTCGAGCTTGTCCTTTAAGAGTAGCAGGGAAAACCTGGCAAAGGAGTGCATCTGAAACTCGTTGAATATGCATGATGGTCCTGTAATGGTCGATGTGCTCGTACGGGTCGGATGTCCCATCGTAGGATTCAATGCTTGGCAGCTTAAAGCCAGCCGGAATAGGGTGTTGAAGAATGGCTTCTGCCAGGGGTGACGACTCCTGGAAGTCCCACTAACGAAGAGGTTGCCTTATGCCTCCTATAGGGAATTCCTCCCGGACGAATCGTCGCAGTTCGTGGCGTAGGGCATTGCGAGGGAGCTCAGTAATGTGAGGTTGGGCTAGCTCCTCAGGGAGGTCTTGAGGAAGGCGAGATTGCTGACTTGCGTGTGGAGGATGGGTAGAACTTGCTGTATCAGCCAGCTCGTTCTCTTGACGTGACTGCGAACGCCTCCTGGGTGGAGGAAGAGAATTCTCAGCCTGAAGATGTTCAATCTGAACAGCTTCGACACGGGGTGGATCTCGAGGGAGAAGAATCTCCTCATGAGGTGCTAGGGTCGGCTGTCGAGTCTCTCGCAAGAGTTGTAGGATCTCGTTTTGAGATTCTTCCATCTTTCGAATTCTCTCTTCTAGGGAGGGTCCCGAGGTCCCCTCTCCAGGTGCGTTTTGCCCCCCGGGGTATAAAGAGGCAGATATCGGATGTCTATGATTCATAGACTGATTTCTGGATTGAAGAGAATGAGAGTGGGAGGCTCCTATGAGGCGACTGCTACGCCTGTTGACGATCGTAGCAATACTTGAAGTTGTGGGATAAGTTTCCCACAGACGGCGCCAAAGTGTTGCGGACTCAAATATACGTGGCGATAGATTTTAATTTTCCGTCTCAGCGTTGTACGTATATCCAGCACACAAACAGAATCGAATAGTAACACCAAGATTTTTACGTGAAAAATCCTGGAAAGGGAAAAAACCACGGGGCCACGCCTAGTTGAAAGAGTTCCACTAGTGTTGTTTGAAGTACACGAGACTGATTCGTCCTTTAAATTCAGGACGATCAGATTACAATGAGTATCAGTTACAAGGACAAGCAGAGTTTTGACGTCACTTGAATGTCCGGCAGAATTCCGGCGTCACTTGGAAAGAAGTCCGGCGTCACTCGGGCGTCGGGTAGAATTCCGGCGTCGGGCAGAATTCCGACGTTGCTCCCGTGTCGAGCAGAGCTCTGGCGTCCCTCGGGCGCCTGGTGGTGCTTCGGTGGAGTTCCGGCGATGTTCCGGCGGAGTTCCGGCGGTGTTCCGGCGGTGGTCGAGGAGGAGCTGTTCCCTCCTAGGCTTCTCTTCTCTTCTTCTTCTCTTCTTGGCTTGGGTCCCCTCTTAAGAGAAATGAGGGGCTATTTATAGTTTTTCTGGAGTGGCATAGCCCGTAAATATGTGAGGGATCAGGGGCAAATAGGGAGTGATCCGGATGAACGGCCGATATTGAATCCCTTGATTGTGAACCGTTTATCAAGCATTTGAAGGTCTTAATGATATCAGAATTCTACGATCTTGGGCTCATTGGATTCGTCTCGTCGAGCCGCTCGATTCGATTATAAGCTCGCCAAAATCGGAGACCGTTTGGTAACTCAAATAGCTGTTTGATGCTTCCAACAGCGCTTCGGGTACTTGATTTGGACTCACTTGGGCTCGGATTGAGTCGAATTTGGTGTTGTTGGATTCGTATTTCCGAGACGCTCAGTTCGACTATAAGTTTGCTGAAATCGGAGTTTAAATGGTCTCCGAAATAATTTTTGAAGTTTCCAACTTGAGTTTTTCCTCGAGATTCGTGCCCGATCAAGATTATTTTTCGATGACGTATCAATAAGTATGAAGGATGCTGACCAAATTTGTTGATCATCTGACAAGTACACAACAATATCTCAATAAAATTGAAGTACTTCAAGGAATAAAAAGTTCAGGGAGCAAGAATAAAAGAATATAAGAAAAATAATTTCTTACTAAAACATATACATGCTAAATCATATATATATAAACTTGATTGCTGTAATATATCAATTAAAATAACATAGATAAATTCATTACCTAATATTTGAAGCCAAAAGAGTAGAGAGACAGAAATGAATTGTCTTACGAGTCCTAGCTAATCTACTTCTCTAGTACTCAGTTGACCTCAAATGAGGAATCTAAATGTACCAAAAAGTGCAATCAGCCTCCACTAACATAATGCAACTATAAACAAAATTATAAAGCATCAAAGACATTTCTACTTAAGATGAGCCCATTTCATAAAAAATAAAAAAATTTTGAACTAAGAACTTTCTGAAGAAAATAGTCCATATGCACTCTCCCCTCTCTTCACATGCCAATCCTTCCACTTGAACATTTACATACAAAAATGGACATACATGAACGAAATGTTCACCTTCAACAATATATTATCTTTATCATTTCCAAAAATTATTTTCTCCTATTGTTGTGCTAAACATTTTATATGAAGAAATCGATTCTTACCTACAAAATAATAATGGCTGCACTAAATAGAAAATGGGAAATGAAGTTGATTAATCATAAGCTTTGCACTGCGCTTTAATGAAGGAAGAACCAAACTACTGTATTTACATATAAAAATAGGCATACATGAATGAAATGTTCACCTTGAACAATATAACATTATTATCATTTTCCATAGACTTCTTCTCTCCTATTATTGATGCTGAACATTTCATATGAAAAGATCGATTCTTACCTACAAAACAACAGTGGCCGCACTAAATAGAAAATGGGAAGGGAAGCTGATTCGACAATACATGGATGATATTTCCAAGTCCTCATCTGGATAGAGATCATTTCCATTTCCAACCTTCTTCGAGCAAATCATAAGCTTTGCATTGTGCTTTAATGAAGGAAGAACCAACCTATTGCATTTAAAGCCTTACAACAACCTTAGCGGCTGCTTATTATTTGAATGGAAAAGTAGTATTCCCAAGTGTCAAAGCCATGCTTGAATTAATTTGCTTCAGAATATAGAAGATATATAGCAGTTGGGGCAATGAAGCCTTATGTAAAACAAGGGTTTGAAAAATATAAATATCATATAAATAATTACAAATATATTGATTGAAATATTGATGAGTTTCTAAAAGTGTCTATCAAATTAGCTAATTAAGAAGAAAATGAACAACGAAGCGATAAAAATTTAAAAATCTCAACATTGGCAATTGTTACTTGATCTAGCCTGCTAGTATTACTTATGGAGAACTTGTGATTCCTTGCGAAGAAACTCATTTGGAAGGCTAGCCTGTTGAGCTCGGACCGTTACAAGTTTCTCTTGATATTGAGTATTAATCTTACTTAGTCGCTGCAACAACGTAAGAAGACGATTATAAAAATCAAATTTAATGCAGGATGACTTTGCCGTTGTGAAAAAATAAAAAATTAAAAAGTGATCAAATTTACCTCTCTATGCCGATGTCTTCAGCTTCTTGTTATTCTTTGGTCAATTTCATAATGTCTTCAAGGAATTTCTCTTCACGACCATCAAATGTATGGGGATGGCTGCTCTCATCATAGCCAACTTCTTTATTATCTCGTGGATCTCTAACCATTTGTTTCTCCAATCCAATTTTGGAGTTTGGTCTTTGACCTTGGTATGCAGATCGAGAAGAATAGCTTCCTTGACATAAAGCTCAAATTTTTAATCTCCTTGAGTTTTATAAGCCAAAAAGGTATAAATGAAATGAATCTCATAAGAATGTTTTGACAGATAAGATTCCCAAAAAGAAAAATCCAGGATCATAAAGTTGATTCTGGAAAGTTATAGAATGAATATTGCAATAGCGGACACATAGATGAACACCACACAGATACAGAAATATTAAGGATCAGTGGCTAAAACATTAGCAGAAAACAATCTACAAAATTAAGACTATCACAAAAAACTTTCAGAAAAAATTTCATTATTGGAATTAACAATAAGCAAAGCTTTTAGAAAGGAAAATTAAATCCAGAATTAACAATAAATTTTATTTCAAATTCAACCAATTAAATCAATGCCATGACCTTTAGATGATTTACGAAAGGAACATTTAAGTTGTGATTTTTTTACACTTTATGATAATTCCTTTGAACCGAGCCATTAAGCAAAAATGGGGAGGGGATTTTGGCCCCCCCCCCTTGCGGGCCCAACAAATTGATAATTTCATATATAAAGAGAAGGGTTACGGAAAGAAATACTGAGAGGATTTGAATTCAAAAGAGGGGAGGGAATTAAGTCACGCAAGAGGGCTGTTTTAGGGGGCATTAAGAAAGCTTATTTAAGGATGATTCTAGGATTTATGGGGATTATGTGTGATTTGATTTCTACTTTAGTTTTTCATTCTTTCAGGGCTTCCTAGTGGCGTCTAAGTGGTTTGGGAGAGTTGATCTACCACTCGAATCGTAGATCATTGTATCTTGCGTTTGTGTTGAAGTAGTAATCACTAAATCAATCTTGCGTTTGTGTTGAAATAGCAATAACTAAATCATCCACCGTTTCTCAATTTTCTACTGTTTGAGTTCTATTTTTTTGCTGATTTCTCTTCCAAGGCATAACATTAATACAAGCAACTATTGAATTTAAAATACTAAAATTTGGGCTACGTATAGTACTGCATTTTGAAATTTACTAAACACTTTCTTTACTATCAAAATTTATCAACATTAGAATGATGTTCATATAAATTGTCATACAAAATGACATGACTTGTAGTTAAAAAAAAAAAAAACAGTTAAATAAAATACATGCTCATTCCTTAACACCAAAAGCACTTGGACTTGACCAAGGAAAACCCTTCAACTTAGCCTAGGAACACCAATAAGGTAAAATTAGAAGTTATATATTGACAAATTTAACATCGACAACTTCTGTTATAGGGATGGCATATTTTTGTAGCTTTCACTTGTGCCCGTGTTTTTTAGAAATTAGAAACCATTTATTAATGATATTCCTTTCTTAAACTGTAATCCTTCTTATCTGATAGGCAGGATTCATACAAAGGAATGGATAAAGAAAGAATAATTTTAAATAAATTTTAAGCATGATAATAGCATATACAGAGTTCCATCTACTGAAAAACACAGCATAGGAGCCCATTTGGTGCCATATTTCTTTGAAATGTGCGGAAACTCTGATACACTGTGCATCTTGCAAGCTCGAAAAAAAAATATTTTTGTAAGAAGAGACTCAACGTTGATCAAGTTTATAAAATCCATCATGAAAAAAAAATGATTTTTAAGAGAAAAACTACTTGAAGTATTAAACTATGTGAAATGATAACTTATTGTGCCAGATTTAGGAGGAGAATAATCTAATATGAAGAAAACTTTTCTTATAGGTTGTGGCACAATCTTAAGATCTAGGAATTCTACATCGATGATAAACTTTCCCATAAATGTTGTGTCTACTACCCAAATAAAATCGTCATTGTTCTTTAGTTGTTTGTCACAAACTACTGCGTAAAAATGGCTTAGATTCAGCTTACATAACTTTTCATATATGGAGTTCTTATGTTATCAATATCATAATAAATATTAGCATCGAACACCTAAAATATTGAAATATAAAAGAACTGAAAAAAAAGGTCAGAAAAATGGCTTTGCAAATAGGAGCAGAGCAGGAGCGGAGTTTGATGATAAAGGAGGCAATCAGTGGCAATCATAGAGGTAGTATCTTAAAATTTTCAAGTTGAAAAAAATCATCTCTACTTCAAATACAGCAATATGCTTGAATGCCGGTGAAAGAGATAAAGAAGACCCCGGATATGGTTACAGCCAGAATAAAATAAAATAAAATAGACAAATAATTCGATAAAATAAATTTAAAAATATAAATCTAGGGCTTGAGGGCGCGAATATCCCATTTCTTCTTCCTCTACCTCAATTCGCAGCTCTACTTCGTGAATCTTGTACGAGGTACGACACAACACTTCTCCAATCACCCTTTCTCTTTCAAAACTAAATGCAAAACATGAAAGATCTGAAGGAAGAACACGAAGGAATAGTTTTACCAATTATATATAATGGAGAAAAAACGACGGTTATTTGGGAGAACCGAACCGTCGTTTGTTGAAAGGGATCAACGGGTGAATTCATACTTTCAAAGAAGCAGAAATGTTAGAAGTTTAGAATACCTACTGAGGAAATATTATAGAAGTTGAAAACATCGAAATAATTGGAAGAGTAAACCTGTGATGCGAGTGGAGTAAATGCCGGTAAGAAGAAACGTTAAAAAAGTTTAGGAGACCGAAGTATTTGGAGAGAAAAACTTACCGGAGAATTTGGAGAGACAAACCTACCGGAGAAGACAGTGAGCAAAGCTAGGGCAAGCCGAAGACGGTGCGAAAGCGTTCAGAATTTCGAATGACGGAAACGAAACATTAATTAATAGGATAAACGAAACATTAATTAATAGTATAAATGAAATATTAATAGATTTATGTTAAATGAAGATAAATTAATTTTTACGGTTCTCAAGCGTTCAGAATTAAAATTAATTTAGTATGAAGTGTAAGTCATTCAATTATATAAGTATTTTTTATAATTTGTTAATTATTTATAATATAATGAAGGGACAATATAATTTAAGAAAAAATAAAATGGATGGCTAAGATCTCATGTGGAAGGAAACTCAAACCCCTTTTATAATAGTAGTATAGATTTGCACTCAACATAATATGCAATATAAGCTTTGAAAGAATTGGCCTCATTATTGGCTAAATAAATCATTGCAGCAATCAAATTCTTATTGTTCGCTGTCGTCAATAGTTATATAGCATTTATTGTACAATTGTATCATAGATTGGTGAATATCTTATAGCCGTCAAATGAGCCTCTTGTAACGATTGTGTGCTTGAATTGCATCATTCATTTAATCCATCATATATATTTTAACAACAAGTTTTAATATTTATTGAAGAAGTTGCTTTAAAAAGTAGTAAGAAAGCCGTCCCAAATGAAGCCTTAATTAGCAGTCTAGTCATCATAATATAATTTGGTACAATTAACACATATGAGTTATCTTATTTTAGAAACATAAATAAATAAAATGATATATATGGATAGGACAAAGAGGGCATATTATTCCCAAATAACTATTTGATTTTTTTTTAGGAAAGCTGTTCTTTCAAACCAACTAACTTTTGTCATTTTAAGGTTTAGAATCTGAAGAAGCATTAAAAACAGACAGTCATACGAGGTTCCTAATAATAGCGTTATGCACAATAAACCACGCCTATAAAGCCCCATATGCTCGTGGCTTATGCCAAGTTCTCCAAAGCAAAGCTTCGAAGCTCTATTCTCATGGCGACTACTTATTCTATGTTCTCCTGTTATACTCTTATTAATCTCTTCTTCTTTTTGCATCTAATAGAGAAAAATGCTCTAGTATCAGCGCGAGAACTGGTAGTATTCCATAAGGTCCATCACAATGACGTCAAGGATTATCTACCAGAAGTCAAGATATTTTTAGAAGAACTCCCCTCCTCCGAGCCTTATCCAGGTTTGCTAGCAATTTCTTAATGCCCTAATTGAGACTATTTTTTTGTAAATTAATTAAAATAATAACAAATTTGTAGAAATTGAGCACACTTGATAAATATCGCAAGCTTTAAGTGTAATGCAAAAGCAAAAGATTCCTTCTTGGCCACAAATTTCTAAATTCAAATCAATACGTACAATAACAAGATGGACCATTTTTTACAGGTGTGGAGCAAACGCTCATCCCAACTTATTGGTTAGATCCTCCAATGGGACCAAGCCCTCGTCGGCTACATCAATCGTCTGGCCGCCAAACGCCGCCTGCCTCAACCCACTTGGCGGCTCATTAAACTATGGTTGCAACCAATAATTTTTCTCTGGGATCGAATGGGATAAGTGTGAGAATACTGAGGGCTCGATTTCTTCTCATATAGCTATTTGTATTGCTTCATATTCGTCTTGAATACTTTTGTTTGTCCCTTTTGTTGTTCTGATAGATTCTCCATCTATCTAGACTTGCAATTATTGCTTTTTAATAATACATTAAGAGCTGGAGCTCTTTTGATTATGTTTTTTCTTTAAAAAAACAACCATTTTATATTATGAAAATTTATATATAATCGTTCATAATTTTTATTGCCATTGTAGGAAGCATATGAATCATTTGAAATGGGCCATATATGAGGTTAGTAAAAGGTAATACGTTGTGAATGAATCTACATACAAATTGCCATATATGAGGTTAAGTCCAAATTAATACCATAATAAAAATTTATTTTTGGAAAAATTGAAAAAATTTCAGAGAAATGATGAGAAAATATAAAGAACTATTAAATATAGAAATCTGAAAATTATTTTATCAATATCTGTATATTAATTTTTTTTACAATAACAAAATGAAACCATTAAGAATCCAAAATGAAGTCTTAGTTGATTTGCATCCTTATTCTCAACCTTTTTATTTTTTAAGTTTTTTTTTATCCTTATTCTCAATCTTCTGTATGGGCAGCTACAAGTAAGATTTAACTAAATTAAGACTTAAAATACTATAAATTTAGGTTTAATAAATTTTGGAATGAAATTATTAATATTATTTAGTATAATAAATGTTAATTATAATTAAAATTTAATAAATATTTTATTTTTTAATTCAGTATTTATGCATCTATATAATTGTAAGATCTTATTTCATATGTTTGATCTATATTAAACGTAATTAGATTAATAAAGTCATAATTAATATCTCATTTAACTTAATTTAATTTTTTAATAAAATAAATAAATAATTATTATATTTAGTTAAATTAATTAAAAATACTATTAATTTACTTAAATACTTTTTAATTAATTAATTTAATTAATGTTAATTTTTAAACTTTCAATTAATGTATCCATATTTATTTGATTTAAATTTATATTACTATTGTTAATTTATAAAATTTATTTATCAATTAAAATTATACTAATTAATTTACAATTAGCATAAAATAATTATTTAATTAATCAATAATTATAATTTACAAAATTTAATCAATATATTAACTTTAATTAATCAAATCACCATTTTATTAATTTGACTAATCTAATTTTTAATTTGCTTAGTATTAATTCTTAAGATTAACTTCCAAAAACAAAAAACAATTAAGGTCAACATTTTAAATACCCCGTAAAATACTATAAATTAAGCTTTAATTTTTTAATAATTTAATAAATACATAATTAATAAAAATATATTTAATTTATTTGATTGAATATTAATAATTTAATTAATATACATTTTTAATTTAAATTGTACTAATTAAATTTATTATATATGGAAATGAGCTTATATGTGCAAAGGTTGAAGTAGCTCCAGTGGAATATAACATTAGAGAGAGTCATCTTAGATGGTTTGGTCACATAGTATGGCGGCCTTCCATCTTCCGATGACCCGGTTAGAAAAGTAGATATATTAGATTTTACTTATGTCAAGAAAGGTTGAACTTAGTGTATCCATATATTGAACATGTCTTCTTAGCTCCTTGACACCACCTCATTTTTTTTAGAATGTCACGATTACTTTTATACTTTGATAGCAAGTTTTAAGTTACAACTGAAATCACTCCAACTTATGCGTTAGGAATAGGCCAATCATCATAGAGGACATTGTACCATTGACAGAACTAAAACTACAAATAATTCTCGAGTTACAATACAATCCATCGACATAGACAACAAATATGGTATGTCGAATTTGTAATAACGGTGGATATGCTGCCACCCACGAGGATTGTGAATATATGTTGTTAGAGGCTAGAAGGCGTACTGTTACAGTATATGTCGAGGCTGAAGAAGATCTCCCTAGAGAGCCTATCGGGACAAGCACAATTACGTTCATATTTGATGTTGTTGGCCCTTCAACTCAAGTATATCGGTAAGTTATCACATAACGTCAAAGTTTCCTATCTTCGTCTTGGGCTGAAAATTTAATGTCGTGAACAATGTGGTTATTTGATAGGCCGACTCCAATATCCATTCCACAAGCTGTTATTAGTGCAGAATTTTCAACAGCAATGGCTGCTGACTTTTGTGGACTCCTAAGCTTATGCTAACGCCCAACTTATTTGCAACAAGTTGCTCGACCACGAGCTAGAGTTAGTGAGTGACGAGCTGACCGGATTTTTCTATATGAATACAATGAAGATTCTCATTCTTTTAGGTCGTATGTTCAATTGGCTTCACGACAATAACCACATATTATTGAACCTGGGGAAGGAAATGCATATGATATGAACGAGTACCAAACAATGAACAACAGAGTAGTGATTCAGCTAGCAGTTGCCCTGGATTAAACATTCATACTCCTTCAATTGAAGATAATGATATGGAGATACCCAGGCATGAGTGCATCCAAGAACATACTAAGAAAAATCACGAAGGCGTGGAAGCAATGTTTGCTAGTAATGAATTCATATAAAATATATGTTACTTCAGCATAGGAATGGGACCAAAATGTTGACTATGATGCTCCAACATTGGGGAACACATTAACATTAACAGAATCAACGCATTCCACAAAACTTCATGAAGGTCTGATTTTCCATACGAAGGAAGTCTTACAATGTGCAGTTAATGTCTGATCCTTTGCTAATAATGTTGAGTATATCAAATGTAGCTCTAATAAGAGTAAACTTGTCGTCATATGTGCTCATCACAAAAATCCACAAAGGCCTTGTGCATGGTGCCTACAAGCAGCACGAAGTAAGAGACAAGGAGGACTTTAGAGAATATCTGACTGCGGTCCACAGCACACATGTACACATGCTATAACGATGTACGGTCATCGCAATTGTACATAAAAATTCATATGCACATATATTACTCAAATTGTAAACTTTTGTACGTCAAGGCATAAGATGCATGGCGAAAGGTAATATAAGTTATATTCAGTACGTATGAAGAATCCTATCGCTCACTTTATCACTTTATCAAGGCAACTCGTATTGCTAATCGGGTACTGTATATATAAAACTGGTCAGTAACTCCCGATTCAAGAGCATTTTCTAGTTCTTTGATACATCTATTGCATGATGGCAATACTGTCAGCATGTTCTTAGCTTGGATGGTACTTTCTTGCGGGGAAGTATTATGGTACTCTTCTGGCTGCTATTGGGTTAGATGGGAATGGTGGCCTATACTCACCTGTATTTGCAGTTGTTGAAGCAGAGACTAATGAATTGTGGACTTGGTTCTTACGAGTGCTTCACGATCTTCTCCCAATTATTAGAGAATGCCACAACTTATGCATTATATCGGATAAGCACCCCGGGCTTATGAGGGGATGTTAAGAAGCATCTCATTTTTTCAGGCCTTCTTTTTATTAGAAGGCTTTTTTTTAGCTTTTTTAATTGTGCTAGTTAAGAAGATTTTGAATGTGGTTTGTGTATGTTATCGTCATACTTATTAAGTTTTATGGATGTGTACGTTCCTGTTTGTCTAAATGTTGATCTGTATGTTCCTGTCTGTTATCGTTATACTTATTAAGTTTTATAGATCATCGTATTTATTAAATTTTATGGATCTGTACGTGTCTGTTATCGTCATACTTATTAAGTTTTAAAGTAAAAATATGTTTTATGTTCTTATTGTTGTTGGAATGTTGCTTGTGTGTTTAGACGTTTTATAAACTTTTATCACGTTTAAATTTATTATGTCAAAAATGTTTTGGCGAAGAGAATTCTAATATTAATAATGTAATAATAATCTTTAAAATAAATTTAAATATAATTATTACTTTAAGCTAATAATTTTAATTTAAATTTGAAAACTTTTATAACAACATTTAACTTTAAATTTATTGCGGCAAGAATAATTGCGTTGCTTATCGTCATTTATATAGAACATGATGTTGGAAAAGATAACCTCTAAGCAATAGGATCAGGGATTTTAAGTGTTATCCAAGTTCGAAAGATATTTTATAAAACATGATATGCTTGAGAAGATAATCTCCTCTTAGTATAAGAAAATAGGTATTTCTGACATACGTTTGGAATAGAGAACCCCAAACAGGATGGATCTTAGTCACAATCGCTCCTCAAAGCATAATTTAGTTTATTTTGCAAAAAAGATAATGATACAAAGGTTTTGTTTTGGACGGCTTTTTTGCTGCTTTTTAGAGCAATTTTTTTGTACAAAAAATTTTTATTCAAAAAAAAATTTGTATTAAAATTCTATTTTAGAAAGTAGTAAAAAAACAATCTCAAATAAAACCAAAGTATCTGATTTTTCTTCTGATAATATTCCTTTTCATCTCAAACTAAATCTCTCTCATTAAATATATCAAATCTTATACACTAAAAAGTCGCATTACTTTGAGGTTTAGAGAGTGAATGTGCTACTAAAAAAAGAGCGTTGTAGTTGACTGTTTGTAAGTAGAGGGAGAGATTAAGGCTTCGTTTGGGATGGCTTTCCTAATGTTTCTTAAAGTAGTTTTCTAATACAAAAATTAAATTTTTTGTATAAAAAAGCTGCTTTAAGAAGCAGAAAAAAATCAATTCCAAACGAAGGCTAAATATGACTTCTTATGATATAATAACTATTTTGATTATTTGTAGTAAAATTTATCAGTTTAAATGTCTAATAGTCTTCACAAAGGCTTGGAGTACTTATGCTTCTGAATATATCACGAATGCTAGTTACTATTTTTTGGGATATTTAGGTCAATTAAGACAAACTCATACACACATCGCATACACAAAAACTCAAACCTTAGGTCAATGTGAGCTATGTGAATGCTAGCCACTCAGCACGAGGAATCATATCATATGTACTTCACTACTATGTTGTTAGTGTAGCGAGGTGAGAAGTTTACGGAGATCTCCGAAGGACTAAATAAATAGCAAATCCTTTAATGCTAATCCCCAAACTTTTATAACAATTAATTAAATTAAATGTAATATAGTTTTATTAATTTTTATTATATTATATTATCAAATTATTATCATAATAATTTTTATTTATACTATAATTTTAATTATAATTTATTAATATAATTATTTTATTTAAATAATAATAATAATTTTTATTCTATGTATATAATATACATAATTAAAATGTATAATATATATATATATATATATATATATATATATATATATATATATATATATATATATATATATATATATATATATATATATATAATATGTATAAATTTAATATATAATTTATTTAAAATTTTTATTAAATATACTGTATAAATTATAGAGAATATATAATTTCTCCCTCGCCGTCCTGTCCCATGAGGAATGCGCCAATCAAGTTGAATGCGCCCAATTATTCGGCACGTTCTAAATCCACCAAATCATTTGGCACATTCTAATGAATGCGCTATTTGGTTCGACTAATTTTCATCGTTTTAAATTTTCAGCCTAACATGCCCCTATTACTAAAAGACGAATTCAACAAGATCCTTCTTAAAAATTCATTCTAACTACAACCATTAGCCCCAAAGCCAATTCTGAAGTTATTTATATCATGCACTATATTGAATGTGCGTTGTTGCACATTACCAATGATCACAAGATCACTATCATATTTATTGGCAGAGAAGGCTAAGCATTGTTGAGATTTACTGGGCCCGAAAAGTGTCCCTGAGATATCTAAGTTAATAATAACCTCACCCTCAAATTTAAAACTAATCTTCGGCACCGACAGCTTCACCTTTGAATAGTTAGTAAAGTTATAGCATGTGTCTAGTATGCTCCATGACGGCGCCCTTGGGTAATTGGCCATGTCTTCTCGAAAAATGCTGCGGATGCTAGAGTAGGTAATGGGCGGCAGTCGGCTAATCACTGTGCGAGAGTCCAACATGGCTTTTCTGCCAGAGGCTAACATGGTTCCAGGGGCGCCGAACACACTAGGTGAAAGGGCGAGCCATTCACGCCCAATAGAAATAGAAATTAGATTGACGAAGTAGAAGGATGGCCTCGTTTGGCTGGTTATCATCGGTGTATATTGCACATGAGTGGGATATTTACCTAGTGCGAGATATCCAATTATGCTTGACTTTGATGGTAGACAATATGAGAATACCAAATCATACGATTGAGCTGTCTGGGTAATAATTGAAGCTGGGCCCGGACCAAAGCCTAATAACCCATCTGCATTTGATACTTTGAGGCTGTTATTATGGCCGCAGCCATAGCGGAATTTCTCAATAATATTAGGGGAGAAACGTAAGGTGTCTTGAACGAGGTAGCCTTGACTTTGAGAACCATCGTTGTATCGTACCTGGTAGAGACAATTGTTGGTCCAAGAGCAACCATATTTATTTAGTTGGGTACAATAGTTAGAGAAGCAGGAGATACCGGCATAGGTGGAGGACTCGAATGGGTTATATATTGGGTGATTTTGGGGATAACACTTATCACAGGGTATACATTGGATCCATGTAAGATCACTACCGGTGTCGAAAATGACTGAGTAGGGCATTGGAGGGGTGCCTAGATATATGATGACGATAAAGTTGTGGCTACCAACAATAACGCCTTCTTCCATTGGAATTGTTGCGAAAAGAGAGCCGCCAAGTGGGTTGAAACCGGCGGAGTTGGTGGCGTCCAGGCGGTTGATGTAGTCGACGCGGGCTTGGTCCTGTTTTAAGATCTGATGATATTTATCCTCAAGGGATAGCTTGTCCTTGCACGTCAGGGGTGAGCACGGTCCGCATTGGTCGACCAGTATGAGCATGGAAGGGCTCATGCCTGTCAAAATTGGTAAAGTTTGTTAATGTACCTATTGATTGGAATTTAAAAATATGTGGTTGAGAAGGAATCATTTGCTTTTGTATTACGTTTTAGCTTGTGATATCTATAAAATGAGCTTAATTTATGCAAATTTGTTATTATTTTAAGTAGTTTCGAACATGGCATTAAGATATTGCTAGCAAACCTTTATCAGGTATGGAGCAGGATTTGCTTGGCAGCAATGACTCGACGTCGATGAGATTGTTTTCTCCGGGAAGCCCTCGCCTTGATACTAGAGAATTCTTCTCTATTAGAAGCAAAAAGAAGAAGATAATGAGAAGAATACAGCAGGAGAGCAGAGAAGAAGAAGTTGCCATGCGAATAGAATTTCGAAGTTGTTCTTAGGAGAACTTAAAGGTGTAAGCAAGGAGCAGGTGGAGCTTTATAGGCGTGGCTTATGGAATCTTGTATGTCCATTTTTAATCCCTTAAAATAACAAAAGATGTTTGGTTTTTAATGCCTTAAAATAACAAAAAGATGGTTGGCTTTTAATGGCTTATTGCCCGTTTTTAATGCCTTAATATAACAAAAGATGGTTGTATTCATATATATATATATATATATATATATATATATATATATATATATATATATAACCATTTATTTAATTTTTTTTCTACTGTTAATTTTTTACTTTTTTTTCATTCCAATTTATATTCAAACTTACTTTTTATTTCATCGTATAATGCAGATTAATTGCATCTTTTAATTTTTTGATAAATCTCCCCTCCGACAATTTCCATCCGTAAAAAATCATTTTATTTTATTTATTAAATTTGCATCTATATTTAGATCTAACATGCATCTCATCCAAGAGATTCTTCGCTCTCTCTATATGTCCCTCGTTCCACAAGGCATGGACAAGTATATTGCAATTAATAAAACTGTTATTTCTTGTTTGCGATGCTATTTATAATATCGAAATGTTTCTTAACGCTTTTATAATTCATGAACATATTAAATATATTTTTATAGATGCAGCAATATTCTGCTTTATTTATTTCTTCATAATATCATTCATTAGGTTGACTATAGGAAAAACAAATGTTTTAGCAATAAAAGGGAGTTAAGGAGGAGTTAAGAGGAGAATAAAAAACGTTGAAAACAAAAAGGTTCATTATTTTTTGGCATGTTCATGTTCTGTTGATATATGTATGTATGTAGTGAAATAAATAGTTAATTTATTAAAAGAAGTTTAAATGACCAATATATCCAAATAACAAAAATTCTTTTACAAGCCAATAGAATTATAAATAGAACGAATAGTAGAAAATAAACTACCAAGGCTGTACAAAATCAATACGAATCAAAACTTGATTCTCACTATAAATAAAAAAAACTATTTAATTTGGTGACTAAACTATAGAAAGATGAAAGAGAGGATGAGAGGGAAATGAGCTTACTAAAGAATAAGAGAAGATTATGATATGTTCGCCAAAAGCTTTTGTCGAGAGTAGAGATTGTTGCCAAGGAAGAAGTAGGAGAGGGTGCTCGATAGCTATTGTTTGCGAGAGAGAAACAAGGAGGAAGGATATGGGAAAGGTCCGACGATTGCTGCAAGAGTGAGGGAAAATTCGATGCACTAAGTTTCCTTTGTCTCCTTAAATGGCAAGATAGAGAGCACAGAGTGGGAGAATAGAAATGAGCGGCAGAATTACGAAATTATCGTGATTGCGCATAAATGATAAAGAGGCTCGCAAGTTGGCAACTGATTGTGTGTAGTTCATTGCAATTCAATCGAAGTCGGAGCAGGCTAGAGAGGGTTTGGTTCGTGCAAATCCGACTTGACAAATGAAACGCATGGACCAGCCGGTCCAGGCTTAGTTGTTACATTAAAGGTGTTAGATAATTCCAACAACTTCGAGTAGGTGCTTGCTTCAGACGAAGAGCAAAGATTACATTTCATTTGATATCTAAATTATTCAACATATTCTCTCACAATCCAAATTTTATGTGTTAGTTATATGGAGTACTGATGTTGAATGGGCTAGTAATTGAATTGAACTTATAAATGAACTATTCTTGTGATTTCCAACCATGCAACATCACCGGTTTTGATATACACACATCATGTATATGCTTCTGGAAGTTTCTCTGCTTTTGATCTACATTCATGTATATATGTATTTATTGTGTACATAAATGCTTATTATATGAAATTAATTTATAATATTTACCTTTAAGCAGATATACAATGTTGGAGGATTGTAATGAAGAAATATTGCAAACTCATGATGAAATGGTAATTATCCAATTTAATAATGTGTTGTTAGCATCAATTTTTCTACATCATGATTACAACTCACTTTACTTGAATAAGAGGTCTTGCATGACTTGACGTGAAAGTGAAGATAAATGGGTGTGGGAGTTACTTTATTAACATCATGTAAGGTTTCACAATATATATTCAGGATTTCACAACTAATATTTAATGATTTACTTTAAAAAGTTGAATCATTTCATGAGATACATGGTACTCATAGAACTAGTAGTAGAGAAGTGTTTGGAATTACTTTGTTCATTCTAGGATATAATGAATCCGTAAGAGCTACCTCATAGATATTTCAAAATGGGAGAGGAAGTTGAACCCTTAGGAAGCATGAATGGTATTATAGACTTGGTAGATGGTGTAGGCCAAATGAGATAATTTAAGTTAAAGAGAATATTGCAATGCTGTTATACAATTGTAGTACATACTACATTTAACATCAACTTTAATTAAATTTTAATATTGCATAAGTAATTTATATTATTGATAAAAAAAATTTAATACTAAATTAATGATGTGTTGATTATAATATATTCATGTTATATTTGAGGTTTTCTGTTGAAAATTGAAGAGCAATGAATATGATTGTTTGTTTTGGTTGTTAGAGTTTATGTTTATGTACTTGTAGTTATTTTAATTAAAGATTATACTAACATTTATTATGTGTAAGGATCATCATAGTGAAATGATAATATCATTATGATTTTTTGAATTCCAATAATTAGCTTGATTTCAACACTTAAAATAATAAATGTTGTTGCGTCCTGGAATATTCGCGGCGGTAGAGAAATATAAAATTTAGTGTCTTAGCATTGTACGAAGATTTGACATGCAATCAGACAAAGAGAGAGGATGTAGCATTTATGAGAGACACCAAGATTTTTACGTGAAAAACCCCTAAAAGGGGAAAAACCATGGGGCCTAGCCCAGTTTGAATGAATTAACTAGTATTTACAGTTGATTACAAATGAGACCCTTCCTTGGGAGGAAGGCCTTGACCTGATGTACATCATTTGAAGTACAATATATTGTGGGAATACAGAGAATCACTGTTGATGTGTTCGCTTGGTCGAAAGGGCTGTAGTCGGTGGGGGACATAAGTCGGAAGGATTGTGTCGACGGGAGATAGAGGTCATACAGAATGTAGTTTAGCAACAGAGGTAGGAAGGACCTTAGTCAGCGGACGACAGTGGTCAGAAGGACCATTATCGGAGGGCGATGAAGGTTCAAAATCAATTAGAGGTTGTGCAAAAGTCTGACATTAGTTGGTGGCCGGGTAGAAGTCTGGCGACGAGCAGAAGTTCCATATCTGGTAGAAATCTGAAGAAAGTTTGGCGTCGGGCAGAAGTCCTGTGTTGGGTAGCAATCCGGCGACGGGCAAAGGTCCGACGTCGGGTAAGAGTCCGGTGTCGGGTAGAAATATAACGACGAGCAGATATCCGACGTCGGGTAGAAGTCCAGCTTAGGGTAAAAGTCCGCATATGTCCGGCGATGGGCAGAAGTCCGGCGTCGGGTAGAAATGTGGCGACGGGCGGAGGTCCGACATCGAGTAGAAGTCCGATGTCGGGTAGAAATCCGATGTCGGGTAGAAGTTCGACGAATGTCTGACAACTGGCAGAAGTCCAACAACGGGCAGAAGTCTGACGTCGGGTAGAAAACTAGTAACAAGCGAAGGTCCAACGTCAGTCGGCAGTAGGGGGAAGTCTGGTGGTAGTCGAGAATGAGTCTGGTGGCAAGAGAGTTCTTCCTTCTCTTCTTCCCTGGCTCCTTCTTCCTCCTTCTTCCCGGTCCCCCTCTATGTCAAATGAGGGGTATATTTATAATTTTCTTGAGAGTGGCATGTCCAGTAAATAAGAAGAAGATCAAGGGTAAATTGGAAGTGGTTCGAATGGATGGCTGATGTTGAATCCATTGATCATGGATTGTTTATTGAACATTGGAGGCCTTAATGATATCAGAATTCGACGATCTTGGGCTCATTGGATTCGCCTCGTCGAGCCGCTCGATTTGAGTATAAATAAGTCATGTTTGAAGACTGTTTGGTAATCGGAATTATGGATTGAACCTTCCAAAGATGCTTCGAGTCTTTGATTTGGACTTTATTTGGGCTCAGATTGAGTCGAATTTAGTGTCGTTGTGTTTGTATTTCCGAGTCATTCAGTTCGACTATAAGTTTGTTGAAATCAGAGTTCAAATGATCACCGATTTAATTTTTGAAGTTTCCAACTCGATTTTTGCTCGAGATTCGTGCCCGATCAAGATGATTTTTTGACGATATATCAAATGTATATCTTCATGACATGTACATGCAGAAATAAAAAGTAAATAGATTTCATTTTAAATTTATTTGTATTAAGGTTTATGTTAGAAGTTGATATAATATGAAATTTTTTTTAGAAGGTTTACATATAGCTCAATTCTTAAATTGTTAAAGATTAATATATGTAATGAATGACCTTCTCAAATTATGTTGGAAAAGAGAAACATAAATATAAAATAAATTTAAATTTTATGAATTAAACAATATACTCATTTTAAATGTATTTTTGTTTAATTAGGTTTATGTCAAAATTTATGATAATAAAATAACCGTTTGTAAAAATTCTATGTATATTTTCATTTATTTAAATTGTAAAAAGAATTAAGTACATCTAAGTTTAATATATGAATAATTTTGTCATTTATAATAAAAACACTGAAACAGTTAATCAAACCAAATATTGATTATCTATCTTTATGTTTGAACAAGCATACAAAAAGCTATTTTGCCAAACAACATTATATAAAAACTCTATTATATAAAAAGTTTTTTCTAAAACACCATGTTCACAACCACTTTAAAACAAACTTTCGCAATTAAGTTGGCTAACCAAATGAGGCCTTAGTTTGGCAGTGCGAGAGACTTAGGTTTCATTTGGGACAACTTTTTTATTGCTTCTTTAAGCACTTTTAGTATAAAAATTAATTAATACATGAGGTTACCATATCATGTATCTGATATCAATTAATACATCATATTCATTCATCATTTCGGATTCAAAATAGTAATCATTCTTACATAACTCAATCATATCAATTATTTCAGTATAAATAACTTTGCAGTATTATCATGTAAAATCATCAATAGTATTTTCAATTCATTTCCAATCTGCATTTTTTTTCTGCTCATTTTACCCAAAATTCTTGTACACATTTAACCGGTGAAAATATAATTAAATTATATCATATTGTTCAGAATTATTAAATCTATCATATATCAAAAGTTATACAGTGAAATCAAAATCATCAAAAAAAGAACTAAGATTACAGTTACTTACAAAAAATTGAACAAAATACGTAATATGAGTGGCAGACAAATACAGTCCAATGACCTTTCTCTCTCCTTTCTTTTCATCTCCTCCAATTTCTTCATGGCCAATCAACGAAGTAAATTTTATTTTTCGTGGCCTAAAACCGCAACACACTTTAGATCAGTGTCAAAGCACTTAACTTTAAAATTTTCTTGTTTTTCAAATAAATTTACTTCATAATTTTGAGTTATTACACATATCAATATCACAGAAAAGTTAGATCTAGATAATAACACTATTTTTATTTTAATTAGCTCTAAAAGTTGATATGTAACATGAATATATTCTCTTGTGTCATTTAATTTCTAAAAAAACAAATTTAAAATTTATTATTTTTCATAAATTTTGCAACAAATATCCTCATAAATTTATACTTTATCTATAAAATTATTCTATGCATTGAAAAACTCATATGTTATATTTAATGATATTACTTTTGCTAATTACATATTAATATTTTAATATTTTATTATTTTATTATAAAATTTTGATGAAAATATCTTCATTAATTTTGCACCATGTGCAAATCAAACTAATATAATTTCATTCAATCAAATATAATAGAAATACCACCTAACAACTTTTGGTTATCATTTTGAAAAGAATTTGATCAAAAAATTGTAACCAAATTTAGTTTAGATATTATATTAGCCTTATAATATAAAATAGTTTATACGGATAAAAATGTAAACTCAATACACTAAAAATTCACTACTTTTGATTGACCGATAAATATATTTTTGCCAAGTTTATACTAACTTGTGATAAGATATTCTAATAGAAAAAAAATTATGACATCATAGCTGAATCAATAAAAAATATTTAAAATAGGGGTGTCAATTAATGATGACTCGAAAATTTGACCCGAACCCCCAAGAAAATCCGAGTTTGGATCGGCTAGTTTTACAAACATGTCAAGTTTAGGTCCTAATTCTGAACCCGTTTGAGAAATCAGGTCTATTCATGTTAACTAACCCGAATCCACCCAAGTTCGACCTCGTATCCCCCCTCTCAGACCGCACCTCTAAAGCAACCCTCTTCTCGATCACTCTCACCTGGATCGGCTAGTTTTACAAACATGTCGGGTTTAGGTACTCGCGGTTGCGCCCTCGCTCTCTCGCAGGCTTGCCTCTACTAGCACCTGCACAGACTCGTACCAACGTTCACGCAGTCATTCTCAACACTCGCCTAATCACCCTCGGGTAGCATGTCATGTCGAATCAACCCGAATAAGGGTAGTCGGGTCTGAGTGAATTTCTAACATCTATGTCTAATTGTGTTGAATTAGTTGAAGGCATGTTAATTTTGAGTTGAACCCGAACCCGACCTGAAAATCTATTTTAACACCCCTAATTTTAAAAGTGCAAAAAATGCGAGAAATACTTGTCATTTAAAATATGAAAAGAAATTTCCCTTCACAAATTTGTTCTATTTGTAAGTTTTATGTTTCTGTTGTTGACCTCATTATTTGAGGTCAATTTCCCCAAACTCATCTCCAACACCTAGGTCTTCATAGTCTAGTATAAATGTTGCTCCTACAGGATTTCCCTTAGGTAGATACCTGACGCCGTAGCTTTGACTCAACCCTATAATTTCCACTCAACTCGATTTGAGTTTAATTTTGACTCGATATGTTCGACAGACGCTACATCATTAATCTCACAGTCAATTGAAATTTAAATTGACACGAATAGGATTAAATCGAGTGATTTGCATTAATCTTAGTCATTTTTTTATTTTTATTAAACTAAATTCTCTCAATTAAATCCTCCAATTGTATCAAAATATATTAAATATTTTACTATTTAAATTAATAAATTAAAGTTAATTAAAATTTATCCAAATTAATGCTAAAATTGTTTTCTTTTTCACACCCAAATTTCATTCAAATTTCAAATAATAGAAAAAAGACAGTTGTGGGAGGAGTTGGGCCGGTTCAAACCGCCCCCCACGTATCCTCCTCTTCCCTATTCATTCGCAGAACCACCCCTCTCCGTCCCTCTCTCTCTATTCGCACAGTCTAGACCGAACGCCCCTCCCTCGTCGCTCTCTCTTCCTCTCTCGGTTTCGCAAGCGCCTCCTCTCCGTCACCCTCTCTCTCGCATGAGAAGCCCCAGGCGGAATCCCCATCCTCCCTCGTCTCTCTTGCCCGAGTAGACCTAGCCGACTTCGCCTCCTCTGCCCTAGCCGACGCCAACTTTCCCCTTTGGTACAGGTAACCGCTTCTTCTTCTACCTTCCTCTGATGTCCTCCATTGTCTCTCCTTGAATATGAGACGGCTGAATGAAAACCAATGCAATCCACATTCGGACTAAATCATCTTTATTGAACACACGATTTTGTGAAAATATAGAACAGAATGAAAAAAAAATGAAAAAACAAATTTGTTGAGATTTTGCAGACCTATATAGTTCAGTCTTAAGATGGAAAGATATAATTTTGAGCCAATGTTGTAGTACTTAAATTACTTTCTAGAACTGTCATCACTCACCTTTCATCCTAGTTATAATTTAGAACACCACAAATGACCTTTGCCGCCAATGGAGCTTGTGCCTTCTTGCATTGATAAGGCAGTGAGGATTTGAGAGTGTTTTTTTTTTTCTTCTTTCCATTCTTGAGGTCTACAGATTTTGTTTTGAAGTATCGGTCTATACTTTTTGCTTTAGATGACTATGTCTTTATTAGGTACAATTAATGTATATGAGTTATCTTATTTAAAAAAAAAAATTGAATAAAAGGATATATATGAATAGGACAAAGGCGGCATATTGGCCCCAAATATAAGTTGATTTTATCACAGGAAAATAGTGTTTTGTTATTTTACGACATTAAAAACGAACAATCATATAAGATTCATATAACTGCATTATGCACAATACGTCTATAAAGCCCCACTTGCTCCTTGCATACTACTCCTTGAAGTTCTCCAAAGTATAGCTTCGAAATTCTATTCTCATGGCAACTTCTTCTTCTCTGCTCTCCTGCTATACTCTTCTCAATATCTTCTTCTTTTTGTTTCTAATAGAGAAGAATTCTCTAGTATTAACGCGAGGGCTTGCCGAAGAACACCATCTCATCAACGTCGAGTCATTGCTACCGAGCAAATCCTGCTCCATGCCTAATAAAGGTTTGGTAGCAATATCTTAATGCCCAGTTCGAAACTTTTTTTTATAAAATAATTAAAATAATAACAAATTTGCATAAATTATGCTCATTTGATAGATATCACAAGCTTAAACGTAATGCAAAAGCAAAAGATTCCTTCTCAACCATAAATTTCTAAATTTGAATCAAACGTATATTAACAAGCTTTACCGATTTTGACAGGCATGAGTCCTTCCAAGCTCAAGCTGGTCCACCAATACAGATTGTGTTCATCTATGACGTGCAAGGACAATCTATCCCTTGAGGATAAATATCATCAGATCTTAAAACAGGACCAAGCTCGCGTCGACTACATCAACCGCCTGGACGCCACCAACTCCGCCAGCTTCAACCCACTTGGCGACTATCTTTCCGCAACAGTTCTAGTAGAAGAAGACATTTTTGTTGATAGCTACAACTTTATCGTCACCATATACCAAGGCACCCCTCCTAAGCCCTTGTTAGTTATTTTTGACACCGGTTGCGATCTCACTTGGACCCAATGTATACCCTGTGATAAGTGTTATCTCCTAAAACACCTAATATATAACCCATTCGAGTCCTCCACCTATGCAAGCATCTTTTGCTCTTTAACTATTGTACCCAACTAAATATATATGGTTGTTCCTGGACTTACAATTGTCTCTACCAGGTACGATATGGCGTTGGTTCTCAAACTCAATGCTACCTCATTCAAGAAACCTTAAAATTCCCCTCTGATATTATAGAGAACTTCCGCTATGGCTGTGGTCATAATAACAGCCTCAATGGGACTAAGGAAGATGGGTTATTAGGCTTCGACCGGGGGCCAGTTTCAATTATTACCCAGACAATTCAATCGTATGACTTGATATTCTTATATTGTTTACCATCAATCAAAGCTCAACATAACTAGATATCTCGCACTAGGTAACTATGACACTCATGTGCAATATACATCGATGATAACCAACCAAATGAGGCTATCCTTCTACTTTTTCATTCTAATTTCTATTTCTATTTGGCGTAAATGGCTCACCCTTTCACATAGTGTGTTCGACGCCCCTGGAATTATGTTGGCCTTCGGCAAAAAAGTCACGTTGGACTTTGGCACAGTAATTAGTCTACTGCTGCCCATCACCTACTCCGGCATCTGCAACATTTTCTGAAAATACATGGCCAATTACTCGAGGGCATTATCATTGAGCATACTCGACACATCTTATAACTTTACTAACTACTCGAAGGTGAAGGTGCCGGTGTCCAATATTAGTTTTAGATTTGAGGGTGGGGTTATTATTCACTTAGATATCCCCGAGATATCTAAGTTAATAATAAACCCACCCGCAAATTTAAACCTAATCGTCGACACCGGCACGTTCACCTTTATGTAGTTAGTAAAGTTATAGTATGTGTCGAGTATGCTCCATGACGACAACCTTGGGTAATTGGTCATGTATTTTCGGAAAATGCTGCGGATGTTGGAGTATGTAATGGGCGGCAAACTGCTAATCACTGTGTCAGAGTCCAATATGGCTTTTCTGCCGGAGGCGAACATGGTTTCAGGGGCACCGAACATACTGTGAAATGGTGAGCCATTCATGCCCAATAAAAATAGAAATTAAATTGACGAAGTAGAAGGATTGCCTCATTTGGCTGGTTATCATCAATGTATATTGCACATGTGTCGCATAGTCACCTAGTTCGAGATATCCAATTATGCTAGGCTTTGATGGTAGACAATATGAGAATACCAAGTCATACGATTGAGCTGTCTAGATAATAATTGAAACCAGGCCCCGGCCGAAGCCTAATAACCCTTCTGCATTCGACACTTTGAGGCTGTTATTATGGTCGCAGTCATAACGGAAGTTCTCTATAATATCAGAGGAGAATTCTAAGATGTCCTGAACGAGGTAACCTTGAGTTTGAAAACCATCACTGTATCGTACCTGGTAGAGACAATTGTAGGTACAGGAGCAACCGTATATATTTAGTTGGGTACAATAGTTGGAGGAGCAGAAGATGCTGGCATAGGTGGAGGACTCGAATGGGTTATATATTAGGGGTTTTTGGGGATAACACTTATCTCAGGGTATACATTGGGTCCAAGTGAGATCGCTACCGATGTCGAAAATAACTGAGAAGGACATTGGAGGGGTGCCTAGGTATATGATGATGATAAAGTTGTAGCTACCAACAAAAATGTCTTCTTCTACTAGAACTGTTGCGAAAAGAGAGCCGCCAAGTCAGTTGAAGCCGGCGGAGTTGGTGGCGTCCAGGCGGTTGATGTAGTCGACGCGGGTTTGATCCTGTTTTAAGATCTTATGATATTTATCCTCAAGGGATAGCTTGTCCTCACACGTCACGGGTGAGCATAGTCCGCATTGGTGGACCAGCTTGAGCTTGGAAGGGCTCATGCCTGTCAAAACCGGTAAAGCTTGTTAATATACGTATTGATTGGAATTTAGAAATTTGTGGTTGAGAATGAATCTTTTGCTTTTGCATTACGTTTAAGCTTATGATATCTATCGAATGAGCATAATTTATGCAAATTTGTTATTATTTTAATACGCAGCTCACCTCGATCTGTTGGTTTAGAGCTTTGACTACCAACTAAGAGGTCTTAAGTTCGAGTCTTGCGTATATGATGTGTGTATGAGTTTGCCTTAATTGACATAAATGTCCCAAAACAAATAAGTTATTATTTTAATTAATTTTAAAAAAAAAAGTTTTAAACAGGGCATTTAGATATTACTAGCAAACCTTTATCAAGCATGGAGCAAGCAACAATGACCCGATGTTTATGAGATGGTATTCTCCGGCATACCCTCGTCCTGATATTAGAGAATTCTTCTGTGTTAGAAGCAAAAAGAAGAAGATATTGAGAAGAGTATAGCAGGAGAGCAGAGAAGAAGTTGCATGAGAATAGTATTTCGATGCTATACTTTGGAGAACTTAAAGGAGTAAGCAAGAAGCAGGTGGGGCTTTATAGGCGTCGCTTATTGTGCATAATGCGATTATAGGTATCTTATATTGTTGTCCGTTTGTAATGCCGTAAAATAACAAAAGATTATTTTCCTAACATAAAATCAGCTTGTATTTGGGGCCAATATGCCCCCTTTGTCCTATTCATATATATCCATTTATTTAATTTTTTTTTCTAAAATAAGATAACTCTATACATTAATTATACCTAATAACCTCATGACCATGGGACTACTAATTAAGTCTACCAATTATTTTTGATTGAATTTGAATTGTTCTTTGATAATCAAAATTATTATAGAGTAAAAAAAAGATTATCTAACAAAATATAACTATCTATTTAATAATTTTATATTAGTCTCCTAAAAAGAAGAATTTTTAAGAATGATCTTGCTGAATTATTCTTTTGCAACAGTAGCATGTTAGGCTAAAAATTTAAAATGGGGGTAAATTAACAGAACCAAATGGCACATTCATTAGAATGCGCCAAATGATTCAGCGGATTCAGAACGCGCCGAATCATTCGGCGCATTCTAATAAATATGCTGAATTGATTGGAGCATTTCACGCGAGCCCCGACCGGATCTGTGAAACGCCGTGGAGAAAGGAAAAGGATTGGTTTTACCGAATTTTGCACGGGAATAAAGCCAATTGAGGCCTTTTTTTGCCACCGTATGTTTTTTTTTTTTTTTTCTTTTGAGGTGCCTATATAACTTTGCTTTGCTGTGAAGATTGCAAACGAAGTGTCATGCTCAATTCTGCGCTCAAGGAGTGAAATTTCTAAGGTAAGTGAGAAGATATAAGTTTAATTTTTTTGCATAAGATTATTTGTAGTTTAGTTTTAGTTGAAGTTGTAGCCTAATCTTTTTTGTTAGAACAATTATATATGGGAATGTAAGTAGTTGCTAATTTCAGATAAAGTTTTTTTTTTTTTTTTTTTTTGTAGATTTCTAATGTGATCCATGATTTCTTCTGTTTTTTTGTAGATTTCTACTGTGAAAGTTAAATTTTTGGTTGATTTCTAATTTTTTTTGTAGTTTTCTAAACCATTCATTAATTTCATTCTTTGAAATTTTAATTTCTTTCTTCTGTTGTATTATACATGATCCGAGATTGATTTTTTTTTTTTAAGAAGAAACTTCGTTGAAAAGTAATTTAGCAGTAGGAGCATAGATGATCCAAAATTTGAAATGGAGCAAACAAGCCGAAAGATTCGGCTCATTCTAATGAATGCGCCGAATGATTTGTTATGAAAGTTAGTCCACCCTAGTTGACAGCAAAAAAAAAAACTAATAATCAGATTTTCTATCTTATAAGAAAAAACTAAATTATCTATTTTCCACCATTTTAGAAAGTACACTTAGAGAAAGTGAATCAATTAAATTATATAAGAGGTTAAACAATTTGTTATGAAAGTTAAACAATTAAACTATACTATTATTGAGAATGTTAAATTTTTTGTTAAGTCCAAATTAATACAATAATAAAAATTTATTTTTGGAAAAAATTGAAAAAATTTCAGAGAAATGATGAGAAAATATAAAGAACTATTAAATATAGAAATCTGAAAATTATTTTATCAATATCTGTATATTTTTTTTTTTACAATAACAAAATGAAACCACTGAGAATCCAAAATGAAGTCTTAGTTGATTTGCATCCTTATTCTCAACCTTTTTATTTTTGAGTTTTTTTTCTCAGCATAAGACGGAGCTTGCTGAATTTTTAAGGAGCTTGCTGATAAATCACCTTATTCTCAACATAAGTAAAATCCTTACATCTACTTTACAATACTCATATTGCTAACCCGGGTACATAGAACTGGTCGGTAACTCCCGGTTCAAGAGTATTTTCTAGGCCTTCGATACATCTATTGCAGGATAGCAATACTGTCTGCCTATTCTCAGCTTGGATGGTACGTTCTTGCCGGGGAAGTATCGCGGTACTCTTCTAGCTGCTATTGGGTTGGATGGGAATGATGGCCTATACCCACTTGCATTTGCAGTTGTTGAAGCAAAGACTAATGAATCATGGACTTGGCTCTTGCGAATGCTTTACGATCTTCTCCCGATTGTTAGAGAACGCCACAACCTATGCATTATATCGGTAAGCACCCCGAGCTTGTGAGGGGATGTTAAGAAGCATCTCATTTTTCCAGGCCTTCTTTTTTCTTAGAACTTTCTTTATTGTGCTAGTTAAGTAAATTTTGAATGTGGTTTGAATATAGTTTGTGTCTATTATCGTCGTACTTATTAAGTTTTATGGATATGTACGTTCATGTCTGTCTGAATGTTGATCTGTACGTTTCTGTCTATTATCGTCGTGCTTATTAAATTTTATGGATCATCGTACTTATTAAATTTTATAGATCTGTACATGTCTGTTATCGTCATACTTATTACGTTTTAAGAAAAAAATATATTTTATGTTCTTATTATTGTTGGAATGTTGCTTCTGAATTTAGACGTTTTATAAACTTTTATCTTGTTTAAATTTATTACGTCAAAAATGTTTAGGCGAAGAGAATTTTAATATTAATAATGTAATAATAATCTTTAAAATATATTTAAATATAATTATTACTTTAAGGTAATAATTTTAATTTTAATTTGAAAACTTTTATAACAACATTTAACTTTAAATTTATTACGACAAGAGTAATTGCGTTGCTTATCGTCATTTTTATAGAACATGATGTTGGAAAAGATAACCTCTAAGCAATAGGATCAGGGATTTTAAGTGTTATCCAAGTTCGAAAGATATTTTATAAAATTTGATATGCTTGAGAAGATAATCTCCTCTAAGTATAAGAAAACTGACATGTACGTTTGGAATAGAGAACCCCATCCAGTCTAACAGGATGGATCTTCGTCACAATCGCTCCTCAAAGCATAATTTAGTTTATTTTGCTAAAAAAGATAATGATACAAAGGCTTTGTTTTGGACGGCTTTTTTGCTGCTTTTTAAAGTAATATTTTTGTACAAAAAATTTTTATTTCAAAAAAAAATTTGTATTAAAAATCTATTTTAGAAAGCAGTAAAAAAGCAATCTCAAACCAAACCCAAGTATCTGATTTTTCTTCTGAAAATATTCCTTTTCATCTCAAACTAAGGCTTCGTTTGGGACGACTTTAGCTTTCTAGTATAAAAATTAAAATTTTTGTACTTAAAAGCTGTTTGAAGAAGCAGTAAGAAAACTATCCCAAACGAAGTCTAAACTCTCTCATTAAAGATATCAAATCTTATACACTAAAAAGTCGCATTACTTTGGGGTTTAGAGAGTGAATGTGCTACTAAAAAAAAGAGCGTCGTAGTTGACTGTTTGTAAGTAGAGGGAGATCAGATTAAGGTTTCGTTTGAGATGGCTTTCCTAATGCTTCTTAAAGCAATTTTCTAATACAAAACTTAAATTTTTTCTATAAAAAAAGCTGTTTTAAGAAACAATAAAAAATCGACATTTTATGATATAATAACTAATTTGATTGTTTGCAATAAAATTTATCAGTTTAAATGTCTAATAGTGGAAGATAAGATTAGAGAGAGTCGGCTTAGATGGTTTGGTAACATAAAATGACGGCCTCCCGATGACCGGTTAGGAAAGTAGGGGTATTAGATTTGACTTATGTTAAGAAAGGTAGGGATAGACCTAAAAAGACTTGGTTAGAAAATATTAGAAATAATCTTTTTTTATTAGATTTAAACGAGAATTTGACTTTCAGGACACAATGGAGAAAAAGGATTCATGTAGCCGACCTCACGTAGTGGGATAAAGGCTTGATGTTGTTGTTGTTGTTGTTATTGTTGTTATAAATGTCTAATAGTCTTCGTAAAGGCTTGGAGTACTTATGCTTTTGAATATTTGTTACTTTTTTTGGGACATTTAGGCCAATTAAGACAAACTCATACACACATCGCATACACAAAGACTCAAACCCAAGGCCTCTTAGTTGGAAGCCTAAGCTCTCAACCAACAGACCAAGATGAGCTGTGTGAATGCTAGCCACTCAGCATGATGAATCATATGTACTTCACTACTATGTTGTCAGTGTAGCGAGGTGAGAAGTTTACTGAGATCTCCAAAGGACTAAATAAATAGCAAATCCTTTAATGCTAATCCCCAAACTTTTATAACAATTAATTAAAATGTATTTTATTAAATTTTTTACATTATATTATCATATTATTATTATAATAATTTTTATTGATACTATAATTTTAATTATAATTTATTAATATAATTTAATTTTTATCAATATAATTTATTATGAAATTTTATACATTATATTATTTATTGATATAATTATTTTTATAAAACATAATTAAAATGCATATAATATATTTATATATAAAATATTATTATAATAAATATTAATTAAATTGTATGTAATATATTTATATTATTTTTTGTATTATATTATGAAATTATTATAATAATAATTTTTATTTATACTATAGTTTTAATTATAATTTATTAATATAATTTTATTTTTATCAATATAATTTATTATGAAATTTTATACATTATATTATTTATTAATATAATTATTTTTATTTATATAATAATAATAATTTTTATTCTATGTATATAATATTAATATATATATATAATGTATAAATTTAATATATAATTTATTTACAATTTTTATTAAATATATTGTATAAATTATATAGAATAGATAATTTCTCCCCCGTGAGGAATGCGCCAATCAATTTGAATGCGCCCAATTATTCGGCAAGTTCTAAATCCGCCAAATCATTTGGCGCATTCTAATGAATGCGCGATTTGGTTCGACTAATTTTCATCGTTTTAAATTTTTAGCCTAACATGCTCCTATTGCTAAAAGACGAATTCAACAAGATCCTTCTTAAAAATTCATTCTAACTACAACCATTAGCCCGAAAGCCAATTCTGAAGTTATTTATATCATGCACTATATTGAATGTGCGTTGCTGCACATTACCAATGATCACAAGATCACTATCATATTTGTTCGCAGAGAAGGCTAAGCATTGTTGAGATTTGCTGGGCCCGAAAAGTGTCCCTGAGATATCTAAGTTAATAATAACCCACCCTCAATTTTAAAACTAATCTTCGGCACCTACACCTTCACCTTCGAGTAGTTAGTAAAATTATAGCATGTGTTGAGTATGGTCCATGATGACGCCCTCGTGTAATTGGCCATGCCTTTTCGAAAAATGCTACGGATGTCGGAGTAGGTAATGGGCGGCAGTCAGCTAATCACTGTGCCAGAGTACAACATGTCTTTTTTATCGGAGGCCAACATGGTTCCAGGGGCGTCGAACACCCTAGGTGAAAAGGGCAAGTCATTCAAGCCCAATAGAATTAAAAATTGGATTGACAAAGTAGAAGGATGGTCTCCTTTGGCTGGTTATCATTAGTGTATATTGCACATGAGTGGGATATTTACCTAGAGCGAGATATCCAATTATGCTTGACTTTGATGGTAGACAATATAAGAATTCCAAGTCATACGATTGAGTTGTCTAGGTAATAATTGAAGTTGGGCCCCGATCAAAGCCTGATAACCAATCTGCATTCAACACTTTGAGGCTGTTGTTATGGCCACAACCATAATGGAAGTTCTCAATAATATCAGAGGAGAATTTTAAGGTGTCTTGAACGAGGTAGCCTTGACTTTGAGAACCATCATTGTACCATACCTGGTAGAGAGAATTGTCAGTCCAAGAGCAACCATATATATTTTGTTGGGCACAATAGTTGGAGGAGTAGAAGATGCTGGCATAGGTGGAGGACTCGAATGGGTTATATATTGGGTGTTTTTGGGGATAACACTTATCGCAAGGTATACATGCATTGGGTCTAAGTGAGATCGCTACCGGTGTCGAAAATAACTAAGGGCATGGGAGGGGTGTCTAGGCATATGGTGACGATAAAGTTGTAGCTACCAACATAAAGGCAAGTGAGAGTGACAGAGATGAGGGTTGCTTTAGAGGTGCGGTCCGAGAGGGGGGATACGAGGTCGAACTCGGGTGGATTTGGGTTAGTTGACCCGAACAGACCCGATTTCTCAAACGGGTTTAGAATTAGGGCCTAAATCCGACCTGTTTGTAAAACTAGCCGATCCAAACCCGAATTTTCTTGGGGGTTTGGGTCGAATTTTCGAGTCATCATTATTTGACACCTCTATTTTAAATATCTTTTTTTGTTTTAGCTAAGATGTCATAATTTTTTTTCTATTAAAATATCTTATCACAAGTTAGTGTAGGCTTCGCAAAATTATATTTATCGGTCAATCAAATCGAGTGATTTTTTAGTGTATTGAGTTTATATTTTTATCTGTATAAATTATTTTATATTATAAAGCTAATATAATATTTAAACTAAACTTGGTTACAATTTTTTGATCAAATTCTTTTCAAACTGATAACCAAAAGTTGATAGGTGGTATTTCTATTATATTTGATTGAATGAAATTATATTAGTTTGATTTGCACTTGGTGCAAAATTAATGAAGATATTTTCATCAAAATTTTGAATAAAAAAATAAAAATATTAAAATATTAATATGTAATTAGCTAAATATTATCATTAAACACAACATATGAGTTTTTCAAAGCATAGAATAATTTTATAGATAAAGTATAAATTTATGAGGATATTTGCTGCAAAATTTATGGAAAATAATATATATAACCATGTCTCATCCCACCACGTCTCTCACTTCGTTGCTCGGCCAGGAAGAAATTGGAGTCAGGGTGATTGATTGGGAGTCATAAGGGATGATTGACTGGGAGTCATCAGTGCAAAAGCAATATATCCTCATTGAGTGTATGATTACTGGTACTATTATTGATTCTTGATATGATTACTGTTACTAATACTATTACTGATATTGTACTGACATTGTGACTGTGACCGATACTATTTACTGCCATTAGCAATGTTTATTGTTATTGATATTAATACTGATATGGGTCACTGTCATTAATAGTATTGACTGTTACTAATATTGTAATTGATGATATAATAGACTAAGATGTGATGTATGGCAAATTGAGCAATTAGTATATATAATCGATATATATATATATATATATATATATATATATATATTGATGCATATATTTCTTTATATGATTTAGAGCATATTGTTTTCTTCTTCTTTTATTGATTTATGTTGTAAAATTTTGATTATTTGCTGAGTTATGTGCTTATTAGTGGTTTTACATCTTTTGAGGAAAATGTAAGGATCACATAATAAGAGGCTCCAAATAAAATGCATAATTCTTTCTGCTATTCATAAGAAATTGATAAGCTCTTGTTAAATGATTAAAATGAATGATAGATTTAATTCTTCTAATACAGATCCTAGTGTATAACACTATGTTTCTACTTTCACTTAAAAGAAACAAGTCAAAGAATAAATCTAGGGCAAACGAAATCATGATCTCAAAATTTTTATTGTATTACGATAAGAATCACTTCACCCCTAAACCAAACTTTTTGAATAAAATTTGGATGTCTCCCACAAATAGAATAGGATTCAACAAACCTAACGTGTATATATATATATATATATATATATATATATATATATATATATATATATATATATATATATATATATATATATATATATATATATATATATATAATTAAAAACAAATTAGAACTAACACAACTATATAAGCATAGTTCATGACTCACAATGCAGCAAGTGATTTGATGATCTTTAATTGCTTATTCGGTTTTATTATTTACAAAATACAAACAGATTATTATTAATTATATTATCTTATTGAGGATATTTATAAAATAATTAGATGCCTTATTCTTAAAGTTAGAGGAACCAACCATACTTCTGCTTAAAGTTAGAGGAAGTTGACAGAAGACTACTTATAGATGTAAAATCAAGGTTGTGAAAATTGGACCGGATAACAAGCAGAAGAAGAGGTTCACGGTTCAACTGGGGTTGAGCTGAATGATGTAATAAATAATAGTATTATAAAAAAATAATAAATTTAAAATAATAATATCACAATCTAACCTTAAAAAAATTCATAATTCTAAAAATTTAGACTCACAATGATATGAAAGTCTAACTAAACTAGATGATGTAATAAATATTAAAATTACTTAAATAATATCTAAACGTTATATATTATAAATGTGATTAAAAAATAAATTGAATTCATCCATAATATTTTTTTATAAATTTAAATTTAAATATTTTCAATTTTTAAATTTTATGTTTGATCTAAATTTAATTTACATATATGTATATAATTTAATAAAAATTATTACTAATTTATGATGAATATTTTGATATAATTTATAAATATAAATCATATAACTAATTTATACTTATAATTTTAAATTTAAATATTTTCTAAAAGAAATAATAATGATATAATTATCATACTAAAATATAATTTTTTACTAAAAAAATAAAAAAAAACAAAAATAATAGTTTCTATAATTTTAAATTTAAACATAGTAAATTTTTAAAATTTATACACATATGATTTAAACATTTTTAATTTTTAAATTTAATATAAATTTAATTCGCATATAAATTTATAAATTTAATATAAATTATTAATAATTTATTTTATATACTTATATATAATTTATATCTATTTGTTATATATCAAATTTATATTATAAATTTACATCTATAAATATTTTATGCTAAATAATTTATCATATATAAATAGATTAAAATTATTATTTTTGCATATATACAAATAAGTAAATGAATTGTCATTATTAAATAAAAAATAATTATTATTCATATTATAAAAAATAATTAAAAATTTGTTTAAAAATTCACACTACATGTGTTGTGGGCTTCATAACATAACTATTTAGTCCCACGTCACTTGAGAGCACTCTCTTCCTAGTGTTTAAATAGCTTTTTGAGTTTACATGAGCTAAAAATTCACACGAAGTAGTGGGGTCATGTGAAGATGTTTCATAGGTGGTTTTGAGATGCACATATTATGATAAGAATATTTATTTAAAAATTAAGTATTTTATATTAAATTAATTTGTAAAATTATTAGTATTTAATCCAAAATATTATGTAATTATGTAATTAATTCAGGATTTGAATCAGTCGGTTCAAAGGAATCAAGACTGATTCGCCTGTTGAACCAGCAGTTCTGGGGTTCACGGTTGAACCAGTCAGTCCGATCCGGTTATTAAACCCTTGAGTAAAATATAGTCACGACTTATCATTGAGACTTCAGTGGGGTCGAAAAAGTTCTTTCTTAATATTTTTGAGTCTCATTAAAATAAAAAAAAATTAAGGAATGATAAATAAAAAGAATCATGGCTTTATCTTAATTTTAGGTTAAGATTTAATTAGAAAGTAAACAAGTCGAACTGAAAATTTTGAGATTTTTCTCTTAATTTCCTATTCACTATTAAAATTTCATATTCATATACATATTCATTCTAACTACAACCATTAGCCCCAAAGCCAATTCTAAAGTTATTTATATCATGCACTATATTGAATGTGCGTTGCTGCATATTACCAATGATCACAAGATCACTATCATATTCATTGCCGGCGAAGGCCAAGCATTGTTGAGATTTACTTGGCCCAAAAAGTGTCCCCGAGATATCTAAGTTAATAATAACCTCGCCCTCAAATTTAAAACTAATCTTTGGCACTGACACCTTCACCTTCGAATAGTTAGTAAAGTTATAACATGTGTCTAGTATGCTCCATGACGGCGCCCTCGGGTAATTGGCCATGGCTTTTCGGAAAATACAGCGGATGCCAGAGTAGGTAATGGGCGGCAGTCGGCTAATCACTGTGCGAGAGTCCAACATGGCTTTTCTGCCGAAGGCCAACATGGCTCCAGGGGCGCCGAACAAACTAGGTGAAAGGGCGAGCCATTCACGCCCAATAGAAATAGAAATTAGATTGACGAAGTAGAAGGATGGCCTCCTTTGGCTGGTTATCATTGGTGTATATTGCACATGAGTGGGATTTTTATCTAGTGCGAGATATCCAATTTTGTCTGACTTTGATGGTAGACAATATGAGAATACCAAGTCATACGATTGAGCTGTCTGGGTAATAATTGAAGCTGGGCCCCGACCAAAGCCTAATAACCCATCTGCATTCGACACTTTAAGGTCGTTGTTATGGCCACAACCATAGCGGAATTTCTTAATAATATTAGAGGAGAAACGTAAGGTGTCTTGAACAAGGTAGCCTTGACTTTGAGAACCATCGTGGTATCGTACCTGGTAGATGCATTTGCCGGTCCAAGAGCAACCATATATATTTAGTTGGGTACAATAGTTGGAGGAGCAGGAGATACTTGCATAGGTGGAGGACTCGAATGGGTTATATATTGGGTGTTTTTGGGGATAACACTTATCGTAGGGTATACATTGGATCCAAGTGAGATCGCTACCGGTGTCGAAAATAACTGAGTAAGGCATGGGAGGGGTGCCTAGGTATATGGTGACGATAAAATTATGGCTACCAACAATAACACCTTCTTCTATTGGAACTGTTGCGAAAAGAGAGCCCCCAAGTGGGTTGAAGCAGGCAGAGTTGGTGGCGTCTAGGCGATTGATGTAGTCGACGCGGGCTTGGTCTTGTTTTAAGATCTGATGATATTTATCCTCAAGGGATAGCTTGTCCTTGCACACCAGGGGTGAGCACGTTCCGCATTGGTCGACCAGTATGCGCATGAAAGGGCTCATGCCTGTCAAAATTGGTAAAGCTTGTTAATGTACCTATTGATTGGAATTTAAAAATTTGTGGTTGAGAATGAAGCTTTTGCTTTTGCATTACGTTTAAGCTTGTGATATCTATCAAATGAGCATAATTTATACAAATTTGTTATTATTTTAATTAATTTATAAAAAGATAGTTTCAAACAGGGCATTAAGATATTGCTAGCAAACCTTTATCAGGCATAGAGCAGGATTTGCTCGGCAGCAATGACTCGACGTCGATGAAATGATATTCTCCTTGAAGCCCTTGCGCTGATACTAGAGAATTCTTCTCTATTAGAAGCAAAAAGAAGAAGATATTGAGAAGAGTATAGCAGGAGAGCAGAGAAGAAGAAGTTGCCATGTGAATAGAATTTCGAAGCTGTACTTTGGAGAACTTGAAGGTGTAACTGTGTAAGCAAGGAGCATGTGGGGTTTTATAGGCGTGGCTTATTGTGCATAATGCGGTTATAGGAATCTCATGTGTCCATTTTTAATCCCTTAAAATAACAAAAGACGGTTGGTGTCTAATGCCTCAAAATAACAAAAGATGGTTGGCTTTTAATGGCTTATTGTCTGTTTTTAATGCCTTAAAATAACAAAAGATGGTTGTATTCATATGGCCAAATTATGAAAAGGAGTTAGTTTAATACAAAAGAGAAAAAATTTAAAAAGCAACGAAACTGGATTACAAAGTTCTGATTTTTAAGAGAACCGGAACTTTGTAATCTGGTTTCCTAAGAAACCAGATTATCATCCTCCGATTTTCTAAGAAATCAGATTTTCGAGATCTTGTTTCCTCCCATTATGCTGTCAATTATTTACATTTTCTGTGCCACCTTGATTTTCGGCCGAAATTTTCTCTTATAATTTTACGCCCGCATCATTTTGTTCGCTTCTTTCCCCTCCATATCCAAAAATTTTGGTTGCCCGTTCTTAAATAGTTCAATTAATGCCTTAATTTATGTACCACATCCTCCATAAATTTGAGCAATGCAGGAGAGTTAGAGTGTTTGCAGAAGAATTCAGTTGAGGTAGAAAATTTCGAAGAATCAGCCACATAATTTAGAGGTAAATTTATTCTGCTGAATTATTTTATTTAATTTGATATTTTTTTAGTCTTTTATGTACATTAGATGGTAATTATAAAGTTCAGACATTTGTTAAAATATAATAAAATGATATTCTACAAAAATATAATAAAATGATATTCTGATTTTGTAGATTTCTTTAATTTTGTATAAATTTTGTTGATGTTTAATTAGGAGTAAGTTAACAAAACTAAAATATAGGTTTATGATGTAAAATAAAATTGTGTTAAAACATTGAAATTAATATTATAGTATATTTAAATTTATTATTATAATAATTTCATAATATAATATTAATATAAAGTACTAATCTAAATATATTATATACATTTTAATAAATTATAATTATAATTAAATTTAAATGTAAATTAATGTATCATTTTTTGTAGAAGTATAAGTATCAATTCAATATCATTTTATATAAATTATAAAATCTGACGTAAGTAAAGTAGCAGATTATGATATAAAATAGAAATGTGTTGATAAGTTAAAATTAATATTATAGTGTAACTTAAATTTTTATTATAAATATTTCATAATATAAAATTAATATAAAGTAATCTAAATATATTATATGCCTTTTAATAAATTATAATTTTGATTATAATTAAATGTAAATTAATGTTAATTTTTTGTAGGAGTTATAAAATTTAAAATGAAATATAAGTATCAATTAAATATCATTTTATATAAATTATAAAATCTGACATAAGTAAATTAATTGATTGTGATATAAAATAAAAATGTAATAAAAAAATTAAAATTAAAATTTTAGTATAACTTAAATTTATTATTATTATAATTTCATAAAATAATATTAATATGAAGTAATCTAAATATATTTAGTACCTTTTAATATAATTATAATTATATTTACATGTAAATGTAATGTTAATATTTATGTAGAAGTTTCCAAATTTAATATGAAATATAAGTATTAATTAAAAATCATTTTATATAAAATAAAAAATCTGACATAAGTAAGTTAATATATTATGATATAAAATAAAAATGTATTAGTATATTAAAATTAATATTATTGTATAAGTAAAATTTATTATTATAATAATAGTAATCTAAATATAAAATATACCTTTTAATAAATTATAATTATAATAATATTTATATGTAAATTAATGTTAATTTTTTGTAGAAGTTTTCAAATTTAAAATGAAATATAAGTATTAATTAAATATCATTTTATATAAAATATAAAATCTAACATAAGTAAGTTAATAGATTATGATATAAAATAAGAATGTATTAACAAATTAAAATTAACATTACTATTTAAATAAATTTTATTATTATAGTTGTCCAAAGATGAGATAGTGAATCTAAAATTGTGAGATTGCCAATCTTCAGAGGTATAGTCATAAGTGATGCGGAGCATTTTAGTTATAGTATTCCTTAGGAGTAGTTTATCTTAACTATGGTTTCTAGAATGTTCCTTTTTAGCCTAAAAAATGCAAGTATTGTAATAGGAAATGATATTGAATGAAATATATTACTCTTTGAAGCCATAGAGCTTGTGTGTCTCCTTGTTCTTTAGAGTGGGATTAAAATCCTTCAAGCATCATCTTCTTCCAATGATCCAAACCACATCAGTTTGGTATCAGAGCCTGGAGCTTGCGAAGAACGATGGACTGCAGAGGAAAATGGGCTGTCGACAACGATCGAAGCCGAAGAATAAGAGTGGCGGTCGACGACGATCGACGCCGAAGAAGGGAGGCTGTCGACAATGATTGAAGCCATATAGCCTTCTATCAAGCTCAAGTGAATACATCACTTGATCGAATAGAGAGAATACTTCGTCGCATAAAGAAGATGCAATCGTCGGCAATCATACCGACATCTTCTTCTTCGCTTATCTCATCCACTTCATGCGAACGCCATTGGTCCCGTAATATACCCACTGTGGTCGATGACTACCCTCCGCTCGAGCTTCCTCTCCGGTGGCACGACCCCCCTCCGCTCTAATGGCGAGATCCTCCGCCTGATCCCTTATTCCGCAATCTACCTGCAACCGTCGGCGACTCGCTTGTGCTCCCACTCCAACCCCATTCTGTCCAGCTCCAGCCCCATCCCGTCACCCACGATTCTGCCTCCGCTTCTTCTTGTAATTTGGCTTTGTCTCATGATAAGAACGACAATTCTAATTCTTACCAGAGTGATTCAAGCCCCAACACCAGTCAGTCGTTGCTATTACTACCAGTTCGCTCTGGCGATCCAAAACCCACTCCCGCGTCTACCCAACAACTCCAGCATGATTTGCCGCATCCGCATCTGCAACACTCGACATGTGATTCTCTACCCGATGAAATAACCATCGATGTCACTTCGCCATTTTCGCTCGCTCCTAATCTGGTCATCCCAGCGTCATCCTTTTGCTTACCCAACAGTCCGTGCAACCGACCCCACTCCAGCAAGGCCACAAAGTTGACGATGAATCGCAAGAACTAACCGCTGCTGCCACTCCACATGACCACAGTCCGGCCCCACTCAGCTCCCGCAATCCCATGCCCGACTCTGCACTTGAAGCCACGAAGAAGCCCTTATGTGAAGTCAGTGACGAGAAAAATCCTCCTCTGTACTCCTAGCCAGGTTCTGAGTGCTCAGAAGGCCATCTAGATAATGATGAACGTCGGGCAGCCAATACCCATTCAAGGTTCTTGCAATTCAGAAAATTCAATGGCTACTGCTCATGAATGCAAGATTTGTAATGATATTGAAGAGGAAAAAAATTGCCTTGCAGCCACTGAGTTTAGACTTGCAGAAGATTGGCTGAAGAAGGTATTTCAAATTTTGAACCATTTTGTTGATCACAGTATAATAATAGTTAAGTGGGAAATCTCATCTGCATTAAGATTATTAGTGTTGCGGGCTAGAATATACACGACGATAGAGTTATAATTCTGCGTCTTAGCGTTGCACGAATATCTAGCTCACACAGAGAGAACACAATATTTTTTACGTGGAAAACCCAGGAAAGGGAAAAAACCACGGGGCCTAGCCCAATTGAAAATGATTCCACTAAAATTTGAGTAAAGTACAATGGTCTGACTCATCCTTGAAGACGACCAAATTACAAATATGAACTGAAAGTTTCGTACAAGTCCAGCGTCACTCCAATGTCAGGTGGGGGTCCAGCATCACTCCGGTGTCAGGCGGTAATCTGGCAGTGGCACTTCAGCGTCAGGAAGCACTATGGCTTCGGGTGGCACCTCGACATCCTTTGATGGTCTGGTGGTGGTTCGACAAAACTCCAGCATCCCTTGGTGGTCCAGCGGTGGTGCGGCAGAACTCCGGCGGTGGTCAAGGAAGAGCTGAGTGGCTGGAGTTTTCTTCCTTCTCTTCCTTCTTCTCTCTTGGCTTCAATCCCCCCTTTCAAGAGGAAATAGGATTATATTTATAGAATTCTTAAGTGGCATGACTTGTAAATAAGTGAAAGATCAAGGGTAAATTGGGAGTTGTTTGGATAGACGACCGATCTTGATTCCTACAATCATGTATCATTCAATGGACCTTTGAATATCTTAACAATATCAGAATTTGATGATCTTGGGCTCGTTAGATTTTTTTAGTTGAGCTTCCCGATTCGACTATAAGCATGTCACGATTGGAGACTGTTTGGTAACCCAAATTATGGTTTGATCCTTCTAAAAGTGCTTCGAGTCTTTGATTTGGACTCGGATTGGGTCAATTTTGGTGTCATTGGGTTCGTGTTTTTGAGACGCTCAGTTCGACTGTAAGTTTACTGAAATTGGAATTCATATGGTCTCTGATTTAATTTTTAAAGTTTCCAACTTGATTTTGCCTCGAGATTCATGCTTGATCGAGATTGTTTTTTGGTGACGTATCAGTTGTCCACCTATTTTCGGATGTCGAAGCTTGCAAAGTCTGAAAATGTATATTTGTACTTTTTTGAGCTGATTATTTGAGCATATGAGGCAAATCGAACATTGTGATCTTAATTAAATCAAATAATATACCCAGCCACTAAGTGACGCCGAACTCTTGTCCGGCCATCGACAAACTCTAGAATTTCCACCGGCCTCCAAGTGATGCCGAAATTTTGCCCGGCTTCTTTTTGACGCCAGAATTCCGCTCGTCGTCGAATTTCTACCCGACTCCGAACTTCTGCCCATCGCCGGACATTCGTCATACTTCTACCCGATGCCGGTTCAGATGTCGGACCTCCGCTCATTGCCAATTTTCTGCCAGTTACTGGACTTTTGTCAGATTCTTACAAGATATCGAACTTCTGCTCATTACCGGACTTCTATCCGACCACCAACTAACGTCGGACTTTTGCATGGCCTCCAATTGATTCCAAACCTTCATCGCCCTCCGACAGCAATCTTTTTGACCACTACCGTTCGTCGACTATGGTCCTTTCTATCTCTATTGCCAGACAACGATCTTTATGACCTATATCGTCCATCAACATAGTCCTTCCGACTTATGTCACCCACCGAATACGGCCCTTCCGACCAAGCAAACACATCAACAGTGATTCTCTATATTCCCACCATATATTATACTTCAAATGATGTACATTAAGTCAAGGCCTTCCCCCCAAGGATGGGCCTCATTTTTAATCAACTGTAAACACTAGTGGATTCATTCAAACTGGGCTAGGCCTGTAGTTTTTCCCCTTTTTCAGGGGTTTTTCACGTAAAATTTTTAGTATCCCTTATTAATACCGCACACTCTCTTTTATCTGATTGTGTGCTGGATCTTTGTACAATGCTAAGACGCTAAATTTTATATTTCTCTACATCCGCGAATATTACAGGATGCAACAATTAGAATTAAAAGAGAAATTAGTTATGTCTGGTTGTGAAGATTATGCTTCAGATGGTATTGGATTCATTTCCATTACAGGTGTGCAAATACTTAATGTGAAGTCCACTAACAAAGCTAATCCAATGCCATGCTCACAAGTTTCTCGACGTAATGTCTCTGATGACTTCGGGCAGTTGGGTTTTAATGATTTCCTTATTGAGATTGATTTAATACTTCAGAACAAACAATACAAGCAGTTGATCCTTCTTAAAGTTCATGAGATAAGTTCAAAATGCTTACACCACTTAGATTTTGAATATAATAATTACTACACAGATAATGGTGCACTCATTGTGCTTGAGGAAATGAAAGCACTTGGTGTGAAGCCAAATTCGATCACTTGCAACAAGTTATTGGAGGCCGTGGGAAGTGGTGGAAGGCCATGGCAGGTGAAGAACATTTATAAGGAGATGGATGTGTTAATTCTTGGATCATGCCTCAAAGAAATAGTTGTAACAAGGAAAAGGTTGGTTTCGTTGTTTCCAATGTATAACTTTTAGCTGGAAGCTTACAGTTGTAATATTGTTATAAAAGTGCATTGTGCATTTGATCAAATCATAGAAGGTGAGCTTGAGACAAACATTATTACTTATAATGTCCTTCTGGATGGATATGTGAAGGCTGGGCAGATTGATGTTGCTACTTCTGAAGAGATGTCGCCCAATTTCTATACATTCAACATATTTGTGACAAGGCATCGCAAGTCTTGTAGAGATTGGAAATGACTAGTTCAGAACTTGTTTAGAGATTCATCAATGAATAAGCTTGTGAACATGTATCTAAATGCGAGGTCTTTGACCCAGGAGAATCGATCATAATATCTACATCTATCTTTCTCCTGATGACGTGCCTCAACGGAGTCGAGCTCTTTTGACGCAAGGGGAGAATGATGCGGAGAATTTTAGTTATAGTATTCCTAAGGAGTAGTTTATGTAAGCTTGTTAACTATGGTTTATATAATGTTCCTTTTTATCCTATAAAATGCAAGTATTGTAATAGGAAAGGATATTGAATGTAATATATTACTCTTTGAAGCCTTAGAGCTTGTGTGTCTCCTTGTTCTCTAGAGTGGGATTAAAATCATTCAAGCATCATCTTCTTCCAACAATCCGAACCACATAAATAAATTTGGTAAATTAGGATTTAAGCAGAACAAAAAGCTAAAGATACTTCTATGAGGCATATGCAATCCTTGTTCAGTACTTCAGAAGGTGTTAATTTTCATTGTAAATAAATCTTTTTTGCATAACTTCTAAACCTATTACTTTTGGTTAATCATTTCTCAATCATAAACTCTCAGCATTAATTTATCTATTTATCTTATTGGTGCATCTTCTACTATTCCATGTATATGATCAGACCTCCAAAATATATTTCCATTAATTCTCATTCAATAAATGCTACACCTACTACATCTTAATCTATCTTTCTTAGTTTCCCAGACATCCATCTTATGCTTTACTTTTTCCACACTCAACTTGGCTATCAAGAACTTATCTCCAAACACTAAGACTCATACTGAATAATCAATATCATTGCAATTTTATTAAATTCAACTTATAGTTTCATAATATCATTTTAATACACATTTTTATTTTAACAATCTAATCTTAACTCTATATGCTGCATCCTCATCCATATTCCTGCTCTGTTGATGTCTTGTATAGGGCCTACCCCTTCCAACTTCAATCTCAAGAATGTCACGTTTCATTTTGTATTATGATGGTTATCTAAACATTATGGAGCATTTTATCCCTTCGTATATTGGTGGAAGGAATCGTCCAATTGAAATAAATAAGAATAATATACTTCAAGAATTACATGCTAAAATTCTCCAACCATTATGCTGTGATAGTGAAACATGCCAGGTTGACCTTGTTTGTTATCTTCCAAATAACAGAGGTTATACAACAATTCAAGTGACGGATAATGAAGTATGTGAGTTCATACTTCACGAAGCTCGAAGAAGGATTTTAATTATTTATGTTCAAATTGAATAAGTAAATAGGCGCGGCATCACCATTATACAGTATGTACTAGAGTAAGCTCGAGTCATCGCCATCATTCTTCTTATTAAGATCTGATAGTATCTTACCATGTAGAAAGGTTAGTGCACACCAAACATGCATTTGATGAAACTCATATTCTATCTATATAGATTATTATGTTCTATTTTAAGCTTTACCATTACCATTAATGTGTGTTGTAGGCCCACTCTAGTACCTACTATTATAGATGAACCTTACCACTTTAGTGTTTATGAATGTTCACCACACCACGAACCAATAAGCATTTGTCGCTTCAGCCTTAGTGAGTGTCTGACATTATTAGAGCTACATATAAGAGGCCAGACAAGTGTAAGTGATTGGATGCCATTTCGTGTGCCGACGTTTCACCTCCACCAATAGAGTCAAATGTTTGATCAGGAACATGAAGGAGAAGGCACACCAATAGCTGGAGGATATGAGATGATGGACAACAAAACTAGTGAGCTCTCCAGTGGAACGCCCGCAGGTGATGACATAAATCCAATTTCAGAAGAATGTGATGCATCATTGCCTGGGCATGAGTTGGTTCGTGACCATGTATTTCATGGAGGCAAATAACAATTATGTAAAACTTCTACGATCATTACAGGCATGGGATAGTACGGATGATATTGATCCCCCAACTACTAATTTTGTTGGGAAATTAGATGGCATTATGAAAAGTTTCATCCAGTGGAATATGAAAAGTTTCATCCAGTGGTCCTTTACACACTTGCTTGAATCATATAATGTCCGAAGGACATCGTAACTGTAACTCTAAGTTCATCTCTTATTACATCATTGCCATTCTTTGTTAACAAATAGACTTGAAACCGCATGAGATCATCACTCAGATGGAGTCTAAATTTGACATTAAGATCCCTTACATCAAGGCTTGGGATGCCCGCCAAAAAGCTATTAAATCAGTATTTGGTAGTTTTGAGGAGTCGTACTCCTCACTACATCGGTTCCTACAGGACATTAAATTTGCACTTCCAGGATCACTTCACCACATTGAAGTTATTGGGAATAATCAGTTCAAATCAGTGTTCTATGCATTCGGTCCAATAATTGAGGGATGGGAGTTCTGTCAGCCGGTGCTTAGTTTTGATGGGATGTTTCTGTTGGGTAAGTATAAAAGGACTCTACTAGCTGCAGTTAGTATTGATGGGAACGATGGCCTATACCCCCTAGCATTTGCTATTATGAAGGCTGAGTCAAATGAGACATGGATTTAGTTTTTACAGATGCTACACGACCTCATTCCACTGGTCTGAAGATGACATGACCTCTATTTTGTATATGATAAACACTCCAAAATAGTTAGAGGATGTCAAGAAGTATTCCCTCATGCAGCACACCGTCACTGCTTACGCCACCTCAGAGAGAACTTTAAGAAATTCATCCATCGTGTTGGAGTTATAGACTCAGATAGTGTCTGTGAGAAAATATACTTTTCTGGAAACACGGATAACCTTTCAACTTTCAACAGACAAATGTCAGACAAAAAAAATATAAAGCAAGAAGCACATCAGTGGTTGGTTGAGCGAGACATTAGTAAGTGGAGCCTTTTGTACAATGGTGGCTACCGTTATGGAATCATGAAGACGAATGCTTCAAAGTGTTTTAATGGGGTGTTATGACGTGCTCGTGGCCTACTCATCCAGGGTTTAATCACATCTATTTACTACAACCTCATATCACTATTCAATAAGCGTCCTACTGATGTATGCAGTTGGCTTGAAATCGAAGAATCTCTATTTACCCCTCGGATAAGGAGCTCATTTGACCGAACGAGCGGGAATCATGCTGCTATCCAGCACCATTTTGCATAAATAACTAGGAGTACCATGTGTTCAATATGACTTATAGGGCATTCAAGGTTGAAATTGGTTCTTCTCTCATATGTACTGAGTTATCACAAGCCATAATTATATCACATGCCTTGCCTGCATGCTATTGTAGTTGACAGAGCAAGAAGATGGGATTACAATACGTTTGTCTCACCATACTACAACATAGAATTATACCAACGTAGTTATGCAAGCCTTTTTCACGTCATATCAGAGAAGATGTACTAGCCACTGTTTGATGAGGATGCAAGCATAATACCATTACTACTCCCAGCATTCTGTCAAAGGGCTGGGAGACCACGTTCTAATAGATTCAAAAATACAATGGATGAGCCACGAAGGAATACTGGAAAAGCTTACAAATCTTGTCGTATGATCATCCATAACAACGCATCCTGCCTAAGTAGGGCTACAAGTTCAAGGTTAGTCATCTACAATACATATTTAGTGGATAAATTTTTGAAATTGAATGATATATCTTCACTTTTTAGGTTGACCAAAGCACGTAGATAGTACATATTATCAACCAACATTCAACTTGCAAAATCCATGATGTTGTAGTTCAGTTATGTGTGAAATAGAATTGGGCTTGTAAAGGTGCAATGGTTGTAAACAGTTGGAGTGATATTAACAAAATTTATATTTCTAATTTTTATCTCTTAGGTATGATGCTCACTTAACATTATTAAATTTCGCTTTTCCTAAAAAAAGGGGATAAATTAAATCCAAACAACAAAAATTTATATTAAAATTTTGAACTCATAAGCAACATTCCAATAACAACTTAAACCATTGCACGAAGACCCATATTAAAACAGACATGAATTTACATATCCTTAAAGCATACTAACTTCAATTATAACAAACACAAAGGACATTAACATCACATTCATTAAAAATATGACTAGGCGCTCATTATGAAGCTTTGAAAGCATAATAACTTCAACGATTCTTTATCACCATGTGCGTGCAAGCTTGGAGTTGTGTTTGGGTTGGACAACAACTGAATTTTTGTTGAAACCAATGTTATATGCATTGCTAATCCGACGCATTGAGAAACTCCTTCCTCCTTCTACCTGACGGAAATATCAGATTCTTATATGTCTTAATGAGGAATTCATCTACTGCAGGATGCCATTTTCGATAGAGAATATACTGACATATATCATCCGTTGGGTTGTCAATAATCACCTCAACTGATCCATCTTCAAGCCTTCTTGTTTCAGCATGTCTTGCCTTCAGAATCTTCATCGGTGCTAGGCATCCTACCATTTTTATAACCCTCCTTTGCACATATTTCCAACCTTCCTCGTTCAAACTGGCTTCATCTTTTTAAGAGTGGATCATCATAACTATATCGTATATGTCCCATAATATGCAATCTTTCATGTCGGAGCAAGAATGCATACAACAACGATAAAGCTCATTCGATCTCACCTTCTCCTCTATACATCATCAGTGGAATGTGTTAAATATTCCTTTAACCTAGTGCCGCCCTCCATAATCAAGCTCTTCAAAGGAATTGTTTCTTTCCGATACATTGCATAAGAACATAAAACAAGCATAAGAAAATCTATAGGGGAAGTTGAGAATGTAGGGAAACAGCTGAATACATCAATTTATAGGCGATGTCCATCAGTTTTCATGATTAATTATGAGTTGCTAAATAATTAATAAATAGCACAGGATGATTTTATAGCACATGATGTTTCCAATAGGTTAAATATAACCTGATTTGACAGCACACGGTGACTTGACAACGAATGCTAATTTGATAGGGCATATTGATTTCATAACACATGCTAAGTTAAGAACACTATGTGATTTGACAATACATCTACAATTGACAGCATATTCTGATTTGATGACACATGCTGATTTCAAAGTAGATGTTGATTACTAATTTGACCTGAATTATTTTGTTATAGATTCTCTTGTTAAATGTTATTAATCATAAATAATTATTCAACTTTAAATAACTTTATTATTTCATTTCCTATATTTTCTTCTACAAAATAAAATTTCAAAACCTTAAATTTAATATGTTTTAAATTAATAGATTTATTATATATCTAATAACATATTGCTAAGTTCTTTTATAATCTATTTTAAAATTTAATATGTTCAAATTTATATGAAATTAAATATTAATCTTGACACTACACATATATTGAAATTAATATTCAGAGAAAACTTTATTACAGATATGACAGATCAGGGCGGCTGATCTCACTGTAGTCGACGTACTCATAAGGCGATTGAATCTCAACCTCATGCAGTAGAAGATATTTATGTTCCGGGCATCGCCACATTAGGTGATACCCATAGGGCTGCTGCTCTAAATCAGGTATAAATTATTATTTCAGTTATATGCACGCTCTTACTTATACTTGATGAGATGATAATAATTTCAGTTATATTCCAATTGGGTAGTGTTGCTCCTGCATACCAGGTAGATAGTCAAGCATCATAGCAAGAGGCGCTACATACATCGGCTATACAGATCCCGATATAGATGAATCTGTTTGGACTGCCCCACTCTCTTACACAGCAGGATGAGTTCCTCCATCATACTCAACCTACAAAAATCACTACAGATTTGGGTGGACAAAGAAGAGATGCTATGGAGACCAGGTTATATCTGAGGAGAAGTTGACCACCTGATAGATACACACCGGGTAGTGCAGCCATCTCCAAATGAAAGAAGAAGAAATAGGACAAAAGTTTGATATCATGTATATAATGCTAATGTAATCGAATAACTCCTCTTATTTGTGATATATGAGATTCTATCTTATTTTTTGTTTATTGAATAACATAATATGAAAAAAATTCAAATTAAATTTTAATAATAATTTTTAATAGTTATATTTCAATATTGAATTACTTTTTTATTGATTACTGCTAAAAATACTATAAAATATATACGAACTAATAATTAGGAAATATAAACTAAAGAATCATAACTACTCATCCAAAATAGATAATTTTTTTACTACGGGAGAAGCACTTGAAATGGATTACATAATAGATTAAAATAAATAAACACGCTTCATACTAAATAAAAAGAATTAGGGCCAAGAAATTATAAAAGAACGTGCTGAAGATAACATTTAACCGATGATATAGATGTACTAATTCCTAAACAGCATATGCAGATGTGATTAGAGCTGTGTTTGTGTTGGACAATATTTTATATCGACCTTAAACTCATATTGTAGGTCTTGCCAGTCATCAACATTAAAGAACTGTCTGAGCTGACCATCAGGTAATACCTCCTTCATCTTATCTTTATAAAAATCCATAATGAATTGGTCGTAGCCCGGACAACAACTATGATATAAAATGACATGCTCAATGTCAAGGTGACTGCAATCAAATTTGGCGGTGAATGACTGACATCTCGGTGGTATTTCATCTCATAGTATTGCATCTGTAAGAAATTAGAGCTGACATGGTGACCATTCTCCTCTCGGAATATGATTTGAAGAGATTTCCAACCAGTAGCATTTAAAAAATCTCTTGTCCTATAAAGTTTAACCCTAATCAACTTAGCATGTATATTCCAGAGGCATTCATCATCATCTTCTGACTATTCATGGATGCAACACTTAAAAATCTCATTTGCATTCACCTTTTGCTCCAACAGAGTGTTACCGACTCATGCTATACAAGTATGCATCCTTCGACTTGCATCATCAAATCTTTCATTATTAGGAACTCCTTTCATCCTTTCCATACATGACCAAAATATTTTGAATGACTCAATAAATATACTTCAAATGTTATGTATGCACTCTTTAAATAGGAGAGTGTAAACATATCCAAGCATCACTTGGAGCAAGAAAATATAATAAGATCTTAATGGACCTTATGACTTTACAGTCTATCTGATGGTATTGGATATTGCCAGCTATATGATATGTTCAAGCACGGTCAACGAGATAATATAAGAATCCTATGCTTTCAATGACATTTTTTAACAGAGGAATCCAATGTTCTGAGCAAGGACATAATAATTATTTTTACAGAGGAATCCAATGTCCATAGCAATTGCACATTTGTATTAAAATTTAATAATTCTATTCAAAATATAAAAAATTATATATATAATCAATATGAATTCATTAATTAATTTATAAGTATTGTAAATAATTAATAATACAAATTCAACTCAAAATTTAACTCATAAACTAATATAATTTCATCAAAATCAAATAAATTAATCATTAATTAATTATTTCTTTTTTCTTAATAAATTTTTAATCATTAATGAATATTATAATATTTTATTAATAAAAAATTATTAAATTTATTTTTATTATTCATTTTATATATTAAATGACTCATTCATTATTATCACTTAAAATATATTGAAAATATAAAAGATAAATTATAATTTTTATAAATTAATTATTCTTTTTAATATAATAATTTTTTTAAAACTTAAATTAACAATAAATTTTTAATTAAAATTTAAAATTCTAACTTAAATTCATAAAGTTTTATAAATTTATTATTTTAAAATTATAAATCAAATTCATATATAATTAAAGAACTAAATTATAAAATATTTATAATTAATATATTTTTTAAAATTGTATTATTTACATATAAAAAATTACTATAAAATTTAAATTATAAAATTTATATAAACTGAATTTCAATATTTAAATTATAAAATTTATATTATTAAAATAAAATAATTTATTTTAAAAAATATATAACTGATCGGTTTAGTTATATTTGTTGCGGGCTAGAATATACGTGCCGATAGAGTTAGAAATTTTCGTCTCAGTGTTGCACAGATATCCAGCACACAAACAAAAAATGAAAGAACACCAGGATTTTTATGCGGAAACCCTGGAAAAAGGAAAAACCACGGGGCCACGCCTAGTTGAAATGGTTCTACTAGTGTTTGATTGGATTACAAGTGACTGACTCGACCATGAAATTGAGGATGATCAAATTACAATAATCAACCATCGGGTTGAAACCCAATTTTAAACATCGATCAGAAATTCGACGACACTTGGTGGTCGGGAGAAAATCCAGCATCAGTCAGCCGTCGAACGAAATTCCAGGGTCACTTGGAGGTCAGGCAGAACTCCGACGCCGGTCGGCTGCCTAGTGGAAGTCCGACAGTGGTCGAGGAGGAGTTTGGTGGCAAGAGAGCTCTCTTCCTTCTTCTCTTCCTTGGGTCCTTCTCTTCTCTTCTTGCTTAGGGTATCCTCTCAAGAGAAATGAGGGGTCTATTTATAGTTTTCTGAGAGTGGCATGGCCAGTAAATAAAAGAAAGATCAAGGGTAAATTGGGAGTGGCTCAAATGGATTTCAGATGTTCAATCCCTGAATCTCTTGATCATGGACCATTTATTAAATATTGGAAGGCCTTAATGATATTAGAATTTGATGATCTTGGGCTCATTGGATTCGTCTCATCGAGACGCTCGATTCGATTATAAGCATGTCACTTTTCGAAACTGTTTGGTAATCCAAATTATAATTTGAACCCTCCAAATGTGCTTCGGGTCTTTGATTTGGACTCATTTGGGCTCGGATTGAGTTGAATCTAATGTCATTAGATTTGTATTTTCGAGACCTTCAATTCGACTATAAGTTGCTAAAATCGGAGTTCAGATGATATATGAATTAATTTTTGAAGATTTCAACTTGATTTTGCCTCGAGATTCGTGCCTGATCAAGATAATGTTTTGATGATATATCAGTTGCCCCCTTAATTTTGTATGTCGAAGCTCCAGAAGTTCAAAAATACCTGTCACAGTATTTTGAATCCTAAAAATGTCAAAAAATTTCATTTAAAAAATGTAACTTTGCTCAAACTTGATCCTAAAAGCTTCGTTGAGCTCCGAAAGTGTCGAAATTAAGTCATGAACGTCGAAAAATGGGTCAGGGGACCCCAAAAACATCAAATTTGGACTGTCCGGGCTAAAAATTGGGCCCAGACACGCATAGGCAGCCAAATAGGCCGCCGGCAGCCGCCTTCGCCGCCGGCCTGCGCTGGCGCACGAGCGAAAGGTCGCTTCCCTTGGGCGCGCGGTAGTTACAGCCAGTTTTTATTTATTTTTTTTAAATGGTGGGACCCACAATGATTTTTTTTTTTGAGAAAAGGGTGGCGGCTTCAGCCGCCCCTCTCAACAAATTTTCTTTTGAAAATTTTGAATTTTTTTCTTTTTTTTTTTAATTTTAAAATCTGAAAGTTAGCATATTTGGCCCCAAAAATTGAAGAAACTTCTCGAAGCATTTTAAAACATTTTAAATGCTTTTTAAAGGCAAATCTCCCCTTCCCGCCCCCTAAATTTTAAACCGTTTCCCCTCACTTTTCTCCTATAAATACCCCCTTGGGTAAGGGGGAAAATTGCTCATTTTTCCTTTCTTTCTTCTCCCTCTAACTTTCTTACAATTTAGGCATTCCACTGTTTTTTATAGGTGACTTTCCCTACATGAAATCAATACCCCTCTCCTTTTGTAGAAGTTAGAATTTCATCTTCTCCATTCTTTCTTCTCCCTCTAACTTTCTTATAGTTAAGACATTCCACAATTTTTTGTAGGTGACTTTCTCTACACAAAATCAGTGCCTCTCTCCTTGTGTAGAAATTAGAATTTCATCTTCTCCCTTCTTTCTTCTCCCTCTAACTTTCTTACAGTTGAGGCATTCCACAGTTTTTAGTAGGTGACTAATACAAAATCAGTGCCCCTCTCTTTTTGTAGAAGTTAGAATTTCATCTTCTCCCTTCTTTATTCTCCCTCTAACTTTTTTATAGTTGAGGCATTCCACAATTTCTTTTTCATTAGGCTTCTTTGATTCCAGAACAATAGTTAGCTTTCTTAGAACCGGCTAGAAACAGCTGGTGTGTTGTGCTGCTTAACCTATTCTCTTATGGTTGATGGTTGAACAACATGTCACAATGGAAAACGTTCAATGAATGTTTTAGTTAATTGTTCAAGGTGAACCTTATGTATAATCTTTCATTAGTCCTTATGTTTGCTAAATCTAAACAATCTTATGTTTCTACTTTTGACATTACGTGTTTGTGTGCGCTTTTGTTTTTGACTATTTTTTTCTTATGTTATTGGGTTATTGATTTATTATCCATAACTTTTATGATTTGCTTTTCTTTTTAAGTATCATGCTTCACATTTTGCACGTAATGTGATGTGCTATGGCTATAAAGGATCTTGTTGTCATAGTGCACGATTTGCTATGACAAATATGCTCTTAAGATTGCATTTTCCAATAGTTCAACAATTAGGATTTTGTTGTTAGCAAGACTTTCAAACAACAGAGCATTCCTGCATTATTGATTAATTTTGTCATTATTTAATTTTTTAGCACTTGTAGTATTTACCAATTTTTATTGTTTTCATTGAAGGATATTGATATTAATAAGCTTTGGCCAACTGCTCCTGCTGCTGGTTGGGAACCATCATCTGCTCCTGCTGCTGGTTGGGAACCATCATCTGCTCCACGGTCTTATTGGCCTTGTATGTAAATTTGCATACTCTTTTGAGACAATTTCTTTTCTGAAATTAGTAGCATTATCATTGGCAGCACAAGCACTTTTTTGTGGTATCAATATATTGAATTTCAGTTATTACACGAAGCCACCCTTTATTTCTGGCTTTCTTACGGTGTCTCCTCAAGGAATAAGTTTAGAAACTTCCCCATATAGCATTAGTATCCTAACTAATTATCTCTTAATTGACATTATTTAAACAACATTTTGTTCATACTGTGTGTTTCTTTCTGATATATTATGTCAAGTTGCTTTTTTTATGGCATGCTATGTCAGAGAGGTTTAATAAATAATATAAACATGGATAGGCCCAGAATTTTTTTTTTTCAAAATATGTCACACTGAGACTCACTGACTGCATTACCACTATCTTTTAATGATCTTTTGTCTTTTGGTACTTTTCTATTGTCTTTTGATTTATATGATGCATTTAGAATATAATGCCATAAAAATTATGGAAAATTTGATATTCTTGTAGTCAACATCAAGGTAAATTTGATTGGTTTCCAATAATGTTTTTCAAGATTGCAAACGAATCAGATGCAAGGCCTAAATTAGAAGGTCACTAGCAAGTTTAAACTTCAGATGAAAAACTTTTTGTCATGCTGAGGCTCAAAACTAGGAAAACTTAAAGATGGTAGAAATACTTCTATTGGCAAGGGAAATATTTTTTTCCATGCATTCAATAGTTTAATCCTTCAACATCTTGAACAATAAATTTATTATTTATCTTTTCTGTTTAGATATGCAATGCCGTTCTTGTAGCACGTATCATGAATGCTACAGTTGTGTTGCCTGAGTTGGATACCAATTCTTTTTGGCATGATGAAAGGTACTTCATTTCCATTTTCTGGATTATCTTCTTCACTTTAAATGTTCTGGCTTACATTGCGTATTCAATTGTGTTATCTAGATTTCCTTGAATATACCTTGGAAACACAAACATCATGTCTTTTAAACTAATGTATGGTGTGCTAACCATTTTACACTTTGTGTGCAAAAAGCTTTTTTTGACAAAGCATGAGCAAATCACAGGCATTCATTTTTATGTAGAACAACATTTTGTTTTGGTAACTAATGATTTTTGTATCATTTCTGATTTTGTAATCTTGTTTGTAGATAACTGAGTTCAAATATTTGTGTTGAAAGTGAAAGTTTTTATTAATGTATCTTATTAGGAAGGCTTAATTTTACAGCACCTAAAGAATCTTTTCTTGCAGTTTGTTTATTGTAATACCTGTCTCGACATTCCGACATAATACTAATTTGGACTTATTATAAATAAACTAGGGGTTTTCCAGGTGGATATGACGTTGAACATTTCATTAATACTCTACTCTATGATGTTCGCATTGTTGCAAAGCTTCCTGAAATCACCTCTCATGGGAAGGTCAAGAAGTTGAAAGCTTTTCAAGTTAACTTTGTTTGGCTTTTTTGTTTTACATTTCAATTCTAGGAGTCCGTCCTCAACAAGAAATTTATGTGCAAAAACTCAAAATGTTTTGTAATATACATTTGTGCCTGTCTTTTTAACATCCAGATTCGTCCATCAAGAGATGCTCCTCTGAACTGGTATACTATAGTTGCTTTAAAAAAGATGAAGGATCATGGTGCTATTTATCTGACTCCTTTTTCACATCGGCTGGATGAAGAGATTGATGATCCTGAACTCCAGAGATTAAGATGCAGAGTGAATTATCATGCACTAACAAGATTCAAGCCACACGTTTAAGCTTGTGATATCTATCAAACGAGCATAACTTATGCAAATTTGTTATTATTTTAATTAATTTACAAAAAAAAAGTTTCGAACAGGGCATTAAGATAATGCAAGCAAACCTTTATCAGGCATAGAGCAGGAGTTGCTTGGCAGCAATAACTCAACATCGATGAGATGGTATTCTCCGACAAGCCCTCGCGCTGATACTAGAGAATTCTTTTTTATTAGAAGCAAAAAAAACAAAAGAAGATATTTGAGAAGAGTATAGCAGGAGAGCATAGAAGAAGTTGCCATGAGAATATAATTTCGAAGCGAAGTTATACTTTGGAGAACTTGAAGGAATAAGGAAGGAGCAGGTGGGGCTTTATAAGCATGGCTTATTGTGCATAATGCGGTTATAGGAATCTCGTATGGTTATCCATTTTTAATGCCTTAAAATAATAAAAGACTGTTTTCCTAAAATAAAATCAACTTGCTATTTGGGGCCAATATGCCCCCTTTGTCCTATTCATATATATCCCTTTATTTAGTTTTTTTTTTCTAAAATAAGATAACTCATGTACATTAATTGTACCTAATTAGCTCATGACCACCAGACTACTATTTAAGTATATCAATTATTTCTAATTATATTTTAATTGTTCTTCGAAAATCCAAATTATTATAAAATAAGAAAAGATTATCTAACAAAATAAAACTATCTATTTAACATTAGTCTCCTAAAAATTCACATAATCACATTTTACAATGATACACACACACACACACACACACACACACACATATATATATATATATATATATATATATATATATATATATATATATATATATATATATATATATATATATATATATATATATATATATGTGGGTGTGTGTGTGTGTTTATGATTTTATTTATTTTTTATACATAGGCTCAATGCTTAATTTTTAGATGGCTAAAATATTACCCATAATTTAATGAGAATTTTAAAAAATTTCAATATTTCCTTTTAATTTATTTAACTTTCAAATATTAAACTTCAAATTTTTTAAATGGTTGCATGCCGTCTAATAAAACATGTAAATTTAAATAAGAAAAAAATTGAAGAAATGGAACATTCGCTTAATTTTAGAAGCTTAAGTTTTATTTAAGAAAATTTGTTGACAATCCGAAGAAAATTTCAACTTTGTTTCTAAAGTTCAATATTCTTTGTTATTTCTAATGCAAATCACATGAAAGATAAGTACATTGACCATAATAATATTAGAGCTTTATTCCAATGTTTTTTTGGATAAGATTTTAGGGATTATTATTATTTTTTATTTTTATTTTTAGATTTTAGGGATTATTCTTTCTTGCTTATTGTTATTTTGTTTTGCATTTGATTCTACGATTTAGCATGCAAATTCCCATTTGGCATATACACAAATCTCCTAAATAAGAAGAACTAAATGTAGTATCTCAAAATGGCATGGCCATATAGCAAATTTCCTTCAAAATTAAATAAATTAAAATAAAATTGAACAAAATATCTTACAATTTTTAGTTGACTCCAACATCCCAAGTAGTTTTGTAAGAAGTTGAAAAAACATTTAATTGCAACGATGCTACACATATTATTCATGGAATGAATAAGATTTGTTAAAGGGTAGGGATGATAGCATATTTATATATAAGATCATAGCTTGATTTTAAAAATTTTCACAAAATAAGCATGTTAGTCATAATAAAAATAGAGTAGTCATATGGTTTATGCCTACATATTTTTGTAGCTTGAAAAGC